>JBCFYV010000012.1:73794336-73859336 GCA_039000515.1 Timema cristinae | reverse complement strand
TCTCTCTATCTCAAACTCACTGTTTCTCAAACCCAATGTCTCTCAAACCCACTCTCTCCCTCTCTCAAACTTGCTTTCTTAATTTCTCTCTCTAACTCTTCCTTTCAAACAATCTCTCTCCTTTAAACTCTTTCGCCATTATTCTCTCAATCTTATTTTTTTTCTCTCTAAACTAATCTCGTCCTCTCTAACTTTCTCTCTCAAACTCTCTATCTCACAAGCCCTCACATTTTCTCTCTCTTTCACACAATATCTTTCCCAAAATTTTACACATGCGTTTTATCACACACACTCTCTCACACACTTTGATGTGCCTCTCTGTTCAGGCAGCCTTCTTTCCTTCGCACTTGCACCGGCCGCTTCACCTTCCCTCCCTACTGCCGGTCCGGCCCACAGTCCATGTTGTCTGAGCCGTCCGTGACGCTCTTACCTCTATAATCAACTCCCTTCTTCCTATTGGCTCGCTTGGCGGCCAATAGCACTTTCGTTTTCCCGAACCAATGGGAAGCTCCCTCTTCTCTGATTGGACCAGGCCAGGCAGCAGCGGAGGGTATATAACCCGGTGAAATCTTGATTCGAATTCAGTATAGAGTGGGTGCCAAGACTTCGAGTAGGAAGGACGTGCCCCACTGAAAGAGCAAATTTGTCGAGGCAAACACCCTACGGGGAACCCGCACATACTCAAGACTGAACTCGGGACAGACTGCCGGTGGTGATTGCTCTAACGGGAAACCTTACGGTGTCAACAAGTTAGAGTAGACCGTAAGTCGGAACCGGCTGCGAAGCAATACCTCGCAGCCGGAGTCTGTCCTCCGGGACACCACACAACACTACAATCCCCCCACCACTGCACAGAGGGAGGCCCAGTAGCCCCTCCACACTGGCCACTAGCCTGCCCTTTTCAGGGCCGCGCGAAATGGCCACCACCTCTGCCACACCAAAATCCAAATCACCAACGAACACAGAACTCTCGACAAGCGACTACTCAGAGATGGAATCCGACACAGACGGACAAGGGACATTCACACTAGCCAGTAAACTGAACAGAAAAAGGAAGTGCAAAGCGGACCAAAAACACAATTCCAAAAAACCCATCACGACCACAAACCAATTTGACGCCCTGAAAAGGGCCGAAAATGTAAACGACGTGACCATGACTGACGACACACCAGCCGAGACACCCAAAATAAGACTGCCACCTATTGTAACAAGAGGGTCACAACACTACATGAAAATAACCAAGTACGCTAAGGAACTGGGAAACAATACCAACGTGTACTTCCTAAAAGACGGACTCAAGATTCACACCACCACTAAGCAGAACTATGACTTAATGCAGCATCTGCTTAAGGACCTTAAACAAGAGTACCACACCTACTCACTCCCGAGAGACAAGCCGGTCCACGTGGTCGTAAAGGGGCTACCTCCCAACATGCTCACGGAGGACCTGCAACAAGAACTTGTGGGGCTAGGCTACCCCGTAACTCACGTCAGACAGTTCACCACCAAAACCCCGGCGACAGGCACTACACAGACGGTCACGCTACTTCCGACATTCCAGGTAACACTTGCTAAAAATAACCAGGTTACAGACATTTACAACACCAAGTTCATCAATAACACCAGAGTGAGAGTCGAACCTTACATTCCCCCCCTGAACAAAATAGCTCAGTGCCACAAATGTCAGAGATTCGGACATACCCGCAACAACTGTCAGAACAACCCCCGTTGTGTCAAATGCCTGTCAGCGCACGACACAAAGGACTGCCCAAAGAAAGACACCACCACCCCGGCTAGATGTGTAAACTGCAGAGGTGACCACTCTGCAAACTACAGTAAATGCCCCGTGTACAGGAAACTGCTGGACGAAAAACTGTCACTTCACACAGCAAAACAAGAAGCCCTCACTCAGCAGAGACGGATCCCCCCACCCCCCAAAGCCATCAGCAGAGACTTCCCCACTCTCCCCCAACGACCAAAGACAGTGGCCGAAACGCGCCAATCCGAGGTCGCGTCCACAAGCCGGAGTTACAGCCAGGTTGTGCGACAAGCTACACGGCCCCCACAACAAGAGGCCCAAGAGCAAACCTCCACGGCCTCCGACATCAAGGAGTTATTTAATTTCTTTAAAGACTTAAACATAATTAAATTGATAACCCACTTCAAACCATACCTTACACAGCTAAGGCAAACAAAAGACACAACAGAAAAATTAATGATCATCATAGATGGGCTGACAAACTACTTTTCTACTGACTAATGATGGACACAAGGAAGACACGGACTAAGGACATACTGCGCGTTTTTGTGTGGAACGCGAATGGAATACTCCAGCAAGCAAAAGAATTAGAAGATTTACTTAACACTTATTCAATAGACATAGCTCTAATCAATGAAACACACTTAACTCCCACAAAAAATGTTTATTTTTACGGCTATGAGATCTACAGGTCAGACAGAGCAAATAAAACAGGAGGTGGGACTGCTGTCTTTATCAAAAGAAACCTCCCACACTATCAACACCATTTTAAAGATTTAATAACAATAGAAGCTACAGCAGTAAATGTCAACACACGCAGGGGGAGTATTCTTTTCGCGGCCATATACAAACCGCCGCAGGCGACGCTACAGACACAAGACTTGGACGAACTCACACGGACAGGGAGCATAGTACTGGCAGGGGACTTAAACTCCAAACACATAAACTGGAACAGTAGAACAACGACAAGAAACGGGCGCACACTACACGAACACGCAGACAATAACGACTACCTAGTGATCGCACCTAAAGAACCGACATTTTACCCTTCAAATTACCTACAACAACCAGATATAATAGATGTAGTTCTAACAGATATAGGAATCACACCAGAAGACCTCACGGTATTACACGAACTAGACTCAGACCACAACCCAATATTCTGCGAGATAAGCATTACCGCAGATATTGAGATAAGAGGACTCACCAACAACAAAATCACATGTAATTGGGACACTTTTAAAAAAACACTGGAGGACACACTTCCGGAGGCACACCACATACGAGACACGGAGGAAGCCGAAGCATCGCTTCGCTTGTTCACGTCGACCGTACAACAGGCCTACAAACAGAGCTCAGTGAAGGAACCCATTACACATGACCTCCGGAAGACAAACCCACAATTAGATTTCCTCATAGCTCAAAAAAGGGAAGCTAGGAGGGACTGGCAGACTTTCAGGACCCCCCAACACAGGGCAGCCTACAATAGATTAAAAGCACAGGTTAGAAGAGCAGTTAAAATTATCAGGCTAGAAAAATGGAACACCTATGTCACAGAGGCAGCCACAGACAATAGCAAAACATGGAAGATAACTAAACAACTAAGGGGTGATAAAAAAATCAGAACAGTACCAGCCATACACGGGGAAAACGGGGTGGCCTATAAAAGCTCGGAGAAAGCGGAGGCCATAGCCACCACACTAGAAAAACAGTTTACACCCAACCAAAGACCACAGAAAACCAACTTCACCAGGGAAGCCACCATGTCAGTGAGGGAGTACTTATTTAAACCAAACAACACACAGGCAGATGACATCACACTGGAAGAACTAACATCTACTATACAGGAACTTCCCAGAAATAAAGCCCCAGGACACGACTACATTACAAACGAGATAGTACAACACCTGCCACTAAGGGCAGTGCGGCTACTCTTGACAATACTGAATACACTACTTTACCTATGTCATTTCCCGGACGACTGGAAGCTGGCTAAGGTTATAACAATTCCCAAACCAGGTAAAGACCCCATGTTTCCCCAAAATAGAAGACCAATCAGTCTCCTCCCCACGTTCAGTAAATTATTTGAAAAATTGATACTCAGAAGACTAAAACTAATCACTGATAAATTAAAAATTATCCCAGAACTTCAATTCGGCTTCAATAATAAGCACTCCACCGCCCACCCAATAGTTAATCTAGTAGAAGACGCCACTCTGGCTTTCGAAGAAAAACAGTATTTAATAGCAATATTTCTAGATATAGAGAAGGCTTTCGATAAAGTATGGCATATCGGTCTACTCCACAAACTAATCCTACTCGAATTCCCCTCATGGTTCATTCACACAATAGCCAGCTTCCTTAGTCTGAGAACATTCAAGGTAACAATGGAGGGTAAAATGTCCCCATCACACCCAATCAGAGCGGGAGTCCCCCAAGGTTCCACGCTATCACCACACCTATACAACATTTACGTTTCAGACATACCCTCCGACCCTAGAGTCAAAGTTAGGCAATTTGCAGACGACACCATGATTTACGCGCAAAACAGAAACATAAACTTCTCAAGTCTAGGAATTCAAAGATATTTGGTAACACTACAGGAATGGTTCACTAAATGGAGAATTAAAGTAAATCCAGACAAGTCAGCAGCACTAATAATATCTAAAAGACTTCAAAACCCACCAGCTCCTTTCATACTATTCAATACAGAAATACCAATACAGAAATGCGTAAAATATCTAGGCATAACAATAGACAAGAGATTAACTTGGAGAAAGCACATAGAACAAACAAACTCAAAAGCGCTAGGCAGATTCGTGCAACTTTATCCACTGCTTAAAGGTAACCAGCTA
The DNA here is from genome assembly GCA_039000515.1 of Timema cristinae. Taxonomy (NCBI): domain Eukaryota; kingdom Metazoa; phylum Arthropoda; class Insecta; order Phasmatodea; family Timematidae; genus Timema; species Timema cristinae. The sequence continues at coordinate 73,854,722 of JBCFYV010000012.1, read as the reverse complement.
ACAGAACACACCAAACTAATTATCTACAGATCAATCATTCAGCCAATCATAGTATACAACTGCGTAGCCTGGAGCTACGCATCAGCAACCTTATTAAGTAAATTACAAACTACTCAAAACAAAATACTCAGAACTATAACCGGCACAAACCGCTACACCAGAATAGATAATCTACACACCATGACAAAGAGCAGACTCTTACAAGAAATATACAGGGACAGAAACAAGAAGTTTTACGAACAAAGCGACACGCACACAAACACAATCATAAGATCACTAGGACGTTACAACCCAGAAGACACCAGGAAATACAAAAAACCTAGACTGGCATAGTGACAAACAAAAAAAAACATTAAAAAACCAAAAATTTATTAAAAATATATAAAAAAAAAAAAAAAAAAACATTAAAAAACCAAAAATTTATTAAAAATATATAAAAATAAAAAAAAAAAAAAATTATCATTAGCTTTAGTTAAACATCACTAGTTCTTAGTTAATCACCACTAGTTATAAGCATATAATAATAAGTAAAAAAAAAAAAAGTCACTATGCCAAAATGCCCGGTGGACACGGACTACCTACTCGAAGGCGCACGGTACAACTTTCATGCACAATCGCTCATTTCACGCCATTACTACCTTAGTCACGGTCGGACGCCACTGGGATAACCGACTAGGTCAACCTTCTAGCCAGAGAATAACGCTGGCGCCACTGTCGGCCCCAGATGGGGAATGGAAATGTATCCACCTCACTCCAAATCCCAAGAAAAAAAAAATCCTTCCCAACAAGTTATTCTTTAGCACCTTTGCCACCGCCGGACTCCACTGGGATAACCGACTAGGTCAACCTTCTAGCCAGAGAATAACGCTGGCGCCACTGTCGGCCCCAGATGGGGAATGGAAATGTAACCATCCTCGTCAAACCAACTCCTAAAACAGTTAAACCTACCAACCCACTCCCGAAATCACATTACGCCATCACTCACAAATCGATCATTCCAAATAAGCCAACCTTCCTCATCCTAAGAAAAGAAAATCCTTCCAAAACCTCTTACCACAGCGAGATCATTCACAATCACCACTATTTTCACTCAAAGGGTACTAATCCATAACTTTGTATTTTATTGCAGCATCATTCAACGGTTTCACCTATTCATTGTTTTCACCCTCATACCATGAGGATAAGGGCTAGCGACTGCTGCCTGTAACTCACAGAACAAATCAGCCCTTTCATAGACAACCTGGCGTGGCATAACTGTCAAGTCAGATGTTCTATGTCGGGCAACAGCCGAAAGGCATTCGAATTCAGTGGTGAGCCAACCTTGGGGAACCACACTCATACGAAAGAGCCAATAAATCTTCGTTTGCAGCAAGTGTCATCGCTATTCTCATTCCACCGCCAATCTACCCTACCTCCCACCGCGACTTTACGTTGCCGGGAATCTACCCTACCTCCCACCGCGACTTTACGTTGCCGGGACTCTACCCTACCTCCCACCGCGACTTTACGTCGCCGGGACGCTACCCTACCTCCCACCGCGACTTAACGTTGCCGGGACGCTATCCTACCTCCCACCGCGACTTTACGTTGCCGGGACTCTATCCTACCTCTCCACCCTCCCCCATCCACTTGTCCTCGTCATCACGGGATGGTCTACACTCGCCGCGCCGGCAAAGCCCACCGACGGAAGACCCTGGAGAAAACAGCACCGACCAAACAGTACTCAACTCGTGGACCCATTCTCTACGTTCCCGTCTACAACCACCAGACCCCCGAACACCCACACACTGCGCCCACATCTCCCAGCATCCCTGCCGCCGAGTCATCTCAGGCCTCCCCTCGTCTTCCCCTCTCACCGACCACCCGACTCCCCCCTACTCCAATTTCCCCTTTAACCCCTGAGGGCTATCATTTACATCCCCTAGCCACCCCCAACCCGCCTACGTTTTCTCCCCCATCTCTCTCCCTTACCCCCACCCACAAGACCCACGAGACCGGTACCTAATCACAAAGGCCAGTCGGAAGCTGCAGTTCCAGTAAAACCAGCTACCTCCCTCGAAACCACAAGACATGGGATAACAGTTCTGGCGCCTAAACGTGGGGCCAATCAAGACACAGGACGGATGTCCAACGGACCGACTACACGACCCCAGAACACCGCACAACACTTCCGGGAGTGAACAAAACCCGGTGGCGCCCAAACAACCTCACCGAAGAAGACGACTTCACCAAAGAAAACTCACCGAAGAAGACTACCTCACCAAAGAAGACGACCTTACCAAAGAAGGCAAAATGGTGATGACCAGGAGTCAAAAGTGTACCAACCCATCGTGTACCCCAGGAGGGGACCGACACTATGTAACCTGCATAAACTGCCAAAAACCCTATCATCACCTTTGCATTGGATGGACAGACGAACCACGTGACATCAATGAACCAGCCTACCGCTGCACCTCCTGCACTGAAACACCGGCGGAAGTACGATATTGCCCAGGGTTAACCTGTACTGGCGAAGACGGCCCAGAGATTGTCTGTGAGGACTGTAGACAATACTACCATTACCAGTGTCTGGGCTGGAAAAATGAACCCAGAGACCTGAGGGGCCTCTTCTTCCGTTGCCCACCATGCCAACGACCCACCTCATCAAGCGCCAGCGCACCACCATACCAGCCGCACCTGACTGCCACCTACCAACGCCAGTGCTCAAGCTCTTACCACCTACCAACTCTACCAGACTTTCACGGTCGAGGGCATGAAGACCCTACTACTTTTACCCAACGCTGTGAGGTTCAGCTCAGGACCGCTCGAGTAGACCCGCTAGAATGGGTACCTACCACCCAACGGCAGCTTAAAGACACCGCCGCTCAGTGGTGGAAGCTATATGGCGAATATATAACGACTTGGGAAGAGTTCAAGCAACGACTAACGCACCACTTCGCCAGTACAACCACCATAGCCTCTCTCCACGCAGAGCTATACGGAAAGGAACAAACACAGACTGAGCCCGTTGAGATATTCCTTCGGCACAAAGTACGGCTGTATCAACGCTTGGCCCCCACAGCCCCATCAGCAGAAATAATCCCCCTGTTAATCGAACTTGTCCGACCAGGACTGAGACCTTTTCTTCGAGCTCCACACCCTCAAGAGTTAGAAGAACTTATCACTAGGGCCGTATCTGTGGAACGAGACCTGGCTAAAAACACTGCGCCAGTGACTACACGCCCCAGAAGATCCCAGCAACCTCATCTGAACCGCGACCTCCAAAATGTTACCACTGTCCAGGGTACCATTTTCACCGTGACTGCCCAGTGCTAAACCAACGGCACCTAGAGAAAGAAAGACCGGGAAACGCCAAGCCAGAGGACAACAGGGCCCCGCCTCTGGTAAACAGGAATCAGGGCCGCCACCAGTAATAAACAGCGTCAATCCCTCAACATCCCAACCACTCCCAAGAGTTATGTGCGAAACTCCTCACGGTCCCCTACTAGCCCTATTAGATACCGGAGCTACTGCTAATTTCATCCAATACCAACAACTCACCCCTACAAACCTGAAGAACTTACTTCCTTTCCCCACACCAATCCACCTGGCCAAGGTTGGGAGTGACCTTACCATCCGAGGCCAGATAACTTTACCGCTAACCATGCAAACCCTAGAAGCCAACGTCACGTTCCTGGTGTCCGATGAACTCCGAGAACCACTTATTCTGGGACAACCATGGTTCACAGAACAGAAGGTAATCCTGGACTACGAGAACAGCCGAGTGCTTTTTGGAAACCAGGGGCGTCATACTCTATACTGGATGCCAAGACTCAATGAGGATCCCCCGCCGGTTCCTCAAGACAAGATCAGACAACACGCCCCAATAGAACGTCAAGAACAACTCCTTAGACTACTAGACCAACACCGAGCCGTTTTCAACACTCAGGGACCTCTGCGAAGAACACGCAGCATCAACCATCAAATTCGACTCAAGGACAACCAACGGATTATGGTACGGCCTTACCGCTATTCCCCTGCGAAAAACGCGCTAATTGAAGACCAGGTTCAGGAGATGAAAGCCCAGGGGATAATAGAACCCGGAAACTCTGAATACAATTCACCCATTGTAATTGTGGAAAAAAAGGACAAAACTCCCCGTTTCTGCATTGATTTCCGACAACTGAACACCGCCACTATCGATGTCACTCCCCCCGCTGTCAACGTACATGACACTCTTCGAGATTTGGGAGACGCAGAAATATTTACCACCCTCGATATGAAATCAGGGTACTGGCAGATTCCCTTACACCCCGATTCCAAACCCCTGACTGCTTTCACCACGCCCAACGGAGAAACCTTGCAATTTACAGTTATGCCTTTCGGATTAAAGGGAGCCCCGAGTACTTTTCAGCGACTGATGAGTCAAGAAGTGTTAGCAGGGTACACCGGCCAGTTCTGTTTCGCCTACCTTGACGACGTGATAATCTACTCAAAGACATGGGATGAGCACCTCAACCACTTGAGCAAGGTTTTAGAAAGATTTGAGCTCCACCAACTGACCTGCAATCTGGAAAAATGCCAGTTCGGCAAGACTGAGTTGGAATACCTTGGCCATATCGTTTCTAGCCAAGGAAACGCCCCACAACCACAGACGATCAAAGCAATCACGGAAGCCCCAACACCAAGAAACCGTAAACAGCTCCGACAACTACTGGGCCTCTGCAACTGGTTACGAGAATTCGTGCCCCAAATGGCGGAACTAACAGCACCTCTCACCGAACTTCTAAGAACCAAATCCCGGTGGATGTGGAACTCCCAAACAGAAACCGCTCTACACACACTCAAAGAAGCCTTCAGAGACCTACCACCCTTAAGTCGTCCCGATCCATCACGAACCTTTACCCTACAAACTGACGCTAGCGGGATTGGACTAGGGGCAGTACTGTACCAAGAAGATGATGCGGGCAAACGAATCATCAGCCATGCCAGCGCGAAGCTAACCCCTACAGAGCAACGGTACCATAGCAACGAGCAGGAGTGCCTCGCTATCGTCTGGGCCATCAAGAGGTATAGACATTACCTGGAAGATAAACCTTTCATACTACGCACGGATAACCGAGCTCTCACCTGGCTGAACACGATGAAAGACCAACGGACCAAGCTGACGAGATGGGCACTCTTGCTCCAAGAGTTTCAATTTTCCCTGGAACACTGCCCGGGAAAACAGAACGATCTACCTGACGCGTTATCACGCCAACCCGACAGCGAGAACACCAGTTCAGAGACTCAAGACTGGGACCGGATGACCCCGCCCTCGGTCACAGGACTAGCACCACCCGAACCCGATGCACTACTAGTCCTACAGAACCAAGATGCACCTCTACATGAGCTAGTCAAGACGGAACAAAGACAGGATACAGAGATCCAAACTCAAGTTAACCGTTGGAAGGCTCTGGATACCCAAACTCGACCACCCACCAAAACAACCGACGCTCGGTTCTGGGATGAGCACTATGTCAAGGGAGACAATATCTGGAGACGCGAAGAAAGGGAAGGACCATGGAAACTCATTGTTCCAGTTCAAATCCGACAACAGGTTATTTGGACATACCACGACCACCCTCACGCAGGGCACCCGGGAGAAGACGAGACGACACGAGCCATTCAGCGAGGCTACACCTGGAAAGGCCTCCGAACGGAAGTCAGCAACTACGTTCGTAACTGCATGCTCTGTGCCTGTCGTAAGACCGGGGGGTATCAAGGGAGAGAGCCTCTAAGACCCCGTCAACCACAACGCCCCTGGAAAGTGGTAGCCTTAGACCTCATGGGGCCATACCCCCGAAGTCGCAGAGGAAAGAAGTTCATCCTAGTGATTACGGATCTCTTCTCAAGATGGGTAGAAGTATTTCCACTCGCGTCAACAGAGGTCAGACAGATAATCCAGACGATGGAACAACAATTCTTCCCACGATGGGGATATCCAAAACATCTCCTGTCCGACAATGGTCCACAGTTCATTAGCCGAGCTTGGGCGAACGCCTGTCAAAAGTGGGATGTCGAAGCCTGGACAACCCCAATCTACCACCCCCAAGCCAACCCCACGGAAAGAAGGAACCAGGAACTAAAGAAGGGAATCCGACTCCAAATCTCGGAGAATCATCGAGAATGGGATACCTTCCTGCCTATGATCGCCTTCAATCTACGATGCCGCAAGAATGGGGCCACCGGAATGTCTCCGAGTGAACTACTACTTGGCCGAACGCTATACAGGCCCGGGGAGTGGAGATTTGAAACCCCAGTACGAGAGCAGGAAGACAACGAGAACCCCAGCCAAGGATCCACCCAAAGAGAAGAACGGGCGCGAGTAAATCAAGCAAATTACCAACAACGATACACCCACCCTCCAGCACGGCCCGCCAAACCCTTCCAGAACGGTGATCTGGTGCTAGTTCGAACCCAACCACTCTCTAATGCAACAGAAGCCTACTACGCCGGCTTTGCCCCCAAATGGGAAGGACCCTACCCGGTGAGCAAACGAAGAGGAGGGGTCTACTGGGTTACCTACCCAAATGGTCGATCCAAGAAAATACACAGGGGACAACTACGTCCTGCACCCCCTGGTGAAAACACCGGGAAACCGCAGCTACCCAAACTACTCACAACCATGGACCCCGCACCCAATAACACCGAGGGAACAAAAGGACTGGACCCTCCCCTACCAAATAGTTCTGGATGGAGTACCAGACTGCGACCTCGACGACCTCCAATCCCTCCCAAGACAGGGTGAGGCCAAAGACCCGGGTACACGGCTACTCAAGCGCCGTGCGTGACACAGTGCGTGGTCACAACAACCAATGCGGGATGCGTAAAACGATGCGTGGGTGCGCCAACACAGGGCGTGGTCCCTCAACCCAGTGCGTGACGTGAACATAATGGTGCGTGGTTACACAACCAAGTGCGTGACGTGAACATAATGGTGCGTGGTTACACAACCAAGTGCGTGACGTGAACATAATGGTGCGTAGTTCCACAACCAAGTGCGTGACGCCAACATCACGGTGCGTGGTGAAAATCACACCCACTGTGGCTACCCCACTCAGTAAACACTGTCAAAGTGTGGCCCTAAAAAGGGCTGATTATGTGCGATAACTTGTTGGCCCTAGAAAGGGCCGTCTTATTTACTGTATTTGTTTGGCCCTGAAAAGGGCAGATTATGTGTTGATTTTTTTGTTGGCCCTATAAAGGGCCGTTTTTTTGCCATATTTTATTGGCCCTAAAAAGGGCAGATTGTGTGTTGATTTTGTTACTGGTAACGCTAAGAAGGACCGTCTTATTTACTGTATAGTTTTGGCCCTAAAAAGGGCCGTAGTGTATTTTCGTTATTATTATTTATTTGTCATATATTTACGTTTTCTTTTTTTTCTCTCTCTGTGTCCATCAGAACTATTGAATCTAATCAATGTTAAAATTAGTATTAAATTAGCCCTAAGATATATGTAAGATGTAAATAATTTGTTGATGTAAAATTTATGTAGACCAGAGGTCACCCGTGTGCAAGTGCGCAAGCCAGTGTGGGGGATTGATGTGCCTCTCTGTTCAGGCAGCCTTCTTTCCTTCGCACTTGCACCGGCCGCTTCACCTTCCCTCCCTACTGCCGGTCCGGCCCACAGTCCATGTTGTCTGAGCCGTCCGTGACGCTCTTACCTCTATAATCAACTCCCTTCTTCCTATTGGCTCGCTTGGCGGCCAATAGCACTTTCGTTTTCCCGAACCAATGGGAAGCTCCCTCTTCTCTGATTGGACCAGGCCAGGCAGCAGCGGAGGGTATATAACCCGGTGAAATCTTGATTCGAATTCAGTGGTGAGCCAACCTTGGGGAACCACACTCATACGAAAGAGCCAATAAATCTTCGTTTGCAGCAAGTGTCATCGCTATTCTCATTCCACCGCAATCTACCCTACCTCCCACCGCGACTTTACGTTGCCGGGAATCTACCCTACCTCCCACCGCGACTTTACGTTGCCGGGACTCTACCCTACCTCCCACCGCGACTTTACGTCGCCGGGACGCTACCCTACCTCCCACCGCGACTTAACGTTGCCGGGACGCTATCCTACCTCCCACCGCGACTTTACGTTGCCGGGACTCTATCCTACCTCTCCACCCTCCCCCATCCACTTGTCCTCGTCATCACGGGATGGTCTACACTCGCCGCGCCGGCAAAGCCCACCGACGGAAGACCCTGGAGAAAACAGCACCGACCAAACAGTACTCAACTCGTGGACCCATTCTCTACGTTCCCGTCTACAACCACCAGACCCCCGAACACCCACACACTGCGCCCACATCTCCCAGCATCCCTGCCGCCGAGTCATCTCAGGCCTCCCCTCGTCTTCCCCTCTCACCGACCACCCGACTCCCCCCTACTCCAATTTCCCCTTTAACCCCTGAGGGCTATCATTTACATCCCCTAGCCACCCCCCAACCCGCCTACGTTTTCTCCCCCATCTCTCTCCCTTACCCCCACCCACAAGACCCACGAGACCGGTACCTAATCACAAAGGCCAGTCGGAAGCTGCAGTTCCAGTAAAACCAGCTACCTCCCTCGAAACCACAAGACATGGGATAACAACTTTATCCCGCATTCTCCCAAACATTTTATCTTTCTCTCACACACCCTCTTTTACTTTCTCTCCCAAACTCTTTCTCTCACACACATTCTTTTTCCTCTCACACACACCCTCCAATTCTCAGATGTGGGCTCTAGGCTAAAAGGTTGGGAACCTTTAGAATCTAGATTATCAAAAAAGCCTTTAAATTAGAAACTCCAAAATTGAGGGAAGGGGTGCTGGGAAATGGGAGCAGGATCTTAACATTTTTGAAACAAAAAAAGCTATAACCTTCTTCTTAGAAAGATAGAGAACTACAATTTTTTTGGATGACTAAAAGAATTAAAGACCTACACCCAAATCAAAGATTACCGAAAAGGGGGCGAATTAGTATAGCTATTACAAAATTGAGAATTGAAAGCGTAAATAGCGCCTAGCTTGCGGTAATAGAATAATAAAAATAAACAACTACTAAGATAGTGCGCCTACCAATAGGCTCTTTAGTGAACCATGATGTTCTTTTATTACCATCTTATATAAAGAGAAAATATTATGGTCGTGAACATTTGAAATCTCAAGATTATAGTGAATCTATACGTTTAATGTGAAAAAAAGTTATGTTAGTTTCCTTGTTTATACCTGGGCTTAGACTCAATTTTGATTTTGATTTCGACCCTACCCCTTAAACTAAGGGTAGCTTACTAACAAAGTTTTTTTAAGTACAATTTTTTTAGAAAATAGCTACAACAATTTGGTTTAAAGTGGATATCTGGATGGTGTTTGAAATAAAAATGTATGCTTGATTTTCAGAACATGGTCCTAACGATTGGGGTCAAAATGGGTATCTGGTAAGATTTCTACAATATACATAATTTAATATATTTGTTTTTCTTAAATATAATAATTGAACAGTAGTTTACTGCTAGTTAAGAATTTTTCGGAAATAATTATGACAGTTTTGTTAATATTTGCTATCTGGTGATTATTTTGCATGATATATAGCTGTTTGTTGTTTTTATAAACAAAAATACAATTTAGGGAAAGTTTACTCATAACAAATTTTTAAAAAATTGAAATTTTTCAAAAAGGACCTTAAGATTTAATCTAAAATGAGTACCTGCATTTTTTTTAAAAGAACATATAGGCCTACCTATCTTACCTTTAATTAAAACATATAATTTCAAAGTAGTTTACAAGTAAATGATTTTTTTTAAATGGTTTCAACACTTTTGTTTAAAATTAATATATAAGCGTATAACCCGTGTGGGTAGTTGAAAATGGTGCTAAAAAAATAAATAATAATTTCTTCACATAATAATATCAACCGTTGTTAAATATCTGTCATGAGCACTGCGGTATTAGATGATAAACTTTTTAACTTAAGAGAAAAAGTTGTCATTAAATTCAGGGACATTCTTAACTGATATTAAATTAAAGACTACAGAAATGGGTTACATATGAAAAATGGTTTTACGAAATTTTGTAGCTGCCAATAAAAGGTTTATTCCTATCTGCTTCTGACTAGCTGTATGTTTAGACAGTAAAAATTGACTTGAACTAAATTCATTACTTGATTACGTACGGAAACATTGCCCATTTGTATGAGATATTACATTTGAGCAAGCATGTGATGTTCTGCGAATTCGTCCATCTCTGCTTTCATTTGTTTTCTTTTCCACTGGCTGATCTCAACAGTAGAGCCTAAAAGAAGTGGTTGTTGGCGCTCTTTTGAAGGTGAACAGAAGAAAAGAAAGAAAGAAGATTAAAAAAAGAAACAAAAAGGCGTTGATCACGTCACTGACGTCTCCCGCCAATGGTTCGTTGTGTCCGAACGAGGAGGCGTCTTGGAACAAAGAGTGGAGGAATACTAGCTGACTTGGCTTTAAGATCGAAACAAATTCATTTCAGACCGTTACAACAAAACTAGTTTATTTTTAATTGGTGCACAGAGGGGAGATCAGAAAATGAGGAGAGGGGGCCGCAGTTTGGACCACTATCCCTCCCCCTCACAAAGTCACAAATATTTTTTGTAAAAGTTTAAAACATTTGAAGTTAATCTATAATTCAGACAAGTGTTTAGTTTTATCACGCCTTAATACCCATCTGGACTATGAGCATTTAATTTCACTAATGGGGTATCAATTAGGAATATATAACTTAGATGGAATGTTCCCGCATATGCGTGGAGGTGGAGTGGGAAACCTTTTTGGAAAAAACGCCCTCAGCACACCCGGCTGACACTTGACTCTCAACTTTCCTGTCACCGGTCAAATAAATTTTATGAGCGTGACACTTAGTCCGATTGCCCACCGATGCGAGTAATGTTTAGTATTAAAAAATATATCCGTAATTAGAAAATTTTTTAAGTGCAAAGTGAATGTACAAGGGCAATGTTGAAAACTGGAGAGAGGTAGTGGCGGAAGAGGTTAAGGCTCCCAGGTAGATTTTAAAATTTGGGGTGATTATCAAGCCTTGTGAACCAAGCTTTTAGGTAACTGTATTTTAAAATTTATTTGTTGATTTTGGATTTTTCAATCTACAAGGTTTTTTTAGTTTATAAGGAAGTAACTTGAATTATTATTATTTCAGTTTTCCTGAATCTGAGCTAAATATCCAATTGAGCTTATATATATTTATTTAGATTTGCAGATATCGTTCAAATCCTGGAATATTAGATTAAAAAATATAACTGACTTTATTACAGCTGGTCCCCACATTATATAGTTTATAACCACAACTCTTCTCTTTGCAGCTATAGTGTTCCTTTGATAACTTAAAAGCATTCAAATACTAGTTTTGAAGTTTTTTTCACTGTGTCTTACTATCAGCCAGGGCTACCTATATTTAACTACACAAGTGGAATAAGTAAAATTTAGATTAAATGTACCCTTATTTTTATGGAAGGATATTAGTATAAGCTACCCCTGAACAGAATTAAAATCCTTACTTCCCTTTCACCAACAAACCAAACCAAAAGAGCATGACATTAAACCCGCATGTCCACTAATGTTTGTTTTAATTATTAAAAACTGATTATAGTAATAATTATATGTGACTAATATGTAGTAAAAGAGAATCAACAAGTCTTGGGGTGGGGGATAATTTTATGTTATGCTAGCAGCATTACAAGGCTGCCACAGTAAACAAGTCAGCAAGAAGCTATCAGAATGGAATAGCTAAAAGAAACCTGAGTACGCCTAGTAAATTGGTAGTTTTTAGCACTTTAACATTTAACATTTCTATTAGAATTTCGCATCTTCCTAGAATAATTAAAATCCTTGAAAAAGTAAATATAAATCTAAAACCTTTATATTGTGACTCCACCCAAAACTCGCCGCGATCCCCAGGTTGGAAACTGCTGCTTTATTATAACACAGTTGGAAGCAATATTTAACTATTAAGGTCCCTGAGATGTAGAACTCGCTCGTCACTTTATCAAAGAATTAGCAATTTGGCCATGTTTATTTAAAAACATTTTCTGCTGTAAAATAAAACCATAAAAAAAATTGAATTAATCGATATTTCTACAGTATTTTGATACCTGTCTACCAATATCCTAGCAAGTGAGAGTGAAGGGGTTTCGCCTGACATTTTATTAAATAACTGATGACAAATTCGAAATCAGTACTCTAAACATAATGGTTATAGGAAATTTCATGCAAATTACACATTAAATAACGAATTTAAAAATGTACCCCAAATTTGAAAATGTTAAAAGGTGAATAAAAACCCTTGTGTTTTGTTTAATGTAGCCTACTTAAACAAATAAAGAATTAAAAGAGTAACATAGCCCTAAGCTACTCCTCTTCCTTCATTGTTGCTTTGAGCCTATTTAATTTCATTTCTTGAAAGTTTATTTTAATAAACAATTAAATCAGATACAACAGTACTGTTAATTCATATTAGTATGGATACTTACTAGAAAAATTAATGTGTATTTCAGAAGTAAAACACTAACAATAACCTCAATGTCCTCATTTCATCAGTCAGAGTTTTCAATAAGAAAACAATAAAATGTTGCGTAACATTCACTGCATTTATGCCTTCAAAATTTAATAAAGCCATAATTAAGGCATTGATTGTACAACAGATGGTATTTGAATGATAAAACTGTGACAGTCTAGCATCCACAAAAGTCACAATTAAATACACTAACCCATAAATAAAACATTGGCTGACAATGCTGCCACTTCAAGCATTGCTGGCTGAGTGAAATTTTGCTACTGGGCAGCTCATGTTCCCTTATGATTCGTTTCCATACCACATTCGGCATACACTCGCCAGTCATTGTCTCTACCTACTGACAACGGCTCTACTAAACTACTTGATCAACTAACATTTCTACAATCTACTAAACAAGGAATCTCATTTATGTGTCTGACGATTTTTGAAGTTGGTTTTTTTTGTAGAGTAAGGATCAACAGTTGGGAAATTTTAAATTGGTCTGTACAAGTCTGTGGTTAAGGAATTTTCATAATAAAGTACTAGGGTACATAATAAGCCTAGAATTTCCCATCTCAAGGTCTCAAACCTTACAAAATTCACAACTTTCAAGCCTTTAACCAACATTAAGAGGGGTGACAACCCCCTCCCCCAAACCCTCCCGGCGCAACGCCCCTGCATGTGGTTACCCCAGGCAACGCTTTGCTTAAATCCGACAGGGAAAAATATTCCTTCGTTGTATTGCTTCCGACCCAGTTTTTAATTAATTAAAAAAAGTTAGTCAAATTGTAAAATACTCGTTTCAAGGTGCAGATGTTTGTGCACAGGGGATACTAATTTTAAAAGATTAGACCTCTGCATGCAGTAGATATTGTGCAATGCTAATGAAAGACACACAAACTCTTCATTTTATTAATAAAGAAGAGTATATATTTAATGTCATACAGCATTAATAAGAAATTGGGGTTCGATCCCAGTCGGGTGCACCAAAGGTGGCTTTCCCTAAATGATTTTCCCTCTCCCTCCTCGAAAATGTGGGTGCACTTCCTCTAAATTAAGCCATTCTAAGCCCTAAACCATTAGGTGAATTAGTACATAGGCGTATAGCCTGAACGTGTAGCAAGGCATTGTGCTAAAAAAAATTAAAAAAATTAAATGTATTCTGAACTCACTCTTGTCAACTTCTAAATGGAACGTGTACGGTTAATCATTCCACATACTAAACCAGATACAAAACTGCGCTGCAGTAACATTTTGCAACACCTACCAAAACACGTTAGAAGAGAAAAATACTGTTACCTCTCTGGGGTAAAAGAAGGATTTATATAAGCTGGCGCAACTTTGAAAGATGCGCCTACATTTTTACTGATCAAACAAAGCAGGTGCAGTTTGAAAGCAGATTTATACCCGTTAGTGAACCCAGGCTCTTGAGTATGGTTACGTTGGGTTGCTACAGCTTTAATTGAGCCACCAAGTATAATAACGTTATTTCCTCCACTGCTGCACGACACTTTTTTTATCCAGGATGGGAAGTAGTTCTTAATACATTTCCTTACATTAGCTATTAGTTTATATCCATTTTTATTTTTAATAATTTGTAATTTTTGTATTATTTGATTGACAAACCATTACCATTATTTATTATGTTTTGGATACATCTTTGTTCTTTTTTTAATTTACGATAAAAAAATACATTTTCTATAAATCAAGCATTAGATGTTTAAGTTTAAAAAGTTATAGGAAGAGGATGCTTCACGATGTAGGTGTTTAATAACACTTTCTAAAAGGCTCCAATTAGTGTAAATAACTGCAAATAAACCGGGCAGGTAGTAAGATGTGAGGCAGTAAATAAATATCAGTGGCACTCTTTTGTTGAAAGTTAGAGTAATCAAAAGCAGCTATAATATATTTATTATATTTTGACAGTCTATCACGCAATTTTGTACTCTTGTCCATTTACAACGGGGAATCAAATCTTAAATGAGTTCTTATTTCCTCACCATTTATTTTTAAGTCGTATAAGATTAATATATTCACCTTTGTGTTTTAATACGCCAAGTCATCTGTTTTGCAAATCATATTTTTGACAAATGGTGTCGGTGTTGACAACTCTGTAAGATAAGACTTTTGTTAATATTGACTAGTTTAGATCAGTTTATTCAAATACATTTGAAAGTGCCAGATCGTGTGATGAGTCTGTATTCTTTAATAGTTATTTTGAATAAATTTACTCTCATAAAAATGTGATTTAGATAAATACATACTAAATAAAAAACACAGCCCCATCGGTGTCATATGGGCTGGAGCGTCAACATCGGCGCATCTGGTTTTCAGGTGAGGGATAGGTTGGTGTTTAAACCTCTGTTGGGCTATGAGGGTATTTTTTCTTAAATAGTTTTCCACTCTCCCTTCGGGAAAGTTTAAATACGTTTCCTCTGAAATTACACCTTTCCTATTCCTACCCATTTGAGTAAATATGCGGATAGCCCGGACGGGCAGTAAGACATGGTGCACAAAGAAAAAGAACGTTCTCTACAGTGGTTCGCGCGAAGCAGTATTCACGAGATCCTCCTTTTATTCATCTATGGCTGTTAGACCAGGAGTATGCTCAGGTATGTAGGCCAGCTAGGAAACCTGGGCTTCAGTGAGCGATCGTCAGTTGTTGGTTGATGTTGTCCCGGTGCGCGTAAGAGTCAAGTGTCGTGGGCAGCGCGCAGATATGAAGCCGCCGTCGTATTTACCGTCCTTAGCAGTGGTGTTAACCCTGCATTGTTGTTTAGTGTTTTTGCTTGTGCAGTGTGAACAATTGGAGTGCATGGATGGACAATGTGGCACTACGACAAAACAGGGTGAGTTGCTTTTGTGTTTTGTTTTGTAAGGTTGCGGTCAGTGGAAGTCAGTGCACCATCTGCTGTTTGAGAGATGTAGAAGGCGATGTAAACAAAATACCAAGGCCATAGAGGAAAAAAAAAATCACTTCCACAGCCTAATGGCAATTTGAAACTTTCAGAAATACAAATAAATAATAATACCCAAGGGATGGGTTTTTAGGGTGATACCAATCCCCACCCCCTTCCTAAAAAAGAATGGCAAATAAACTAATAGTTTATATAAAAGTTAATAGATTATGTGGAGAGTTTAAATAAATGACTATCCATTCATTACTGCTAATTGAGTGGAAATTGTTAATGATGGAAGTTAGGCAACAATGATTTGGTAAGGATTGTCGTATTTGTATTTTTAAGAGTCATAACAATCCATATAAATAATACTCTCTTTAACCATTTTGAAAACTCTCTAATGATCATTTTGTTTCTATGGATTTAAATAAATAGAATAACTACACCAACACCTTTTGTGGTTTTGGAGGATGTGTTCATTGTTTTGTTTTGCTAATTTGTAAAAATATTGGAAATATATTTATTTTGATATTGAAGGTGGAAAGAACATCCTGGACATGGCCATGTATATAAGCCATTACTTCTTACTAGTATGTAGTAATAAAAAAAATGGCATATGTATAGCTAGCACAAAATATAAATTTAAATTACAACGCCGATTTTATCTTAAATCATTAATTCTCGATCAATTTATAAATGATTAATAAGAAGCATATTGTTAAGGTTAATTAACTATAGTCTAGCACTCAAAATTATGTGGTTGTGTAAAGAAAAATAAATTTTGTTTAGTTGTATTATTTAATCACAATCGAATTACTTGTATCTTAGAAAATTAAAAAATTGCGGTTGTTCCATACTCAACATTTACGTTGTCGTGTGGTTTCTTTTCTCTACCATCGCTCAAGTCTCTCTCTCTCTACATTAGTATTTTACGTAATTCCATTTTGCTGTGTTGTAACTTTATATTGTGAACGTAAAATAAACTAGTTTATTTTATACGTACACACGAGTATTTTCAGTATATTTTATAATATGGTTTTATTATTTAGAACACATAATTCACAAAAATAAACAAAGAAGTAGTGGTTGCCGTCTAAAAACTGATATTAACTGCCGAAGGGCACACTGTGCTGACCTCATTACACCATCTATCCTCAAAATGTTGGCACCATATATGCAAACATGCTGTGGCCACTTGGCGGGCTGACGCTATGTAGTTTTGAATAATTTTCTATGACATTTATAAATATTAATGAAGCTCCCAAACAATATTTATTTTAGAATAAAACCAATGTTGATCAAGGGAGTTTAAACGGATCCCAAACAAAAATAGATAACATGTTAAAAGTGAATCTAGCATGTTTGATCACTACTGAAATAGCTATAACTAATTACATAATAGTTTAATTTAGGTAAATAAATACAATCAAAGTTGAATTAATTTTAGAATAAACCGTATTACCTCCAATGTTTATTTAACTCATCAACGTAAGCCTATCCTTTAGGTTAAGTTCTCAAGAATAATACTTGAGCTAAGGTTTTAATTTTTGTATAATTTAAATGTCGTCACGGAAAACGTGTGCTCTATCACAAAACTACAAAATTCATGGTTGCAATCTGTAGTATAAAAATATCCAAGGTTGTATGCATTTTTGTTTGTAGGTCTGATACTTTTTTTAGCCACGTCTTACTACCCGTATGTACAGTACTATCCACATATAATTACACTAATGGTTAGACATGATGAAATGTACCCACAATTGCGTGTAGGGGGAAGTAGGAAAACATGTAATAAATACTATACTCAACACTCCCGGCCCAGATTCAAACCTATTAGCTTCCCGTCCCCTGACAAACTAGACCAGTTGATCCTAGCGTTTAGTCTGCGTGCCCATAGATATTAGTTGTTTCAGCCGGGAAATTGACCCAGGACCCTTAACTAGGCGGGCAGACACGCTACTGACTGAGCTAGGGTGTCGGAATATCCAGTGATAATTTGTTAAAAAAACATAATGATTTTTTAAGAAGATTGTTTAAATTAATAAAAATATTTTACGAAGTAGAGCTGACTAGTAACGGTTTTTATATGTTTAATTTATAGATATCTCAAATATCACATTAATAGTGGTTAATACCCAGTTGAGGGGCCGAATTTTCTAAGGTATCAATCTCGTGTTGGTCTGGCCTGATGAAAACGGGGAGATTGTCTTTCGAATTCCGTTCGGGTTTACTGAGTGTGATTTTTCCTAAATGATTTTCCACGCTCCTTTCACGTAAATGCTGGTAGATCTCCTCTAAAATGCTTCCTCATCTCTACAACAATAAAGTAATTACTATGCGTATATCCTGAACATATAGTAAGATGTGGGGACGAAAAAAAAGTTGCAAAGAGCCAATCTCACGGCTGATTAACCGGGAAATTAGACAGTCTACGCCCAAAGGGATTAAGCTCTAACTATAAAAAAAAAATATTAAAGTGCAGTTTTCTGCATTCTTCATTGGACAACATTGGAATCCGGATCACTTTAATGTTTGTCTTTTAAATTCTGCTGTACTTTTTAAAATATGGTAAAACTGTGTCACTGGTTTCAGTTCTTACCCCCCTTTTTTAAAAGTGGAATACAGAAAACCACATAATCTTTTTTTTTTCTCGTCGTATACATTTTTCAAAGTACATAAATTATTTTCACGATCACTTGGTTGTGAAAATATATATTTTACAGGTGTTTTGTCATTTTGAAATTATAGGTCATATTTTCTTGGTATGCTTCTTTATTTTTATGCTTTTTGACTCGTTTAAAAAAATTGAACTATTTTGAGTTAAAGCATTCATGTTAAATGTCTAAATACTATCAATACTTTATACATACTTTTTTTTAACCCACACTTATCTGAATGAGAAGTTAATGTAGTCCATGAACTTTGTATCCTCTTTGCTTGTATAATGGAAAATACACATTCCTGGTGAGACGCTGAAACTAAGCTGGAGAGGGTTGCGTAGGGAGCAGATATTTGTAAATCAACATCATAGGCCTATTTATTAAAATGCAAAATTCTAGTTTTAAAATTATTTCCGTTGCATACGGTATATGAATTTTTTTTTATTTTACATTTGTTAAAGGCATGTTTTATTTAGTCATGTGCATTTATTAAGGGATTTGTACTTATTTTTAATAATAATTTTTGGAAAATTTGGAGTTATCTCTTAAGAAATTTTAGATAATTTTTTTGATAATGTTTTAGGTCATCAAAGATATTCAATTGAACTATTGCAAATGTTCTTTAAATAATATATGTATTGTTCCTTAACACATGTCAACACGCCCAAGTACAAAATGAAGTGCAGTCTTATATATGACGCAATGAAAGAAATAATTTTCTCTCAACGGTGAAACTACGAACATTACGTGGTGACTGCACTCTAGAAGGCGGATTAAGATTCCTGTTGGTCATGCCTTGAGCGTTCTACTGATTTATCTGTCGGCCGGTAACTCAACTCGGCCCATAAACCCACAAACACGCCATTGGCCCCAGCTCATATTTGGTAAAACCCACGTGGTGCCAGAAGTGATACTGAAAAGATTTCCTTGGCTAGCGATGTACACTGCATCTAAAGGTGTTTTCTTCCCAACCAAGTAAAAGGTATTTTTTTGTTTTAATTAGGAATGCAGCTTCAATTATATGTAATACATTGGTAACATCAATCACTATTATATTCTGACAACGTGTTAATCCATGTAAGATTTTTATTGATATGTTAATATATTTAATAATATAAACACATTTTTAGACCATTTAATATGCAAAAATACCCATCTAAATGAAAGTTTATACTTTGTTTTAATATTCTGATAGGATTTTAGTAATATAAAAAAAAAACTATATAACTTTTATATAGCACCAGTCTTCGTACCCGGGCAAAAAATCACCACATCACAAGGTTTGTAATAAAGCTCAGCGACATTTTAAACGTTTTTGACATCGCTAAATCTACAATAACGTCAATTTATTTAAAGATTAATATAAATTATTATAAAGAGATGTCTGGTAAGAAAACGTTAATTTATTAGAAATTACAATAGTCTTAAGACATGGTAATCAACCTTATTTGTTCGAGTATCCCCAGATATAATTTATCCTCATCTTTATATCCCCGAAGTGGTTGGAGTATAATGAAAGCTGTACATATTCTATAATCTACATATAAAATAAATTAAAACCAAAATAATGTATTACATAATAATTTTAAATGGGATTTTTATTAATTTATGTACCCTGCTCTAAGGCATCACTCTTCCAATAGATTGGACTACCAATGAGGCAGTAGATCATTGCTCGGCTTGCGAATGGTTGTACTGGGGGTAGTTTGTCTTAAATGGTTCAAAAATAATAATATAAATTATAATACTTAGCACCGCGACTTACTACCTGTTCGGGCTATACGCTTACGTACTAATTACTCTAATGGGCTAGGAATTGGGAAGGTTGAATATAGAGGAAGTGAACCCGCATTTGCATGGAGGGAGAGTGGAAAACCATTTAGGGAAACAACACCCATTTCATCCGAGTGAGATTTAAGCCTTGATCTCCCCATCCTCGTCAGTCTAGCTCAACATGAAACTAGCACGTTAGCTAATTACGCCGCCGAGGCAGGTTTAAATGGTTTACTACTTACTCTCACTCCACACACATTTGGAGTGTATTATCTCTTAATTATACCTTCCTAATCCCTACCTTACTAGCGTAGTTAAATTTGGATAGTCCGGACTGATAGTAAGACGCATTGAAAAACAAACATTCTTGTTATACTCTACCTTTCAAGTTTATTTATATTCCAAAGTGTTGTAAGATAATCGATGTGGTTTCTCACACCCTTTTTAGGCAGATACTTAATAATTTTGTATTTATAGCGTACCTTTCTCATACTGATTTTTTAGATAATATAAGTCTTGTTTTCGCCCACCCCTAATAATAATTTAAGAATGATTAGATCTATTTTCTAACCGTGCAGGTAAATAAAGAGGATACAAAGTTCATTGACTAAATTGTCTTCTTATTTAGACAACTGGGGTTTAAAATTTTGTATATTTTTATTTAATCATTTATAAAACATCGCTAGTATTTTAAAATGTAACTTATTCAACTCAAATGACTTAAATGGCTTAAATATACCTAATTATATCTAAAGAATAATGCAAAACAAGAAAATATTACTTGAAAATCCAAAACAGCCAAATAAGACCAAAAACTGACCTATAAAAAATAATTTCCTTAACCAGCCGATGATTGACAGAATTTAAGAACAAATGAGCATTTCTGTGATGTAAAAAATAAGATTATTCATCAAAGTCCTAGGATTATCACATTTCTACAAACACAATTGTTGTCCTTCTCTAATGTATAGAGTTTCAATAAACAGCTAAATATCATAATTAATTACTAGGCCTATTAAGGACATTGGTTTGAATATTTTAATGTACTTTAGTGAATCCATTATTGTTGATTAACTATTCTTTATCTTAAAAAAAACCCTGAAATATAATATATTAACTTAAACAGAACATAATGGTAGTTAAAGATTGAATTCATTCAACGTTGCTACGCTTGTAGCCACAACCTTTTTATTTGTGAACCACATATCCACCCAAGCTATCCGCATTTAATTGGATCAAATAAGTAAGTATTAGGAAGGTAGAATGTAAAGGAAATGTTCTCAAATTTTCGTAGAGTTAAAGTAGGAAACAGTTTTTTTTTAACACCCACCCGGCATTCAGACCTAGTTACCTTTCAATCGTCTGAAAACCAGATGAGACTTACTCTCTTATCCACTTGGCCACCTATATTGGTGGCTCATCTGTTATAGTTTACCATCTATTTAATAAAACAAAAATATCGAAATTTTGTCCGGCTCTTAACTTGGTCATTTCTCATCCGATTTCGACCAAACCAGTTTTAAACTATTTATAATTTGGTTAAGTAGTGCGTGACAGATTTATTTTGTCAATAAAGCAGTGGGGACGAGAGCAGGGGGTGCTACGTTCACACATTAACAGTTTCTTATTTGATTTATAGATTTGATTGTTGGTTTTTCTAGTAAGAAAAGAACACAAAACCTATTAACATTAATTGGAAGTTGTACACGTCATTTACCCTGAACGATAGCAGTCTGTCCTTGACAAATTACACTACGACCCTACTACTATATAAACTACGACATGGTTGAACATGGAAAGGTAAGCGTGATACTTTTCATGGTAGGAGTGTTTATCAAAATTAATGTAAATCCCAGTTGTCTTAAAAAAGAGCGTTCTGAAAGGCAATTTAAAAAAAATATTAGGCTGTATCTTTAGACGTAGTATTAAGGATGGGGGGAAGGGACTATAGGGCACACAGAGCACTTTCCAACTCTTCCCTCGTATAGTATGTCGGCAGAACAATAACATCTCATATTTCGTGATTTTGAACCGAGTCATTGAACCTTTACTCAAGCGATCAGCACAGGAAATGTTCCCTCCGCAATTGTTTTGTTCGATAATGAAACAAAGATTGCCTGTTTAACATTGAATTGAAAGAAAGTTGCTGCTGACACACAACACTACACCATTACTGACGCCGTTTAAGAGCGAGAGGTATGAAAACGATAGAAAGTTCCGAGAGGAAGACACGATTCTCTACCACGTAACGGCTCTTACTGATGTGTATACCACCGTATGTTTTATTATTTCAGCCTGTGTGTGAAAATAAAACACAAAACGACGCGTGCTACTGAATGGGACTTGTCGGTATTTATTAGTCTTTTGTCTGCCATCAACAATTCAGACTCGTTCATTATCCCCGCTGGCGAGATTTGCATAGTGGTAGCTTGTCCAATCTGAGTAGACTACCTCCAGACAAAAACAGTTGAGTCCATCGTAAAAGTTGAATTCATGGTTTGTTGTAAGGCCACGTCAATTTACTCCGTAACTCTGTTTCATCATGGACCTTAAAGAACCTAATGTTTAATTTAATGCACACATTTTATATCCTTAATCACGCGAGAACGAGTCAAACAATGGGAAACCCACGCAATTAGGCACGTGGGCTACTGAGAGTAGTTTTTAATAAACGGTTTCCCCCTCTGCCTCCATGTAAATGCGGGTAAATTTATTCTAAATTTCTTATTCATACCTACGACATAAGCGTTATTAATGTATAACTTGAACGGTTAATGAAACGTGATGAAAAAATCGGGAAGGTATTGTCCTTGGTCCAAGCATACTCGGTGAAATAAAATAATTTCAGCAAATTCAAGAAATACAATCAATATTATCTAAATATTATGTTTTATTTATGTTTTTATTTAAAATAATGATAGCCTTAGTTATTACATTTTTCAAGGAATTGCTAATATTTATTTTTTTGCTCTTCGGGTCTCTCTATTGGGGCTATTCGCATATTAGGTAGGGATGAGAAAAGTACATATTAGAGAAAATGTACCCATATTTTTGTGAAGGTAAAGTAGGAAAAATTAACCTCGGCACACCTGGCTGGTATTCAAACCACTATATCCCCGTTATTGACCAGAAATTCACTCAATGAGAGTGAGCACTGAAGCGGAATTATTGCAAATAAAAATATATGAATGAAAATATGATATGTTTATAAAATGGCCGCTATTTCCTTAACTATCATTGACGTTCATTTATTTGTCTAGCTGCGATTGGTTATGTAGGTGTCAGTAACGATGGTTCTTACAGTTCAGGACTCTGTGACAGCTCCATCTGTTACTGTGAAGTAGATCTCTTAGCCTGGGTGCACACTGATTGGTAAAAACATTCTGAAGCAAAGAGTTTGTTTGTTCGCGACTCAACTCGCTTTGTACTATAATTTATGTTTGCGTTTTAAAGCACAATAAAATGTAATTAGTCATGCTCGAAGCCAAAACACGTTCCCTTGTCTTATATATAAAAAGTTGCTCCGGGCATGCGCAAAACCTTCCTTCAGTCTATTGAGATTCACGTTCGTCCCACTGGTCTCTTGGCTTCAAATCACATTCTCAAGTGCTTTACTGTTTATTGATAGTGACATTTGGATGCCGATTAAACTGATCTTACTGATTAAATTTAAATAACCAAGGGGTATAGAGGGATTATTAATGGTCAACACCCCCCCCTCCCCCCCCAAAGTATTATCAAATATCTGCAGGCTCCCGGTACTACCCTGGGGAAGTTAAAAAGTTATAAGATAGTTATAAAATATTCTAAGATTTAAGTTTGGGGATCACGTGATGTAAGACTTAAGGATTGAATTATATTTAAAAACTGAAGTTTCCTTCAAGTACTGTACGTTGACTTATGCTAAGTCTCAATTTTCTTTCTTTTTGGTTTTTTTTAGTAACACGATTAATATTTCCTTAAGTATACCTACGTGTGTATAGAGATTACATTTGATTGATTTCTTGGTACTAAGGGATTGAAATATATGTAAAAGTAAACAAACCACCACCTCTGAACACATTTTCAAGTCCTTAATACATTTTGACAAAGTTTCACTTTTTAAGTTTTATCTCTCTAGGGGTTTATTTTCTTAAACCACGTCTTACTACCCGTCCGGGTTATACGCTTATGTACTAATTACGCTAATGGTTTTAGGGATTAGGAAGGCTACATTTATAAGAAGTGTACACGCATTTTTGTGGAAGTAGAGTGGAAAACAATTTAGGCAATCAATACACTCAACCGAGATTCGAACCTTAATCTTACCGTCATCGACAGGCTAGTTTTCTGGTCAGAATAGCGCAATAGACCACGTGGTCACCGAAGTGGGTCAAGATTTTTAAGTTTCCATTTAGAGCTCTAGCGTTAACACACATACACATGCATACATACATACATACATACATACATACATACATACATACATACATACATACATACATACAAACAAACAAACAATACATACAATACGTACATACATACATACAATACATACAATACGTAGATACAAACATACATACAATACATATACATATACACATACATACATACATACAATACGTACATACATACATACAATACATACATACATACATACATACATACATACATACATACATACATACATACATACATACATACATACATACATACATATATGAGTTGAAAACACGTGTTAGTATTATTCACATTTGGTATTGGTGATTGCTTTAGAGGAGCTCCTTGCTTTCAATGATGTGTTAGAACAGCTGCTTGTACAGAAAATATACTGGTAATCTTAAATTATCTTTCACAGAAAAATAAAAATAAATATAGTTGTTTTCAAAAAAAGTTTGATATAAGTGGTTTTCATTAAAATTATTTTATGGCTATATTTATAATTTCAAAATTATATAAGTATGTTTTAAATATACAATAAATATTTAATCAATACACATACAAACCATTTAATGAAAAGAATAATATTTTGTTTGTTAACCTCAAAAATAAGGATGAACACAATGACTGTGTGTGAATGCCCGTCGTATTTTTCTTAACTGGGGGCTAGTTTTAATCGCCGAATGGTTTAAGGCGTCACTCTCGTGTTAGACTGGCCTGCTGGTGACGGATAGGTTGGGGCTAGAATCCCGGCTAGATCTACTGAGTTTTTTTTTTCTTAAACTCTCTTTTCACGGAAATTCTTCCTTCCTCATCCCTACCCGGTTAGAGTAATTATCGTATATGCCTATAACCTGAACCGTTAGTTTGACGTAGTAAATATATAAAAGTGATATTTTGATTGCTTCGAAAGTAAACAGGCCCAAAGAATTATCTTCTCATAAGATACAATTTTCTTTAGTTAGCTTTAACCCTCTATAAGCTTGATCATAGAATACTTTCGATGAGAAGAATGTACGATCACAGATGTGTACATCCTCCCATTACCTATCACAACTCTACCTCTCCATGCTCTCATATTCACTTCCGATGCTACGTTCCCCCAAGTACCTTTATTTACTGGGGAAACCTATTTTGTAAACACCCGCCTGGTGGCGTAGTTGGCTAACACGCTAGTCGTGTTGAGCCCGACTGCTGAGGACGGGGAATCAAGGTTCGAATCTCGGTCGGGTGAACTAGGGGTGGCTTTTCCTAAATGGTTTTCCATTCTCCCTCCACGAAAATGCGGGTTAACTTCCTATAAATTCAACCTTCCAAATTCCTAATCCATTAACGTAATTAGTACTTAAGCGTATAACTCGAACGGGTAGTAAGACGCGGTGCTAAATAATAATAAATAATAAAATTCTGTAGACGAATTGGTAGTTATAACGCGGATATAGGTATGGGCAGATATAATGTTTAGGTGAGGAGTGGGAAGGCAGATATAATGTTGAGGGGGACTAGACATAAGGTTTAATGAGACAAACTATGTTTAAGGAAGGGATGAGGGAGACTTAATACTTAATTTTAGGGGAGGGAACATAATTTTAGTAAGAGTAAAACATAATATAAGGGGTGGGTCTGACGTAAGTTTAAGCATTTCTCTATGGTTTAAGGCAGTGAACATAATTGTATAGGGGTGAAGGTAATTTTAGGGTGGGGCATGGAGTTCCATAATGTTTAGGAGAGGAGCAGACATAATATTGATATTTTATAGAACGCTTACTAAATTAAAACTTAATCTATATTTATGTAGCAGGTGACCTGGTGGTCTAGGGGTAGGGTGTCAGACTTCTGTGCTGGGGTCCCGGATTCAATCCTCGGTCCCGGCACAAGTTTATCTTATTACCAAACCCTTCCTTCACCTCTGACAAGACATCTTGTGAATGTGGGGAATGCCAGGCCTCCACCGTGGTTCGGATCCCACGTTAAATTTTAGGTCCTCCATTTCATCTCACAATCACCCTACCATTACATATTAGCATAAGTGCGTATAACCCGAACGGCTAGTAAGACGCTGTGCTAATAGTAATATATTTATGTATTCATTTTTTGCCACTACAATCCAAATATACGGATTTGAATTTTATTTTAAGTAAACTCAACACCAACAGGGCCTATTTGACCCTATATATACCTATTAAGAGGAAGCCCCCACCAGCGACCCTTTTGTGCACGCCTATGCTAACGCAGTTGCTACAATGAAAACACGAGTATAGTTTACACACAACCGTTGTCTTATCTCTTATTTTGGGAAGGGATAATACATAATTAAAATACCTTATAGAAAATTGTACGGTCATATAAATGAAAACATTTGAAATTTTGGACCACACCACCATAATTGTTTTTATTTTCTAAAATCATACAAAACATTACATAAGGCCTAAATTTAATTTACTAATTTTTTTGTTTAGGGAAAAAAAGAATTTGGTTTTATGTTTGTTTAAATGATAAGACGTCCACTTTTTCAATATTCTCAGAATACTTTAGTCGTTTATGAGCGTGTTCTCAGAATACCTTACATAAAATTTGTGAAAAATTATTACCTGCACTATCTTTAAGCTTCGCACAAGTTTGATTAATTATTTCTAGTTTTAGCTTTCTACACCTATGATAGTCGGTCGTTCACGTGTTACTAGGTATTGGTACTGAATATAATACGACACCTTAGCTCAATCAATAACGTTTCTGCCTATCGAGCTAAGGGTCGTGGTTTCGATTTCAGGTTTGTGTAAAAATGCTATAATATATTGGGGTTTTCCCTGACACTTTGATGAAATGATGCTGAAGGATGGGTTATAAATGCATATATATACATAAATATCAATATCCGTGGGCACTCGTTATAAATGTAAGGCTTACTCAGTATGGTTTACTAGGGATGAGGAGATCTGGGTTCAAATCCCATCCTGGTGTACTGAGGGTGTTTTTTCCTAAATGGTTTCCCACTTTCTCTCTCTCCGCGAAAATACGGGTATATTTACTCTAAATTTTACCATTACCATCCTTAGTCGATTAGCTTGATTAATATATAGTGACCCGCTTCGGTGGCGTAGTTGGCTAACGCGCTAGTCGTGTTGAGCCTGACTGCTGAGGAAGGGGAGATCGAGGTTCGAATCTCGGTCGGGTGAACTAGGGGTGGTTTTTCTTAAATGGTTTTCCACTCTCCCTCCATGCAAATGCGGGCTCGCTTCCTTTAATTCAACTTTCCCAATTCCTAATCCATTAGCGTAATTAGTACTTAAGCGTATAACCCGAACGGGTAGTAAGACGCGGTGCTAAACAAAATAATAAATATAATAATTATAATAAAATATAGTGTATGCGTACACTCAGAATGGGTAGTAGGACGTGAAAAAATCAACTTAATCATGTAAAAGACATAATAAACAGTCCTTCAGCATCAATTCATCAATGGGTCGAGGGAAACCTTAATATAAAGCATTTTTTACCCAACCATGGAATCGACACCACGATATATATAAAACTAATTTAAGGTGAGGCAGAAGGGTGCGCGAGTAATTTTACAGTTTTTATAGAATTGAAAGTTTTTGGCCAAAATAAATCAAATATTTCTCCAGTAGCAACATAGAGTTTAGTTTTCTGCACATGCTAATATCAACAGATCTTGAATATCTGTCAAGAGTGTCCTGGAATTTTTTCAAAACTTTTTCTCTTTATTTCAAAAGTTTTGACAAAATTCCAGGACACTCTTGACAGATATTCAAGATCTGTCGATATTAGCATGTGCAGAAAACTAAACTCTATGTTGCTACTGGAGAAATATTTGATTTATTTTGGCCAAAAACTTTCAATTCTATAAAAACTGTAAAAACACTTGCTATCCCTTCTACCTCACCTTAAGTTAAGCCTTGTCAAAATAATCTATAACCACTTATACTTATAGTACTCAACGTTATTATAGTAGTTGTGATAGTTAAATACTCTTCACACACAACATTCTGTATTCTTAATAACGCGATATCTTTTTCATTAAAAGGAATTTTTCAAAACAAACTTTTCGAAATTAAACTATTTTAGTATAATTTTGTAGCCACAATCAATATTTTTACTATTTTATTTTTAATTTGTTGTTTCTAATTAAAATGTTGATATAAATTTGTTTGCCGATGTTATGGTTCTCCGTAAAATTCCGTAACAATGATTCTTGAAACGTTAAAGTTGATCCCACTTTTATGGGGTGTTACGGGATATCGACTTACGAATAAGGATCCTGGCTGGAGAAAAAAAATGTTTACTGTTGGTCCAATCTATTACGGACTGGCCACTAAGGACAATACGAATATGGACTATATATAAGGGTCTTTAGTTCGTAAGTACCCGCATTGGTGGGCACTTGGACTTGAACTCGGGTTCATATAGTATATCTTTTTGGGAACGGGGAGCCTGTATTTGAAACTCATATGATTTTTTTTTTTTACAAAATGGTTTTCTATCATCCTTCCACGTGAATTCGAGTACATTTCTTTTAGATTATACATTTATCATCCCTATCCCACTGGTGTAAAACTAAATTAGGCTAGCCTTAACGTATTAAGACGTTGGGGAGCGCGATAAGTTTGTAAGTTGTGTGCTGATATAATTAATCAGCTCAGTAAGGCCTGTGTTCACGGGGAATGATACAAAGAACGTCCCACCGATTGCGAAGCAATCTGTAACCAAAATCCTCCCCAAATCAAGCAACAACACCACAGTCACTCGTGTGCACCTGAGCTAAGACCTTAAGGCTCACATTGTATTTCTTTCAACACGGTGTTGTGATCCTAAAGGAATTACCTCTGGTTTTTGGTCTCTACATAATGACTCAGTACGAGGTGTGGAGGTATGCGGACGGCGGTTTCTGAAGGAGAGCCGGCTATTCAACCGGTCAGAGTGTCCTCTTTCTCTCTCTTTCTCTTTTCCCAATACATCCGTGTACCGTCACGTGCGAAGCGTCACTGCAGCTTTTTAGTGGGTACAGTTAACTAACTGGCACTTCCTACTTGAAAGTAAATAATAAATTCCCTCACCCATATGTATTTATTACTAGAGCAGAAGTATCCGAAGTTGCCTGGGGTAGCCATGCAATTAATTGAATTACATGGTTACCCTGGGAAACGCTTTTATTTTCCTTAAACACACAGGAAAAAACTCTTCATTTTATTTATTCCGACCCAGTGTGTAGTACATTTTTTAAAAAAAGCTAATCAAAAATTTTCAATTCCTGCTTTGAGGTGCAAATTATTATTATTATTATTATTATTAGCACCACGTCTTACTACCCGTTCGGGTTGTATGCACTTACGCTAATGTGTAATGTAGGGTGATTGTGAGATGAAATGGAGGACCTACAGTTTAACGTGGGATCTGAACCACGGTGGAGGCCTGGCATGCAACACATTCACAAGTTGTGATTAATACACGCCTTGTCAGAGGTTAAGGAAGGGTTTGGTAATTTTATAAATCTGTGCTGGGACCCAGGGTTGAACCCCGGACACCAGCACAGAAGTCCGACACCTTACCCCTAGACCACCAGGTCACCCTGCTCCTTTACAGTTTCTCTACCAATGATTTATTTGAATCTAAACATAGTTTTTTTAAGCACAGCGTCTTACTACCCGATCGGATTATACGCTTACGTATTAATTTATGTTAATGATTTTAGGGATTAGGAAGGTTTTAAATGAATTGTACCCGCATTTGCAGAGAGGGAGAGTAGAAAACAATTTTGGGGAAACCACCCTCGGTACACCCGACTGAAATTCGAACCTCGATATCCCCGTCGTTGGCAGTCTAGTCTACTGTGAGAGTAGCGCGTTAGACCACGTGGCCACCAAATCGGGCCAAACATAGTTAAATCATTATATTTTTATCTTTGAACACTTGATGCTTGTTTTTGATCATTTTAATTCCATTGCGATGAAAAAAAATAGAAGTTGCGCTACATGTCAGATTTGAGAAAATATTGTCACGTCACGTGTGGGAGGAACCTTTTCGTGTAAAAGCAGCATATTCTTCGAGAATGGTCAGTAAAAAAATTATTATATTACTAAAGTTGTACTTGTTTGGCATCTTGTGCAAAAACCAAGCTTAGCCAATAGAATTTAAATGTTTCCCCCACCTTGTGGATCTGTTTGCTCATTAATGGCTAGGACATTCCGTGAACGACCTTTTGAGTAGTGGTATCGAACTTATTTTGAGTCAACCGGTGAGGTCGGTGTGATGGTTCTAGTTCTCAGTGCGTAGAATTCATCACCAGTGGTTGACCGACCTAAGAATATTGGCTTGTTTTGAGCTTGGTCCTCGCTCACGAGAAGGCAGGCGTTCCAATTCCAGCCGATTACACTGACACTGGTTTTCTTTGTGTGATTTACCCATCCTTTCTGCGAGGAAATGCGGGTTCGTATCCTCTCCAAGCTACAATTTTTTTTCTCCAAATTGTTACACTTAATTTTCCGTTAAATCAGATGTTAGTAGCCCGCATTGGTGGACACGATGTTAAAAGCATCCCTCTCGTCTAGTAGGGCTATAGCTTATCACTGACTCCTCTGGAGGTCGGGGTTAGAATTTCAGACGAGTTTACTGAGAGCGGTTTACCTAAAAGGTTCCCCACTCTCAGTCTACACCAATAGGGTACATTTACTCTATATTCTACCTTCCTAATCCTGCCATATTATTGTAAATTCTGCATATATACCTAACGAGCAGTAATATGCGGAGTACAAAACAAAATATGTATACAGGGCATTTAACACATAGGCATAAGTTCTTAATTTGTTTATTTAATACACGGGATATTAATTAATTAAACTAAGGAGTAGTAAAGAGAAGGATAGCTTTGAAGAAGTACGTCTGAGCTGGATTGAGATAAAATCATATAAAAACCACCCCCTTCGCCCCCACTAGGAGTCGAGCCCAGACCTTCACGTTAATGGCTCCCAAGTACAATATGAGTATAATACCTTAGACAGCTCAAGCACTAATATTGTCTAAAGTGGAGATATAAATAAACATTTAGGAAGAGTTAGATTGCTCATTATAGCTGCGTTGTAGCTCAAGCATGGACTATAGTTAGAAACAGCTGATTAGGAGAAATAAGTCAAACCTTAGGGTCTAATATTTGGCAGAATGGTGAGAATGGTTTAGCATGGTTAAACGGCGGCACGTAGAATGGAACTGTTGGACATGATCTGTTTTCTCTTGAAATAAACAGAGATTTTGAATTAAAAGAATGTCAACTTTATAAATGTGTATTTATTACATAATATTGTAAAACGTGTTCCAAAGAGGGGTGAGTGATATAAAGAGTGAGATAAATAACCCTCATTATTTTATAAACCTTATAAAAAGGCTTCAAATCGCGTGGCAATCAAACCACATTAGTTCACAACTCATCAATTAGTACAAAAACCAGGACAATTAAAATAAACCATAATAACAAGAAGAGAATGCTTTTCAATCTATACTATTGCAATCATGTCATAATATAAACAATGTCTAAATTTTACTTAATTTAAAAAAAAACTAAGTAAGAATTATATTTTTTGACTACTTTGTGCCAACGAGCTTATTAGTAAACATATTTAAACATTGGCCTCCAAACAGCTGACAAGCAGAGTTTAATATTGGCATTGCACGTAGAGGACACAAATCAATCCATTCCTTTCTTTATTTATGGGTATTAGTTCCTAGCCTCATTTACCTTTAATCCCTCTATTGGATTGGATTTTAATCCCAATCGGGTTTAAAACCAGAGACTCTCATAGGTCGAGAGAACGGGGTTGGTGGATGACCCTACTGGTATAGGATGTTCTGTAAATAGATGACCTCGATTGTAAAGGCCGCAAGGAGAATGGTCATTCAGGTATTGCATTCCTGTTGCAAATATTCGTCGACGTGTGACGTGCGAGAGGTTATCAACGACGCGAGGTTGGACCACGCGTTATTGAGGTAACCAACCGGTTAATGTCGTGGGTCTCGCAATCTGCCATATTTGGCCCCTTGGAGTTTCCCTTTATTTGCTCATCCTTGTGGGTGAACGTTTGTGTGAGCGACTTCAAGTCTGGTTTACCCTAATCCAATCATGGGTGAAAGTATCTATGATTATGTACTATTTGCGTGTTGATTTGTAAGTGTACAGTCTAATTTTTATAGGAAAGGCTTCCTTATCTTACAGCTAGAAAAGTTACTAGATCTATCACGTATTCACTTATTCATACGTCAGGTCATGCTCTCTGCAGCTGTCACTTTTTATATTTGTTATTAATGCCTATAAAACAATACTAATGAAATAGTAAAATGTTGTTAATTTTGGCTGCAAAAACATATTTGTTTTATATAAATTACCTTTTATATGAAAATTTTAATGTATGTTCCTAAAGCCGTAGGCCTACTCTTATATTCAATCAATATTCTTGTATTTTCTAAATGGCTCTTTCTATGAAAATTGAAGGGTACCTAGGGATATACACACAAAAAATTGTATCTTCTAAATGGCCTTTTCTATGAAAATTGAAGTGTACTAGATACATACACCCATATACATGAGCATCATAGCTAATTATTGTTTTATCAAATTATTTCATCAACAACCTCCAAGGTGACCTGGCAGTCTAGGGGTAAGGTGTCGGACTTCTATGCTGGGGTCCGGGGTTCAATCCTCGGTCCCGGCACAGATTTATCTGATTACCAAACCCTTCCTTCACCTCTGACAAGACATCTTGTGAATGTGGGGAATGCCAGGCCTCACCGTGGTTCGGATTCCACGTTAAACTGTAGGTCCTCCATTTCATCTCACAATCACCCTACATTACACATTAGCGTAAGTGCGTATAAACCGAACGGGTAGTAAGACGTGGTGCTAATAATAATAATAATAATAATAATAATAATAATAATAATAATAATAATAATAACAACCAACAAAAAAAAAAGATAATAAATTATATTTCTTTTTATCTGGAACTGTGCGTTAACTTTCTGTGGAGTAAATGTTAAGAAAATTAAATAATTTACAACATTTGTATTTTAATTTAGCGTTATGATTTATAATATCCCCTTCTCACTATCTAAAAATAGAATACAACGAGTGTTAGTTTTATAGATTACAAGTTTTTACATTATTTTGCTATAATTAATAAGGTTTAGTGTTTATGATTGTTATGGAATACCATAGTATCCGTAGATGAGCCACTCTTGCAATAAACTGAATTGTCGATGACCGGGCGGTTGGGTTTTGAATCCTAGTCATATTTATTGGTGTCTTATGCTCTCTTCCCGAAAAATTGAGTACATTTCCTCTTAATTTGATCTCTTTCATCATCAACCTGTCAGTGTAAATATGCGCATAGATAGGAGCATCTCTACCAAACCAGACCTCGCGGGTCTTATGACATCATCACTAGTAGGTTAAAGATCATTAACACACTATTTCTCAAAGTTACGTTCACAAGGAATTTAAATAAAATGTATACCACAGTTTTCTTACGATTGGACATATCTGAAAAGTAGGAAAATTATCTAGATCTACTTTCCCTTCATTTTTTTGCACGGCATCTTAATACCTGTTCAGGTTATACGCATATGTACTAATTCCTCTAATGAGCTTGGGCTGAGTAAGGTTGAATTTAGAAGACGTGTATCCGCATTTGCGGGAGGGGATAGAGTGAAACAACTATTTAGGAAATAACCATCTTCAGTACTTTCGTTCTAGATTCGAAACCCGATCTCATTCTCATCGACAGTCTAGTCTAACGCAAGAGTGATTCCATAGACCATATGGCCACCAAAGCAGCTACTTTCATATATTCATACGTCAAGTTATGTGGTGGAAAAGTGTGAAACAACCCAGGGGAAAACACTCTCAGTAAATGGTGAGGATTTAAACCACAGCTTTCTCGAACCCGACAAGACTAGTTGAGGTTGATGGTTTTACCTAAGTTTCCACCCATGCATGTGACTAGATTTGATTGAATCTCTGAATTATTTAAATCATAACCTGTTAAAAAGTATATATTTTATGACAATCGTGCAGTTACTTTTTTTTCCCCCCCGGGAATCAGGCTGCGCGATATGAAGCTATAACAGGCCTAGCCAGCCGGTAGTGGAAAAATAGATGACTTGAATAAAAAACTGACCTAGCTGACAGTAATGGATGTAAAAAAAATCAGGCTGTGTGGATTATCCACATATTTACACTCATGGGATGGGTATGAATAAGATAAAGTTTATATTAGTAATTGCTAATTGTTGCTGGAAGAAATATACCTAGTTGTATTGAGAAGGTATTTCTTAAATAGTTTTCCAAACAAATTCGTAAACATTTATTATAACATATGCCTTCCTAATCCTTTACCCTATTAGTGTAATTAAATGTGGATGGACAGGGTGTATGGGTAAGATGTAGTAGATAACAGAAAAAAATAAAACTTGATTGTTATAAAATTAGTTTGAAAATAATAATAATTATTATTTTTCTTCCATGTTTTCAAAAAATTCGCTCGTGTTCTTTTCCCTAGTTTAATTTCATTGAGACCAACTTCGGTGGCTGCATAGTCTAAGTCGTCACTCTCGCAATAGACTAGACAGCCGATGACGGGGCGATCGTGATTATATATTAAATTGTTTACCACTCTCTCTCTCTCTCTCTCTCTCCACCCCCGCACATACAGGTACACTTACTTTAAATTTGACCTTCATCATCCTTAGCCCATTAGCCTAGTAATTAGTACATAAACATATAACCGGAACAAGTAGTAAGACGCGATACTAAAGATAATCATTGCGTCTTAAACAAAATAAAACAGCAATATCTTTATTGCAAAGTACTTTTTTCAGTTATTTGTTTGTGACCGTGATCACATAACGCTTTGGCTGCTATTATAATTATTATTATTATTATTATTATTACTATTAGCACCGCGTCTTACTATCCGTTCGGGTTATGGCCCGTCTACAACCAAACGCACCCGCTTGTCGGACTCGCAACTACGCAATAACGTAATTTTGTCTGTCTACAATAGCTTACGCAAACACAATCGTATGTCGGAACTGTCGGACCAGCTTGTTGGGAGGAGATGAACATTGTCCATCTCTTGCGTTTATGTAGTTGCGTTGGCTTGCGTTCAGCCAATAAAAAAACAAATATGGATGAACTACTAAAATCAAATAATTTGAAGTTATTTGGTCTATGACAAAAACGCTTGGAAATGTATAGTAATGAATACAGGATTTCCAATTAAAATAATGTTTATTTATCCATTTAAATATTTTTTAAATATTTATTTCTTATTTGAAAACATTAATATGAATTTGACTTTCATAGTCATCATTGATGTGTGTTCCTATTGGTTGGAATTACGTTTTACGACTTTTCATTGTAGACAGTCTATTTTGTATTTAATAAAAGCGTAGTAACGAGTGGATTTGCGATTGCGTTGTTGCGAGTCCGACAAGCGGGTATGTTGATTGTAGACTGGCCTTCATACGCACTTACGCTAATGTGTAATGGTTGGGTGATTGTGAGATGAAATGAAGGACCTACAGAATAATGTGGAATCCGAACCACGGTGGAGGCCTGGCATTCCACACATTCACAAGCTGTGGTTTTTAGCTGCTATTATACTCGGGGTAGGTACATAAAGTATGGAATAAAAAACAACCAAGTCTCGTTTATTTGTAAAAATAAGATTTTCATGAGTTCGTGTATAGTTGCCATGAAATTTGCACAAATCGTTGGCCACATGGTCCAGGGCAGGTGTGCCAAGATCGTTTGATCATAAGGGCCACACTGTCTCAGGCGTCACTCTCTTGTTGGACTAGACTTCCGAGGACAGGAAGGTCGGGACTCGAATACTGGTTGAGTGCACTCAAGATGGTTTTTCCTAAAGGTTTGTTTTATTCTCCTGCCACCCAAATACGGGTACACTTTCTCTCTATTCAGCCGTACTCATACCTTACTTAGTGGCGTAATTAGTGCATAGCCTACAACTCGAACAGGCACTAAGACGCAGTGATTTACAAAACTGTGGGGGTTAGAATTCAGAAAATTCAATATTTTTGCCATTTTTAATTTTTTCTTAATTCAGTCTTAATATTCCTTGTTATTACAACAACAAATCTTATGTAAAGTGTTAGGAATTTCTTTCTTAATTTTTCCAGATACATTGAAACTCTTTTGCAGCAAGCGTGTGCTTGTATCTTGTATTGAAGTCACTTTCATGATCGATGACAAATACGTGTCCTTAAGCCGTTATCTCTGTGGTGTTTGTTCATTTTCATAAGATGAAACAATTATTGCTCACATATTTATATGCTCCTAAACTATTGCACATTATCTGGTTTCCAAATTTAATATGTTTGGGGGATAGATCTCTTATGAATAAGGAATACAAAATATGGTACACTAACCTTACCTGCTTTATTTCCCCAAATAATTAACAATTTCCAAATATCATAATCTCAAATGGTGTATTTCTACAATGTTTGTCAAAAGATGAATTGGCCTATCTACTGCCTAGTTAGCTGTAGAAAAAGTAAAGTATTTGTACCTTCACTCCACACATATTTGTTCAATGATATAAAAATATTTCCCTCCATTGTGTGTTAATACATAATATTTTATGGAGTGTGCACCCAGTCTAAAGCTCCGCGGGGCACATGAAATCATCAATCGGGTCACTTTGGGCCCACGGTCAATAAGTTTGACATGCCTTGTCAAAGGCGTTAAGGTTGCAATTTACTGAATTTCTTGTGATGAAAGGTCATGGTTAAAATTGTGGTCGGGTGCACGTAGGATGATCTTCCCTATGCGGTTTATAAAAGTCGCTTTCCCATCCCTCTCTCCACGCCAACGCGGGTGCACTTCCCTAAACAACATAGGTACATGGAAAATGGCACCAGTCTCATCAGGTCCTGTCTGCTGGTCAATGTGAGTTACGGGTTATAATCTTGGCTACGTGTACTGGGGTTGATTTCCATAAATAGTTTCTCACTCTCCCTTTATGAAAATGCAAGTACATCTCTTCTGAAATTATAACTTCCTTTTCTCTTCCTCATTAGTGTAAATATGCGCATAGACCGATTGGAGCACGTGAAAAACGTACAATAAATAATGTAACCTCGATGCTTTTTCGTCTGAAACCCATAGTATGTGCACAGTAAATGTTAAAAAGAACACAACTGCAGCAATATTAATAAATCCACATTTTATGTAACACTGTGACATGTAATTGAATCGATTATTTTTAGATAAAAACTAGATTCACCTTTAACAATTTGAGAAAAATGCACACACTTTTACAAACGGTCCTTTTCAACACGATGTTACATAACCCATATTTCCCTTGTATCACATAGCATTTTGATCTGGTTCTTTTAAACACCAATAGAAGGAACGAATTTTATATAGTCTATTTTAAATTCACTGACAAACTCTAGTAACTAAAATTTGAATTCAATTAGTTTTTTTTAAATCATCAATTATTGGTGAGTGCTTTAACTTTGTGTTCAAAAATACTAGTATTCATACCCAAGTGAAAAAGTCACCTGTCAATTTTCTTGTCTGTCTGAACTATCGTGTTTGGGTAAAGCCCAGCAATAGTTCAGACTTTTATGATTTTTTAGAAAACATACGGCTCAAGACTTTTTTTTAGAGACATCAATCACTCTTTCATTACATCGGGAACACTCTAATAATGGCTTCCCTATATTCAACAATTAACGTAAATTTAAATTTAGATGAAACAGGCTGGGGCTTAAACAATTAGACGATTAGTAACATGAAAATTAACCCTTTTTTTTAGCTACCTGTCTATGTTGTACGCCTATGTAAGCCATACTAATTACACTAATAGGCTAAGGATTAGGAAGGTTTAATTTAGAGTAAATGCACCCTCATTTACATCGAGGGAGAGTGGAAAACCATTTAGAGAAAACCACCCAACTGGGAATAAACCATGATCTACACGTCTTTGGTAGTCTAGTACAACACGAGAGTAGTGAGTTAGACCACAACACTTTAATTGCAAAGTAATTATTCACTATTTAAATAAAAGCCAAATACATACAACACTTTTTCACTTTTTGAAGATAATGTCCCTCAGATGGGCTCCACCGGATGTCAGGCAAACGTCAGCACATTGTCCATCACTTACTTTCTTCATCATATATCATCTAATTGTTTCCACCCACCCTGTATGTACTGGGTAGGCAGGACACTATGCATATATCTCAAAATACAACTCCGTGTTTAATCCATCATCACTAACTTTTTCCACGCGTCCATAATTATCCTCCCTCGCATACTCCCATCACTTCATTTAAATTTCCTTTTTATTGAGACACTTAACCAAATTGATTTATCATGCATTACCTGAAACATCTTGACTGTAAATATACTCGCCTCATTTTACTATCAAATAATAATTTTATACACAAAATTTAAACTTTAATGAGTCACTCGGTTACTTTGTAATCCGTAAAGTGTTATTTCATTAGTTCTGTCATCTTTCAATCTTTTCACCGCCCTGTCTAACTTTCTTACGTATAAAAATAAATAGTCGTGTCATTGAAGGTGAAATCATAGTCATTGACGTAACTCTAACAGAACATTACACAGAGTTACTCATACGATTACAGAAATATAATACTTTGGGTGTGATTTATCATTAATTTAAAAATAATAACTTAAATTTAAAGCCACTTTATAATATAATTAAATATCTGATAAATACATTCAAAATATTTTCATTTCACTAAGGAAAAATCACAAGGATGGAAAGGGCTGTCGAGACATGACTTGAAAATAAGCAAATTTATCATAATTAGCCTAGAATATGTAAAAAATAAAGAATCTCGCATCCTTAAAGTTTGTCTTTACTAGCCTATAATTTAATTTTTGTGTATATTTTACTCTCAAAGCGAATAATAAAATAGTCCATTGTCTAAACTGATTCTACATTTCTCAAGTTTCTGGGTTTTAGTTCGTAAAACTAAAATTATTCCATTAGGGCAATATTTTTTGCCATAAAAACTGTACAGGATGGTTCTAAGTCCCATTCCTTTGGGATATCTTGTTAACCTGTAATGGTTTAGGCTTATGGAATGGAACTTTATGGTCACCTGTATATTAATATGTTATAGTTACAACACAAAATCTCAAGGCGTTTGACAAATCAGCTCAATATTTCCATGACATAGCGGAGTCAGAAAGCTGTCGCCTAACCTCAGCTTATCGGGGAAACGTCCATCAAGGGTTGCTGTGGTAAGCAGAGAGCTTCGTCCTGTTCAACTGTCCCAACTACTAAACGATAGTGTACCCTCCTTAGCAAATCTTGATCTTGACCTTCATATCTTAGATTTAAATCTCTTTTACTTCTATATTGAAAAATGTATTCTTTTTTGTGTCTTACGACTCCAATTGCAAGAATGAGAGAGGTAAGATTGAGAGAAAATGTATCCGTGGTTTCTTATAGGCTGATTGGAAAAATATATAGAAGAAATACGCTTACTAATCCCTCACTGTTTTCTAACCCGATCTCCTCGTCACCGGCAAACCAGCCCAGGCAGTTGATCCACGTGCCATCTGATGTGGGTGAAACGAGTATTGCAGTCTTAACTAACTCATTAATATATTGAGCCACCCTAATCACTCCATTATTAATAGTCTTATTTTCAGTTCGTTCAACAAAATTACTGAAATAATTTATAATAATAAACATCATTATTCTAGTTCCATTAGCGGAGATAACCTATTGCCAAATAATTTAACGATTAGCCGCTTCGAGTGGTCACATGTTATAAGGCGCTACTCTCGCACTAGAGGTTCGATCCTGGTTGGATGTATTGAAGATTTTTTTCCCAAATAGTTTTTCACTCTTCCTCCACGTAAATGCGGGAGTACTTCCTCTAAATTCAACCTTCCTAATCTTTAACACATTAGTGTGTAATTAGTACGTAGGCTTGTAGCCCGAACAGGTAGTAAGACACGGTGCTAAAAATTATATATATATATAATACATCACAATTCTGTTGACGTCAGAGGTAGGATGTTCTTCTTCTAGAAAACATGAATGTTGACATGACCATTCAAATTCATACTTAAAACTATTAATGCTTGTCATGAACTCTACATATTTATCAAATTAATTATTTACATACATGTTGTATACAAATTTGTGCAATTCCTATTCAATGCGTGATTCCTCACAACAAAACAAACAATATTATATATAACACAACGAACGTCGTCTGATGTCTAGTTTGTAAGACATGGGATATTGTCAACTGGAGCAAGGCTACACATCATTGCCTCTAGGCAAGGTAATAAAAATATGTATTACTTTTCCACTCACAAAAGTGTGCCGTT
Organism: Timema cristinae; assembly: GCA_039000515.1. Taxonomy (NCBI): domain Eukaryota; kingdom Metazoa; phylum Arthropoda; class Insecta; order Phasmatodea; family Timematidae; genus Timema; species Timema cristinae. The sequence continues at coordinate 73,814,025 of JBCFYV010000012.1, read as the reverse complement.
CATGCTTATAGTAGGTGTTCAAAACGTTCACAGTCCATTTTAAGACGGGTATACGCACCAACGTGCTGGCATCCACGATTGTACAAGCATCGTGAAACTTTCTTAGAAGTCAAACCAGAACTAATAATGAGTATATAAACACGGATTAAACCATACCTTCCTAACTTAAGAAGTACTCCAGCCAAAATTATAGAACCAGATACAGGATCCTAAACGTGAGCTTTAAGTAACAATAAATGAACTAAAAATATAATATATAACTAAAAATGCCAAAATTATTACTAAATAAAAAAATACATAATATTAAAATCATAAAATAAAACAAATAATAATGAACCCTTATAAAAATATAAATAATTGACAACAATAAAGGAAATGAAACAAATAAAGTATTTAAAAAAAATCTAGCTCGTAAACCCTCTGGGTGATTACCCCCACCCTTGAAAGAATCTGCGTACTCATGCTTTTTCCAAGTGTCCCTATAGAAATAAATGTAGGCCAATAAGCTGTCAGGCAGTAGTGTACCCACGGGGGAGGGGGTCTTGAGGGGGCTTGACCCTCTGTACTGTAGTTTGGGGATGCCCTGAGATCTACACAGAGCCGGAGAGAAAATAAAAAAGGGGGAGGGGCGTTATGACCAGTTAAACATTGTGAGCAAAGAAAATATCAAGTGCAACACATCCTTGTGTTGATCCTCCCTAGTAGTCCTAATTGATGTTCTTGTAGTTCCCACAGTTTCACACGTGGTTCCATTGAGGCGTTGCAAAGTGGCTAGATATTTACTAATTATAAATAATCGGTGATTTTTGTGACAGTAGGCCTATGTGACGGTTAAGCCAACTTTAATTTAGGCCTCTTTATTTATTATTTTGTTAACTTATCACGTTTATGATAAAAAAAATATAAATGATCAAGTTAACAACCAACCAATATAAAAACCTTAAAAAAAAGCTTCTAGGGAATATAATGGTAAAAAAAAATTGCCTCCAGTGGTTGGGGGCGATTCCCCCCATAAACACCTTAAGCCTCCCCTACTTTGCAATCCTGCGTACGCTACTGTTGTCAGGCTACCGAATAGATCACACAACTTGTGCCTCTCCAAGATCATTTGAGGGTGTCACCTAGTTAGAAAACAAGCCTCATACAAGGTTCTTTGCTTTACATTTTCAACTTATTTTGCTTTAAGGAGTTACTATACAAATTTGTATACTTACATCCTAAGTTATGTAGGGGTAGAGGACTTAACAACATAATTATGATGCGAACATAGGTCTATATATTGGTTTTGACTGCAATTCTCAGCGATTATCTAAAAGGTTGGGACCTCGTTTCAATCCTGGCTGAGTGCAAAGGCGGTATTGTATCCACAACACAGTGTGATTTTTTTCCTCTTTCTTTCCAGATAAACACTAAACTGAAAGTTACCTTCCATATTTTTTGTCCTTAATCCAATGCACATTGCGAATAGTTTGATTGAGCAATATGATGTATAGTACTTTAAATACTTTATATCGACCCATTTCTATAAAACATCACTAAAATAAATAAAGAGATAAACCTGGTAATGATGTAACATTTGAGGAAATCCCATTATAACAATGAGCAGTAGCTGGTTGTATAATGATGTCACAGAGATGCGGGTACATTCAAATTTAGACACGACACATTCCATCGCTCTTATAGAGGAAATCCTAAAATTAAATGACAACATATACGGGTACCACACCTTAGTACGTCAATAAACATAGGCTACAGCGATTTAATCCAGAGTGGAATTAAATTAAGTGGTACAATTTATTTAGTTAAACTTTGAAGAGATTCCTTTCGCAATTATTTCATTTATTTATTTTTAAGTGAAACTTATAATTGAATAATGTGGTGAAATTTAAAAAAAATAGCACCTGGTTTTACCACCCGTTTGGGATATGCGCTTATAGCACCAATTACGCTAATGTGGCAAATATATTAGGGATGAATAAGGTTGAACTTAGAGGAAATTTCCCCACATTTGCGTGGAAAGAGAGTGGAAAACAATTTTTTAAGCACCCTAGTACGCCCAACCAGGATTCGAGACCCAAATCCCCCCCCTCCCCCCACAATCATCGCTAATCTAGTTTATTTCGAGAGTAACGCCTTAAACGATGCGGCCACCAAAGTGAGTTCCAAATATGTTTGATTTAAAAAATATATAAATGGGAAAGTTTTTATAAGGGACTAAAATTAGAATATGAATCTATATTTTACTTATATTAATTGGATTTCCAATTACATTTCTAAACTCTAACGGCCACAGTTAAGGGCTATTATTCCAAAGTTTGACCTCATGAAACAACTACTCTACAGCCAGATGAGATTTAAATGCTCATCCGTAATATCCAGTGGTTACGGGGATCGACTCGCATTTGAAAGGCCCTAGTTTAAAGCATCACCTATACCAATTGGTTGGTATTTGTTTATAGTTATTTCAGCTGATCGTATTAATTTAGTAATAGGTTTTGTAACCTAGGTTTGATTTGTTATCACGTATTAATACATGTTAAGGCTATACGCATATGATAGCTACTCCAATGGAGCAGGGATAGATATGGAATAATTGTGGACGTAATCAACCAGCATTTGCATGGAAGGAGGGTGGGGAACCATTTTATGAAAAAACACCCTCAGTAGATCTGACTGGGATTCGAACCCTGAACTTTCCGTATTCAGCCTGTCAGCTTAACACGAGAGTGAATCCTTTAGACCATTTGGCCACTGAAGCGGGTATCTTAGGTTATTCTGACGTTAGTATACGTTGGGTGTAGGCTTATGCACACTTTAATTCAAATTAATATATCTATTATAACTTGGGTGACCTGGCGGTCTGGGGGTAAGGTGTCGGACTTCTATGCTGGGTCCAGGGTTCAATCCTCGGTCCCGGCACAAATTTATCTGATTACCAAACCCTTCCTTCACCTCTGACAAGACATCTTGTGAATGTGGGGAATGCCAGGCCTCCACCGTGGTTCGGATTCCACGTTAAACTGTATGTCCTCATTTCATCTCACAATCACCCTACCATTCATACACATTAGCGTAAGTGCGTTTAACCCGAACGGGTAGTAAGACGCGATAGTAATAATAATAATAATAATAATATATTAACAACTTGTCCTAAGAAATAGCCAACTAAGATCTTACAAATATACCCCAAGCCCTTCATTTCCTGTTCCGTGGAGAGAAAAGAGAGGGGGAGGGGTTATAGCAATTATAAATAATCAATCTTGCCTTGGATAAAAAATATCCATCCCTGAATCTTAGAAACCGAAGTATACAATATAATATTACCTTGAACTAAAGAATAATATTATTTTACCATACAGTCAGTATAAATGCCAACATCAAAAGTTAATTTAACCTTGTAACACCGTCATCGGTGGGCCCACGAACTAAACGTAGGTCTCGTTTAGTCTTGTTTTCCGGTGACGTTAATGTTGGGGAATCGAGGGTGGTTTTTTTTCTCTCTTAATGGTTCACCACTATTCATCCTTGAAAATAGGGGTACATTTTTTCTCAAATCTACCTTCTTAAAATCTACCCTATTAGTGAAAATATGCGGATAGCCCTGACATATAGTAAGACATGGTAAACACAACAAATTATTTGATCTACCAATAATTGCTTTTCCTTAAAGCTGTATTTGTAATTTTCTTATCATAGTTACTTTGTGCTTTATTAGGAGATTAAGTGTTAGATAGGTTTTCTAAATAGTTGCGTCACACATTCTAGTTGTAGTTATTATTAGTTATCACTTTAGTAAATAATATTTTCGCAAACATTCTAAAAAACTGTATTAAAGAGTTAAAAGTGTCCATATTGATTCAGAGATGGCTGCATCATTGCACATTCTAACAGATGACGCACTAATCCAAGTCATTAACAAGGGCTAGGAATACATAAGAACCATTATTTTAAAGAACATAGTTTGATTTATTACCTATCTGTGTTAAACAAATTTACAAACATTACATTAACAAACAAATATATTTTACCATTTTATAAGTAAATGTAAGAAATAAAATATAGAGAATAATAAACAAATTTTAAAAATTCAACACTCACATCGGTAGTCATGCGTACTAAAATTGTAGATTGTTTATTCTGGTTTGATGGTAACAGGGAGGACAGGGCTCGAATCTCAGCTGGGGGTATTAAAGATTGTTTTACTAAGCAGTTTCTCCCTCCCCTTTCATGCGTATGCGGGAACACGTATTTTTAATTAAACCTGACGTATTTACATCCAAAAATGTAAAGAGGTGAATAGCCTGGACGAATATCAAAACACGGTGTACATAAAAAAAAAAACGGTTAGCCTCAACAGGTTTTAAGATGCACGTACTAAAAAAAAATCTTTTACTAAATGCTTGATCGAAAGAAGCTTTCTTCTTTAATCTATTCTCTTGATACATCTACTTGTACAAGCCGTTGTTTCTAGGTCAGGAATTTAGGAAACTCACTCACTACGAACATTCTTAGTTCTAGTGGGAAAAACTTTTGACCTGTTTTGTATCTAATAAAATCAACGTTCATATACAATTACCATCAGAGCTACAATACAAATGTATCATATTTGAATATATATAATATTTATATATATATATAAAATATATAAATCTATCATCTTTTGTATAGTGGTTAGAGTTCCTGGTTACATATCCGTAAGTCTCAGATTCGATCCCTCGCCCTTCAAGATTTTTCTGTGAAGTAATGTGTCTGGGACGGGGTTAACCTTGTCTCACGAAGACAATTGGGAAGATACTTGAATAACGACGTAGTTGCTCCAGCTTAGAAAACTGAGATTAATTGCTGGGGGGTTTACTGTGCTAACCACATGGCACCCTCCATCATCAAATGTTGGCACTATCGTTGCTAAGAAGCGGGACCGTTTGGTTGGTATAGTTCGCCTGCGGGTAAATGCCATGGATAAAAAAAAAATTGTAACTCAATTATTACACAAGTGGAATGGTGTAACAAATAGATATAATGCTGTGAGAGGGGTCGTTTTAAAGTTATCGGTGTGGTGTGAAAGGGGGGGGGGGGGGATATGTTTTGCTTGAAATCAAACACCAACAGCTCAAAATCAATGTAAAATTGACAGTCTTTGACAAGTAGACCTTTGACTAGAAAGTCGAGTGAGGTGTCTTTCTATAAAACTTTTTCCCAATATAAAGTTTTCAATACATTTTATTCCGATAGTCTGCAGTAATCACTGCAACGATCCACAAGTATATTACAAACTCACTTCAGTTACAGTTATTTAATGAATTGGCTAAAAAAAAACACGATGTTTGTACTATAAAACAAATTTTATTATCAAGACCGACAGAAGTCCGTCAGAGACGAGGACTTTAACCCATTTTGTTCTAGACATCAATGTTTAGCTCATTGATGTTTTTTGAAGTTATACTTCTTTAGGCGCGTTATGAAAAAATGATGAGAGTGAAATTTTAAGATGTGCGTGCATCACTGTAACACAAAAGTAACAGGTTGAAGCTAAACCGCTCATTAAGACTCGAAAAAAAAAAGCTACCAACAAAATAGAAATAGAACCTCTGTTAGTCGCGCATGTTGGTACGCTCGTCGCCTCTGATCACTGTTTTCATATATATATAATATTTATCCACATGTTTCTAGTTTCTACATTCACAACACGTGTTTTAGTTTCATACAAGTGCGAATTATATATGTGCTAATAAATTATATTCAGTAGTGATTTAAATTGAATATTTTGATTAAATTATTTACTATTCGTAAATATTAGTGAAAAAAATTGTGCTTATAGACTTTTTCAAGTGCTCCAATATAATTGAGGTTAACTATCCGTATGTATTATTTATTGATATAAATTAAAATATTATTATTTAACATAATTAATACTAAATATTATTAAATTATTATTGTTAAATATTTATTATTGGTTATTTAATATTTACAAAATAAAGAAATAAAATTAATAAAACATTTAATAAAAAAATTGCGATAAAAATTTAAATCGAACATCAAATTAAAGTATTAATTTTTAATATTTATTATTAAATTGAATAAATAATAATTTAATGATGCCAAAGAAGTATAACCTCTCACGCTCGTACATAAGTACATACACCATTTTTTTCTCAATGATTTTGAACATCGATGTTTTTCATTCGATGTCCATCCATTCCTAAAAGAATGACAATATTTTACCCTGAATGTCCCCTTCTTTCCCGATCTTGAAACGGTAATGGAGACTGCGCCGTGGACCAGAAACGTGTCTCTCCCCGACTGTCGCACAATGAATGCACATCAGTATCATAATGACGGTGACCTCGTCAAGAGTTATAGTGTCCCGTTACAATTGTTACTGGAACAAAACTTGCAGCACCCCTCTCTCTAGACTGCTAGTTTACTTACAGAGCAGCCAGCTTACGCATTTGTATTTAATTGGACTGACTGACCTACAAATTGAACACTCCGTAACGTATTCTAGATCGAAATTGTTTCGTGTAGAACTCTGCAACAGATAAGGACAATCAAGAAACACGCGCGGTTGTTCTATTTTTTTATATATATAAAAAAAAGCACGGATTCTTTTTTCTAGTTTATTCTCAACCAAGTACATTTCATCTTCCTCATTATGTCCCCTAATTTAGATTAGAATAATTCATTGACCTCTACTGGGAAAAAACCCTTTACACGCATGAAAATTTTTGGGTTTAATTACCTGTAATCGCTTGTCGTCTGGTTTTACGATGACGGGGGGGGATTGAAGTTCCTAGCTGGTATCCTGAGAGTAAGTTTTTTCTTAAAGGTTTCCCCTCAAATCTTGGCACATTTCCTCTTTTGATGCCCACCAATGCGGAACCAACGAGGAACTACTTAAAACTCTTTATCATTCTGTTCGCTTAGGTTAAGTTAATATAATTCAAAGACCTCGGATGGGCTCAAGAGCATCACACCTAAGAAAATCTTTGGTTCTATTACCGGTTTGAACCAGATTTTAATCTCCATAAAGAAAGCAGAAAGTGCGATTGATTTCGAGGGTCTAAGAAAGCTTTCCTTGAAACGCCTTTAAAAACAACAAATACGGTATTTTGTATGACATAACTTTTAAGTATATATTAGTGATAAATTAAATTTTTTACAACTTTGTTTTTATACAAATGTCTATTGAGGTCCTTTTTCAATTTTTTCTACACATGTTACTCGTAGTGTGATTTTTTTTTCCTATTATTGATGTCAAATCACTCACTTTTGATTTTCTTTTGTGAACAGGTATATTATTTTTTTCTTTCTTTAGGAGTATTTAAAGTAGATTTTTTGAACCAACTGAATACATTATAGTGCGATTAATACCATAATTTAGTCTCTAGAAAGATATAACACCAAGTTCCTTGTCAGTTTATCACTATTAAAGGTAACGCCTGATTTGCCAACAGTACCTTTTTAGGTCGTGTACCTGACCTTAGCTCAGTATACAAAGGTGCTACAAAGTAAACTACAAAGCTGGTCAACACAAGGCCAATTAAGATTATCTTTTAGCCGCGCTTTAGTACCCGCTGGGACTATAAACATTTATTAATCACATTAATGGAATAGGGATTATGACGGTATAATTGTAGAGGAAATGTACCCACATTTGCGTGGAGGGAGAGTTGTAGGTTATTTATTTAAAAAAAAACTCTCAGTACACCCCACCGGGATTTGAGCTCCGATCTCTTGTCACCAGTAATCCAGTCAAATTAGCATTACGAAGGGCACCCAAACTATTGTAGAGTTGAACCTTTGAATTTAGAGTCCAATTTTTATAGAAAGATTCTTTTATAAAGACTTTTTTAGGCCAACATTAATAACACTATAATAATATTATTATTATTATTATTATTATTATTATTATTATTGAGGTATTTTTACTATATATTAAGGATGTGCGAGAACAATTTTTTCAATTCGAGACGATCTCAGGACGAGAATATAAAAAGTATCGAGACAGGAGAACGAGACGAGAAAACGTTCTTTGAAAGTTCAAAATGTAAATTATATTTACTAAAGTAAATAAATACTTTATAGAGCTCCTTTTTGACATTGAAGCTGGCTTCTTCCTTTAGATTGTCTTTTAAGTTAGTTCATTCAAGCCCATGAGCTAGAACTCATACACATTTCAAATTCAATTAATAAAATAGTGATGGGTAGTTACATTGAACACATTTATAATCTAATTTTGTAGTGTAACAGCTTTGATAGTAAAAGTTTGATTTTTAAAAACAATATTTAAATCAAAACATTTATTTTATTTAGCGCCATGTCTTACTACCCGTTTGGTTTATACGTTTAAGTACTAATAATGCTAATGGATTAGGAAGGTTGAATTTAGAGGAAGTAACCCGCATTTGCGTGGAGGGAGAGTGGAAAGCCGTTTAGGAGCCTCCTCCTTTCCCCCCAGTTCACCCGACCAAGATTCGAACCTCGATCTCCCAGTCCTCGGCAGTCGAGCTCAACACGACTAGCGCGTTAGCTAACTACGTCATCGAAGCGGGTAAAGCATTTCTTAATGAAGGCTGTTTTTGAGGGGAAAGGTGGACTATCTTTGAGTTATTATGGTATTATTGGAAATAATAAGCTCCCGGTTTTGTTTTTTAATTTCTTAGAGCCATTATTTGCTTCTTTTTTTTTATTTCTCAAATTTTCGAGATTCATTTTTTAACTTTTCAGACAATATTGAGATATTTTTTTTCTTGAATTTTCGAGATATTTTTGAGTCTTACACGTCCCTCTATATATCAAAAGTGACAGCTGCAGATAACATGAGCTGGCGTATGATACGTAAAAGTAGATCTTGTAGCTTTTATAACTGTCAGATAAAGTTCTTTCTTTGAAAATTATATTGTACATAAAAAACTGGTATACACATATTAACCTATACGAGTTTTACCCATTCACCAATTGTCGCTACGGTGGTTTGTTTTATCACTAACAACTCCCCCTTTTTTCCCTCCTCTCTACCACCTTATGAATGTGTAGGTGTGATGTAGGTTATCTGAATCCTTCATGGCCACATTGAAAAACTCAGCTCGAATAAATAAAAATAGATATGTTTAAAAATTAGGTGAAAAAAACTGACCTCGACTGTGAAAAAGAACAGGTTAGCTAACTAATTTTATCTCCATGCATGGACAAGAAAATATGTAGTCACACACACACACAACACACACACAACATACACAATCCATGCGTCTTACCGTATACCATTTTGTTTGTTTTGTTGTATAGTTTTTTTTTTTGTTTAATTGGTTGGTTGTATTGATCATCATCACACACGTTCACCTTGACGAAAAGTTTAAAGAAGGAAGACGGTTCGGTTCATTCCAACACGAAGTGTGTCGAATAGAAAACAAAACCAAAGAGGTTCTTTGGAAGTTTTATGGAGGGACGTCAGCTCTTACCTGTAATTTGTAGGTTCATAAAATGTGATGAGCACGGCCCGGAATGATTGGTAGCCTTTCCTCATCTGAATAAATTCGCGGAGGTTGGTGTACCTGATACTTAATTGACATTGTTCGATAATTAACCTATTTTTTTTTTCTGTGCGCTGCGTCTCACCCCCTCTCCTTCCCCCGGGCTATCCGCATATTTATACTAAGAGGGTAAATATTGGGAAGGTAAAATTAAGAGGGAATGTACCCACATATGCATATAGTAATAATTATATTAAAAATGGGTTAATACACACACCATGATTCAAACCGCAACCTCTCTTTACCAGCAAACCATACCAGATAAGACCAGATAATAATAATAATAATAATAATAATAATAATAAATAATAATAACGATGTTTTACTGTGAAGTGAGGTTTCTTCTATGTTACATCTTTGAGCCCAATAATATTATTAATAATATTTTTTTATCGTATAAAAAATTACACAATCGAGTAAATAAAACAATACTAACCGAGAAAAGAAATATAAATAAATCCCTTTACCAGTGTGCTTACGGGCTAAGGTGTCAATATTGGCTCATCAAATCCCAGCTGGGTTTACTTTTTTCTATGTTTTCTTATTCTCTTTCATATGTTGGTGAATTTCCTTTACAACCTTCTTCTACCTTACTCGTCTTTACCCCATTAGTGTGAAGTTGCGGGTGTTTGGGCGGGTAGTAAGACTGTCAAAAGTGTCTGCTGAATAAATCACCTCTAGTGACTGTTAGACCTGTCAGTTGAGGAATAGGGTTTTCTGCAGAAATCACATCTAGATACTGTTATGTCTGTCCTCTAAGGGACAAGTAAGAATGCTTGGACTTGATGTGACCTTTTTTTGCATCGAGAAATGGAGTCAGCCCGTGACTCTCTCTCCAACCCATCAGGTCAACTGGTTCATCTCGGTGTGACCCCACTTCTAAAACCACCCATTACCAGTCGTGGCTCATAGGTGAAAATCCGTGGTAGGTTGGTGACCTCCCTACCTGTCACGAGCTTTGGTCATTGTCGGTGCAGGAACCTTTTTTATTTTTATTACCAGGGAAATGTAATACAGCTGTCCCTCGCACTATGCAAGGGATTAGTTCTGATAAACAATCGCTAACACGAAAACGCGTAAGGGAATTTATTTTAACATGGGTGAAAAAAGGATTACTCCAATGGAAAAAAGGAAATAAAAACCTTAAGATTGTAAATAAATGCAATTTTTTTAATTTATCTAACTAGCACATTAATATAGGTAGCCTACACCTTATGTCAATCTTCAATCTTTGAAGTTTGTAAAAAAATGCAATTTTTAATAATTTATCCAACTAGTACATTATTATAGGTAGCCTACACCTTATGTCAATCTTCAACCCTCTAAAGTTTGTAAACAAATGCAACTTTAGTAAAGTCATCTAATTAATACAATGTTACAGATACACTTACTGTTAATCTTCAATCGCATGATAAATTAACTGGATCTGGTAAATCCGGATTATCACTTTCTTGAAGGCCCTGGGACGGTAATCTCTTGCTCTCTTGAAGGCTCTGGGACGGTATGCTCTTGCTCTCTTGAATTCTCTTGGACTATAAGCTATTGCTATCTTGACGGCCCTGGGACGGTAAGCTCTTGCTCTCTTTAAGGCTCTGGACGGTAAGCTCTTGCTCTCCTTGAAGGCTCTGGGACGGTAAGCTCTTGCTATCTTGAAGGCCCTTGGACGCTAGGCTCTTGCTCTCTTGAAGTCTCTTGGACTATAAGCTATTGCTCTCTGGAAGGCCCTGGGACGGTAAGCTCTTGCTCTCTTGAAGGCTCTGGGACGGTAAGCTCTTGCTATCTTGACGGCCCTTTGACGGTAAGCTCTTGCTCTCTTGAAGGCTCTGGGACGGTAAGCTCTTGCTATCTTGAAGGCCCTTGGACGCTAGGCTTTTGCTCTCTTGAAGTCTCTTGGACTATAAGCTATTGCTCTCTGGAAGGCCCTGGGACGGTAAGCTCTTGCTATCTTGAAGGCCCTTGGACGCTAGGCTCTTGCTCTCTTGAAGTCTCTTGGACTATAAGCATTGCTCTCTGGAAGGCCCTGGGACGGTAAGCTCTTGCTCTCTTGAAGGCTCTGGGACGGTAAGCTCTTGCTATCTTGACGGCCCTTGGACGGTAAGCTCTTGCTCTCTTGAAGGCTCTGGGACGGTAAGCTCTTGCTATCTTGAAGGCCCTTGGACACTAGGCTCTTGCTCTCTTGAAGTCTCTTGGACTATAAGCTATTGCTCTCTGGAAGGCCCTGGGACAGTAAGCTCTTGCTATCTTGACGGCCCTTGGACGGTAAGCTCTTGCTATCTTGAAGGCTCTGCGATGGTAATCTCTTGCTATCTTGACGGCCCTTGGACGGTAAGCTCTTGCTCTCTTGAAGGCTCTGGGACGGTAAGCTCTTGCTATCTTGAAGGCCCTTGGACGCTAGGCTCTTGCTCTCTTGAAGTCTCTTGGACTATAAGCTATTGCTCTCTGGAAGGCCCTGGGACGGTAAGCTCTTGCTCTCTTGAAGGCTCTGGGACGGTAAGCTCTTGCTATCTTGACGACCCTTGAACGCTAGGCTTTTGCTCTCTTGAGAGCTCTGGGACAGTAAGCTCTTTCTCTCTGGAAGGCCTTGGAACGGTAAGCTCCTTCTCTCTTGAAGGCTCTTGCCTGACAGCTCTTGCTGTCATGAAGGCCCTGGGTCCTTAGACTGACAATTCTCAACTTTTTTGATGAAATGGTCAAAACTCAGCTGATGGGCGGCATTCCTCCTCTCTCTATAGAGTGCTTGTTGCAAGCCAAATAATTAAATCTCCCTGACAATTTTGACACTTTTATCCATGTTAGAATCATTCTATTCATTGATTCTAATTGCACTGTCAATGTGCTTAAAAATTTCCGCAATTGGTTTTGTTGAAGTTGTTTGATATGCTCAACAACAAAGAGCTCTTCTTCTTCATTCTTTATGCCGTTCTCTATTTCTAGAATTTGTGAGTTTTATTGATTGGGATTGGAGCAATTAATCCACATATTCCTGGTATACTTACTCAAACCCAACATCTTGCGATGTCAACAATATCATATATTGAATTGGAAAGCTCGTGTTCAGCATCAAAATCATGAGAATGAGAAACTGCAGGCCAAATATTTTTCCAAACTTCCTTCATACAGGACAGTTCCTAACTTCTGCACACGCACCTCCATTGCTGTCAATACCACCACCTCCCCCCTAATAACATACTGTACAGTAAATATATTTGTTCTCACTGGAATGTGCGCGCGCAAGGTCACTTCACCAACACACAGGGTGACTACGAAATTACAGCCAACCATGAATTATTTTTTAATTATCTTTTAATCACGTTATAGTGAAAACGCATAAAGTGAGATCGCGTATAATGAGGGATACCTGTAGTTAACAATTCCATTGTGCATTTTTCTCATTTATTTTAGCCATGTCAAACATTATAATTAATACACACAAAACAAATTAAGAAAAATTATATCTGATGTGGTTCAACTTAAAATTATGAACCACCGAAAGTTAAAGTAGGTTTCCATACACCTTTGCCCAATATTCGTTACTAGCTATAGAACCACTAACTAGTTTGGCAATTTTCAAGTTGTTGAGCCTATCAGGATTTACATTCAGCAGACACATATGATTTAGTCTCATCGTGGAGCGAAGATAGTTTCTTTATTCGTATAAGCATAAACAATTCTTTCTGCAGTAGCTGATATAGCTGGTGGTATAACTATAAGAGTTTTCAAACAGTGTGTGCTCTAAGCACATTTTATTTTTATTATATTACCTTAGCGTGAACTTTGTATCTCGCCTCAACAAGATCTTTACATTATCTAAAAGTTTTATTATATTTTGTAGGGAGGGGGAATGGGAAGGGGGTAAAAATAATAGTTTTACCCCCCTAAATTTTTAGGGGGAGGAATAAAATTTACCCCCGTACCTCATCGTTCCTCAAGTCCCATTGTTTTATGTCTACTTAAAACTCTGTTTATAGTAGGAATGGTTATCTGAAGGCCTCTTTCCCTGCCAGAATTCTACTATATAGTAGGGTTTAAATTAACTTTCAGTCAGTAATTCCTCCTATAAGCCATCCGTGGTTAAACGTCCTGGCCGATAGAGTTCTCTGTACAAGATCTCCAGCGGAAAAAAACGTAAAAGAAGAAAACACTTCTGAATAGTGTAGAAGTGTACATGTGTAAAAATCCACCGACCTCAGCTGGGTTTGAACCTACGAGCATCTGATCCTGAGGCGAGCACTTTACGCCAAGACCGCTGAGGTTGAAGTCAAGCATTGTGATATGCATATAACGTTACTAAATTTCTCGAGCCCCACGTTGTGCGCCAATTATGACGTTATCGTACTTCTCGCACCACGATGGGCGCCAATTATGACGTTATTGTTCTTGTGGCATTGCGGTGGGCACCAATTATGAAGTTTCGGACTTACGGATCCCTGTCTTGGGTCACAATTGATGAGATATTACCGTTTAATTAGCTGATAATTGCCCCGTGGTCAAGCACTAATTAAAGCGGTACGGTTTTTTGATGTTGTGAGATAATTGGTATTTATAGCCCCGTGATCGAGCGCCAATTAAAGAGTTTACTGTTGATTAGAATATTGTATTAATTAATACACACTTATTATGTTGACATGTTTTTATTTTAAATCTCGGTTTATTTCAAGAGAAAATATATCATGTCGGCGAACTACTTTACGCGACCTATAGCACGATCGTAGGAATCACGGACAGGAGCTGCAATTCCGAGTACTTCAAGGACTGGACTCCTAGTGGTGCCCTTAAATTGCACCATTCTTTGTATATATCCATTACTCATGGAAGCTTCGAGAAGGTTGTGTTGTAAAAAATTAAAATGCAAGACAAAAACATCTCGGGTTTACTAGGAGGTTCCAGAGCCGGAAACTGATTCAAGTTACTTTTTTTTAAATCTCCATTCGATCATTCGATAAGAGGAAGTTATTATTTAAAAATCTTATATTGTCAACTTGATTTGACTGGTACACTCTGACGTCACTTACAGTAGCGTGTACCTTCTTGGAAGAAAAGTGCTTCAATCGCCATGTAATAGATTATAATTTAAATGAAATAAGATATTTTTATAAAATTAGGAAGATATTATTGTCAATGATCTCACATATTCTTTAGGGGCAAATCAATAACATTACATGCAGCTGACATTATTGATAGATAGTAGCTTTTTTTCCCCACCTTGTTTCACTCTCCGTTCAGGCTATCCTACACACTTAATAATATTGTTAAGTTTGAGGAAGGTAGGGATTTAAAAAAATGGGCCCGCATTTTTGTGACGAGAGATAGTAGGAAACTATTTAATAAAAAAATACACCTGGAGTTCAAACCCCAAACCTTCCCATCTCGAAAATCTAGCCTTTTACAAGAGTGACGCTTCAATGTGAATTCACTCTCCTTCCCCCCCCCCCCCCAAAAAAAAAAACCACAACTGAAACTTAGTCAAGTGACAAGTTCTCGACAAACCCCAAGGTCTCGGTGTCATCCGATCAACCCACTCTGGTTGAGTAAAAATATTTTCTGTTGCTTTTTTATTCTGCTCCACATCTGCTCGGTAAATCCAATTAAATTTCAAAACTGAGTCAATACATGTGCTTTGTAGCTTAAACACGAGCAGACACTTGAATCGACTGTTATAAAGATATGTGGGGTAACTGTTTAAACGGAATTCGTGCCACGACATAACATAACACAATAATTTGAAACATCCATATTAACAGTACTAAAAGATTCTATAAAGATTCTCAAAAAATATCAAACATATTGCTAGTCAGTCTGCGTTACAAAGTATAGCCTAATGGGTCAAAACATATTTCTATCATCTTGTGAATTGCAGCTCTCTATTTTCGATGAACTTGTGAATCAAGCTTTACACACCATGAGACCACCGATGCAGATAACTTGTAATTTAAACCTTTTTAAATATTAAGCTAGCAATATCTAACTGCTAATTACAACTAGCATATTTCTTGTGGCTGCTGCATATTCAGATATTCGTTTGTGCAATGTATTAAAGTTGCTTTTCTATTATGAAAAAGCCTTGAAACAATGAAAAATAAAAATTCTTACCACCACGCCTACTACTTAATCAGGTTATACGCATGTGTAATAATTACAATAATAAGTTAGGAATGAGGACGGATGAATTTAGAGGAAGTGTACCCACATTTGCGTGGAGGGAGAGTGGAAAGACATTTTAGAGAAAAAAAACTCCATTACATCCGATCTCCTTGTCATCGGCAGTCTACTCTAACACAAGAGTGACGCCTTCGACCATATGGCCACTGAAACAGGTAACCAAATAAATTTTTCTTACTAATGTTCATAGCTTCAAAACTTCGTCGTTGGTCACATTGTCCAAGGCGAAACTCTCTCTATAAACAGTATTGCTGGTTGTGGTTAGAATCCCGATAGTGTTCTTTTATATATAGTCTCCCACTCTCCCTCCACGCAAATGAAGTTAATATTCTATCTCATTTTTCCCTTCCTCATTTCTACCCCATTAATGTAAATTTATATGAATACTCTTTTGGGTGTTAACAGGCAATGAACACATACACACACACAAATCTATTTTTCACTAATCTCTAGCAGTATATTAGCTCACAGCCCAGCCGCTCAAATTTGATTTCTTCTGGCTTTAAAATTAGATGCTATTCTTTATCCATGTTTTTTTTTTATGAATGATTTGTACAGAAACGCCATTGATAATATTTGAAAAATAGGTGGCTGGATCATTCAAACACGTAACGAAAGGAGTAAGTGGTTAAAGAGAGGCATTTGTTAAGGTATTCAATCCCTATTCCAACTCTACGAAAGTTTGATTAATAATGTATTTTTGTGTTTGTCACTGTCTGGACTAGTAGCTTCTTTGCGTCTAGTTAAATTCATGATACGTACTACCTCAAATTTCCCTTCCAGTCTTACATGTTCCTTGTTTCCTATGCTTCATCGCTATCCTTCACCATTTCCCATCCATTCTTACATTCTCCTCGTTTCCAATGCTACATAGCTACCTTCTATACCAGTTCTTCTTCTGTCTTACATCTTCCTTGCTTAAAATGCTTCATAACTATCATTAACATTTTCCTTCCATTCTTATATCCTCCCCAGTTCCATGGCTATTTAGCTACCTATATCATTTACCCTACAGTCTTATATCCTCTTTATTTAAAATGCTTCATAACTACCTTCAACATTTCCCCGCCAGTCTTACAACCTACTCGTTTCCAAGGCTGCATAGCTTCATCTAAAGTTTCCCCTCCAGTCTTACATCCTCTTCGTTTCCAATTATTCATAGCTACCCATACCAGATCCCCTCCATTCTTACATCCTCCTCGTTTCCTATGCTTCGTGGCTACTATCAACATGTCCCCTCCGTTCTTATATCCTCCTCGTTTCAAACGCTTCATGACCACTATCAACATGTCCCCTCCAGTCTTATATCCTCCTTGTCTACGGGATGGAAACTTGCAGTTGATACCCAGAACGTTCCTAGAGAGATGACCCACTTAAATAAACTCTTTGCGTGGCTTGAAGACGTCCTAAGCATCCTCGTTGCTTAGCCTCACCAAGTGTGTCACCGTTAGGGCGTCACCACGCACACCCTGTAGAGATATACGCAATTGCAAACGCAACCGAGAAAACCTCGTCAAATATATTCATTTAGAGAACGTACTTTTTTGACACATTTGGAAGATACAACAAAAAAAACTTAACAAAACCAAAAGTTCACACCTTTTTGGTTGTTTTTTTTATAGCTATATAATTACGATTTATACAAAACTATTTTTTTTAGATATCTCTATGCATACGAAACGCTATTTTGTTACCAAATAATTTTTATGTAAAAATTTTAACTTGACGAGAAATAGGACTTTTTATAGATCCGATAGAAAAATTAAAATAAAAAGGTAAAAAATATTTGGAGGTAAAACAAATTTGAGCTAAAAAGTATAGATATGTTTACCCCAAATTTCTAATTTGGAAATAAATTACATTGTTTTGCAAACCAATAAAAAAATTGAAATTATATGATATAAATAAAATGGCAAAGTAATCTTTAAGTCGTAAAATCACCCACGAATAAAAATAAATTAAAGTGTATTTCTAACAAATAAATGAATGGTTAGTTCTCTGTTGCCGGCAAACCAGAAATGACGACTAACACCTTTGTCTGTGTGCCCATTGGTTTGAGTGTCGTCAATATTTATTTCTCGACGCGTCTTACTACACATTCGGACTAACCTCATTTAACTACACTGGTGGAGTAGAGGTAAATAATGTAGAATTTAGAGTTAATACACCCGCATCTTCGTGGAAGGAGAATGGGGAACCACTTAGGGGATATCATCCTTAGCAAAACTTGGCCGGGATTCGATCCCAAGCCTCTACATTACAGATAAACTAAACTATATGAAACTAACATTTAGGCAGTGTGACCAGAATCGCAGTGATATTTAATCTCTTTTGTTCGCTTATGCTCAAATGAAATTTAACTTCAACCTTGTATCTCCAAAGTTGTTGGTGCATAATGCAGGTCATACATATTCTGTAACTTACATCTAAAATTAATTAAATAAATTACGTAAACAATGTATTAAAAATTGATTTTAAATGAGAAATATTACTTAATCCCCAGGAGTACACGTATCCCAGATTGAATACCACTGGATTCTTAAGGTCCCACACTGACAATAAACTGGATAGAGTCGATGAATGGGGAGGTAGGTGTTTGAATCCCGGTAAGTCTTACGAACCTTGCCTCTTACTGACTGTATATCTTTTTATTTTATTTCTTCTCACTCTCCACGCAATGCGGGTACATTTCCTCTAAGCTATATCTCCCCCATTAGTTTAAACAAATGTGGCTAGTTCATACAGATATAGAGAAGTGTCACCACCATAATAAAAACAGTCCATGTGCCCACTGATGTGGGGTATCCTGTTAATCATATTTCTTCTCTGTTGATGAGTCAGTCACAACACGTAGGTTGAATGTGTATTCTACAGTACTTTCCTTCCCATGGGAAGACCCAGGCCTCACCTACCATGGGAGAATACTGATGACAGGCACCGTCTGGGGCCATCTTTAAATTACGTAAGGGTTTTGGGGGATGGTCACTATGTTCTTACATTTTCTTACAAGTTATGTGAGGAGTGGAAAAAGGGGGGGGGGGGGGGTCAGAATCCCTCTTACGTAAGGTTTTTTTTATCATTTTTTATGGTGAGACGATGTATATATATATAATATATATTTGTCAGAAAATAAATTTATTAATTATAAAATTTCATTTATTTATGCTTTACACCTAATTTAAATGCTTCTCTTTTTTAGCACCGCGTTTGACTACCCGTTCAGGCTATAGGCTTATTTACTAAACACGCTACTGGTTTTAGGGATGGAAAAGGTTATGTTTAACATTTGCTTGGAGAGAGAGAGAGAGTGAAAAAAAAACCACCCTCAGTACACCCGGCCGAGATTCGAACATTGATCTCCCCGTCATCGGCAGTCTAGTCTACTACGCCTTGGACTATGAAGCAATCAAAGCTGGTTTTACTTATATTAAACTATCAAAAAATCTCATATAACTCGGTTTATTACCAATACTTGGCCCTAAAACTAATAATCAAATGATTAAAATAATTTAACTTAGCAAATCTTAAAAAACTATGTAAGATAGAGGGGGTGAAAGTGTGTTGATGGAGAATCATGTGATCCCTATCTTGGGAGGAAGGGGTGGTGAGGTTTAAAAGCTTGGTTACGAAAATCCACCTTCCTAGCGAAGTTAAAAACAATGGCATACCTTTAAACACCAGGAATGCCCAAAGGGCTTACGCCAAAATTAAATTAGGATAAAAGGCACCATGACGTCCTTACAGGATAAAATAAACTCACATCCTAAGTTTTATAATTTTAAAAGGATTAATAAAAATTTTAAATGCGATCATGTTCAATGACGTTTCACGTTCAACATAAATAGTTGTAAACATATTATATCTATTTATTTGTTATATAATAAGTAAAGTCATTTTTAAAAGGGTGACTACAGAAATTTCTAACATAATTTTGGATAGTTTTAATGTTTTATAAAGCTTAAAACTGACCCTTTAACTAAAGAAAATACAGTCCTCTGGA
>JBCFYV010000012.1:73782427-73794236 GCA_039000515.1 Timema cristinae | reverse complement strand
CTTAGTCTTAATACCGTTGGGTGTACCATTTTAAAACGCAATAGGGCAAGTAAGTGATAGGTATACTTAAAAGGAAATCCACCCCCATTTGCGAAGAGGGAGAGTAAAAAACCATTTAGTAATACCTTCTTAGTAAATCGTTTTGGAGTTTGAACCCCAACCCACGTTACCAATAACCAAATAGATTAGCTTGGACCTAGGTCCGCGTTCTCATTGATGTGAGTTGCATCTAAATTATTTGATTGTTATTTCATCTTCCTAAAAACATTAGAAATGTGAAAGGTTTCGACAAAAACATTCGCAATATTAACGCCCAAACAACATTTTAAAAGAATTCGTACTTCCCCAAAACCCCTGCAAAAGTAAAACCAAAACTTCATTTATAAAAAAAAATGGTACTGACTCCGCATGACTTTCTCACTCTATTCTTTAAAAATATATGTTAAACAAAATAATTACATAGCAACCCAAAGCATAAATTGACTATACATGCGTAAACATTTTTTTAACCGATTTTAAATTTTTAATTTTTTTCTAAAGAAATGTCCTCATTTTTATGTTTGGACCAATAAAAATTATCGATTTTGGGTCACAAGGGTCAAAAACTTGTATTAAAATTTTGATTCTGGTTGAAATTTTAATATTTTAAATTTAGATGTTTACATCTTCAGGTGATCGCATTGCTTTTAAATTTCCCTCTTTTATAAATTTTGACCAGAAAAAAAGGGTTTAAATATTCACTATTGAGTCTAAAATGAAAGAGATAAAATCATTGTTGTACAAACATTCTCCTAACAGGTTCAAGGAGAAAGACTTACTAATATTTAATTACTCTATGGCATTAGAACTATTGCGTTAAAACTTAAATAGTATCTCTTTTACAACTAAAGCTCACAAAATTGTATTAATATATTTGCCAATATCTTAGAAACTGTTGGTTTATAAAAATATATTTTGAATAAAAGTTTTTTATTTTATACAATTTTAAAGTGATAAGTTATTTATTATCTCAAATAGTTGCGGAGATACAGAAATCTCGCTTCTGTAAAGTAACCTAAAATTCATTTTCATAGGAAAATGGAAATAGCCAATTTATTTATAATGTTAATAAACGCCTAGATACGAATTCTAATCAGAAATCGTTAGAGCCGATTTTAATAAAATTGATTTTTTCGCATTTTATTAATCTATTCTTAATTTTAGGGTTAAACAGAGACACAGATAGACGCCATTGGAAGAAAAAAAACTTTTTAGGGTTCGAGGGGTAATGAGACATCAACATCCATCAACATTTTGGGTTAGATTTTTTTTTACGATCCAATACTTTACCTTTAGTGTTCGAAAAGTTTATATATATATATATATATATATATAATATATATATAAATTGTATATATATAATTGTATATAGCTTGAAAGTTATTGGTTTTATAAAATTATGCTTCAAAATAAAAGATTTTGTATTATAAATACACCTACATATTTTCAATGATAAGTAATTTTATATCTCAAATAGTTTCTCAGATATGATAAACAATTATAATTTACGTATCAGACCGCAACCTTAAAGTAATTTTGTCAAAATATTGAGAGTAGCTATTTCGTTTGAAATATGTATAAATGTTTCGAAATGAAATTTCATTAAAGTCATTAAGAGTGATTTGGAGAAAATGCGACTTTTTGTCTTTTTGCCTTCAATAAACTACCTTTAATCTTAGGGTTAGATATCCAATTCCAGAAACCTATAAACATATATATGTATATATATATTATATACTTACGTGTAAAATATGATCATTTACTTGTAATTTGTTTACTATTTCTACTTTTTGTATTAAAAAGTATTGTTTATACAAGGTTTGAATTACTAGAAAAAAATTTTTGGTCGTATTTACATTAATGTAAACATATTGTAAGTATCTATTTTTTTACTTAAGATATTATACTGCCATAATTTCTTGATATAAATTAGTTATATTTTTAAAGTATTTCATGTGTAAGATTAAAATAAATCCAGAGTTGCGATTTTATTTTATATATATTTGTTAATAAGTGCGTAAATGTTTTTATTGGAGTTAAGCTGGTTAGTTAATAAATTTGTATTTGAAATATGAATAGCTTTGTGCATGTGAATACTCTGCGTCTTACTACCCGTCAGGCTCATACGAGTATTTACATCACATGCTGTAATATTATATATATACACACACACCAACCTTGTGAGAACGTGAACTGAATCCTGTAGCGCTTGAGAAACACGCTACATGCTGTTATCATGCGTGGGGGAAAGTGTGATGTCACGCGTAGACTTCCCGCGGTTCCCACGGTATCCAGGTAACTATAAGATAACGGTGTGTATCGTACAAATTGTCACTTGAAGGCCCGGGAGTTTAATACTCTGGTTTGTTTATGTTAACTAATAGTGGGTAAAATAAAAATAGGGTTCTCAACCTAACTTAGATGCAATGATTTGTCCCTTGAAAACACTGTAAGTATCTTACTCTCATTAGTTCATGTAAACAATTATTATAATCTGTAAAATAAGATTGATACTCAATTTTTATAGAGACATTTAATCCCTTGAAGACATTGGATCTGTCTCATTTGGTTTATGTGAATAGTTATTCTGATTAAAGCTAGAATACATAACCTACCTATTTTGCTACCCTCCCTATAATGCTAAGGGGCAACTATTAGCACCATAGAAAGAGTATCTAAACAGATGGCGTTACCAAAATAATTGAAAACAAAAAACAGAGGGAGATGCATCCAGTTTCTTCAAGAGAGAAATTGTCAAATACCTTGCTAAGATGAGTATATTACTTTACTAACTATATTTGTTTATATAAGCAAACCATAGTGCGATACACTCAGAGACTTCGAGTGACAGGTTGTCCAATACCAAGAGAAGTTGAGTGAGATACACTCAGAGACTTCAAGTGACAGGTTGTCCAATACCAAGAAAAGTTGAGTGAGATACACTCAGAGACTTCAAGTGACAGGTTGTCCAATACCAAGAGAAGTTGAGTAAAATACACTCAGAGACTTCAAGTGACAGTTGTCCAATACCAAGAGAAGTTGAGTAGATTATTTTACACTATTGTTTACATAAACAAACATAGTGAGATACACCTGGACTTCAAGTGACACGTTGTCCAATACCAAGAGAAGTTGAGTGAAATACACTCATGGACTTCAAGTGACAGGTTGTCCAATACCAAGAGAAGTTGAGTGAAATACACTCATGGACTTCAAGTGAAAGGTTGTCCAATACCAAGAGAAGTTGAGTAAATTATTTTACTGACTATTGTTTACATAAACAAACCATAGTGAGATACACTCAGAGACTTCAAGTGCCAAGCTGTCCGATACCAAGTTAAGTTGAGTATCCTGTTTTTACCATTTAATGAGTTATTTCAAATCTTTTCACGATTTTTGAGGCAGCTGTCTTCTGGTGTCTAAACATACTTAAGGCACATAGTACACACGCACCGATGGATTCGAGTAGTTTTGGAATTGGATTGGGTCTGCTAAGAAAATATTGCCAACTGAAAGTTACAGAAATCGTGCAATTGCGTTACGTGACATCGTTTTTCTTCCAGTCTTGTTTTTCGGTGGTCATCTGATCCATGCTAAGGCATCATTCTTGCAATTTTCTGAAATTATGGTGATGGGGATATCAGGACTTGAATCTCGTATGAGTGTACTGAGGGTGTTTTGCTACGCTCTCTTCAAGCAAATGTGGGTACATTTTCCTTAACTAATATTTTCCTCATCCCTTGTCCATTAGTCTAAATATGCTTATATCCCAGACGAGTAGTATGACACATTGTGCGTAGCCTATGTTGTTCCATAACACTTATATACAATTTAAAAGAAAAAATTGTTTCCTTATGTATAGTACATGTTTTTGAGCTTTTTTTTATGCTGTTAACATATATGTATTCAGATATCATCCTTGGTTAAAAAGAAATACGTAATTAAAAAAAAATATTTAAATATGAATATTATTTATAATTTTATAAACTTTTTAAAAATTTAACTTATTTCCGTTTGTAATTAGTTTGGGCACATCACTGATAATACTCAAGCAATAATCTGCCAGAATGTTAACACTTCACTTTCTTTGGTACCGTTTATCCAGTTTTTTATCCATTTCTCGGTGAAAACGCTTCCATATTTGTCACTAACATCACAAAGATTTTTGTAGAGAAAAAAAAATCCAAATTCGAGGGTAAAAAGTTAATATTTAGTGACATGTTGCACTCCATTGTTTAATATGACTGAATGAGTTTTCCCACGATTGTCTGGTAGTTGTTTGCTTTACTGTTTTCCCAAGAAATTGCTAATTACATCTTTGAATGCCTTCCAAGCTGATAGTTCAACTTGATTCAGGGTAGAGTCAAAAGGTTTTATCTCTGGTAAATTGCCTTAACTGTGTATCAACAAAAATCCCTCCTTTTATCTTTGTCTCACTCAATTGGGGTGATTTCTGCTGTAAATATAAAAAACCAGAGCCATCCTTCAGGGCCTTAACAAAGTTTTTTTACTAAACCAAGTTTTATATAAAGTTGTAAGAATACTTTACGGAATTAACTAAAGAATTGTGAACAACAATTTTCCCCTTAGAGTCAGTTTCTGACGTTTATTTCAATGTTACACTGAACTGTGCTTGTACATGGCCTGCCTATCCCCTTCATAAATAAAACAGTAACAATGTGTACATCCCAATTGCACACCTAACAATATTGCCATAATTTTTACGCCACCACAGTAAAGTTTCAACCGTTCTTGTCGTAGTTTAATTATCAAGTCGGTTTTTCATGTTTTACTAAGTTTCTTTCATGTGAACTGAGTAAGAAATTGGTATGGAGGGGTGTTCGTTACCATTGTAAAGAAGAATTATAGTTCTTATACTGTGCTTTTATGAATCAAGGAAAAATCTCCACCCATAGATATTGTGATATTTTCCTAATTGAAGCCATGATGACAATATCAGTTACCGTACAGTAAACCAGCTGAGCAAAATACTAAGCAATATAATTTTACTTGCAGCAGAATATTGAAATATTTGTATTATTTTGCAGCAGGTTCCAACCTTGTAATAGTGATTCTAAAAAATTCAGCTTGATTCTTAGATAAGTTCAAGTACTTTACTAAATTGTTGCGCTCACCTTGTGGGATACGATGTTATTAATTTGATGTAGAGGGCTAAAATTTGGGCACGTTTATGTCCTGTTACATAAAAAACCGGCTCGTCTCCATTGTTTTCATCAACACTGGTCCATATTTTGGGTAATTTTGGAAATGGCAGGTCCTGACTGTGAAACAATGATCTTCTGATGGATATGGTTTACTATGTTTAGAGTTCAAGAAGATTACTGATATCAAAAGTAACAATCTGTCAAAGGATCTCTTTGATCTCGTAAGATCATTGGTAGAGCAAACGGCATATACTTCCGAAAAACCTTTTAACCATCCTCTCACCACACACCAAACTAAATTTGTCTACATTATTTTCATAATTTTGAAGCAAAATAAAACACATTAATATCTCAAATAATGGTGTAGGCACACTGAAGGGTTTTCAACTCTTGACATAAAGCAGTATATTGTATAGACAATTTGA
Source organism: Timema cristinae (assembly GCA_039000515.1). NCBI lineage: Eukaryota > Metazoa > Arthropoda > Insecta > Phasmatodea > Timematidae > Timema > Timema cristinae. The sequence continues at coordinate 73,788,607 of JBCFYV010000012.1, read as the reverse complement.
TAAATCTAATAAACATATCAATGAATCAATTGAAAAGCTACTGGTTTGATAATGTTTAATGGAATGACCATTGGCTTCCTGCTCAGTTTCTTTAAAATAGATTTCATCTGACTCACTACCTGAATATACCATCCCTATAAAATTAATATATATTTTTTCTTTGACACGCATATATGAACGATAATGATGAAGTGTTTTATTTTATTTTGAATGTAATTTAGTTAAATTGAATATTTAAATAATATAGAGGTCAAATAAAATGAGCAGTAATAAATAAACAAGACATTAATCTTTAAACACTTAAAATATACACATTTAAAAACGTTTTTTGAAATTTAAAAAAATCCATAGGTTAGCAGAAATATTATCTTTATAAATGTGTTGTCAGCAATAAAAAATACAGCGAAATCATATTTCATATAGATATACCAAGAAACAAAAAACATGTGTCTAACACGTAAATCTTTCTAAGTAATCACACTCTGAAGACGAATTGGATGAGTTTCTATACACCCTGTATAAAGAGAGATATTGTTTGTTTGGAAACACGTTGGTAAGGTCTAGTCTCGGCTTATCGTGACATGCCATAATAGTTCAAGCGTGAGTAATCCTTTCTAATAATCAAATAACTAATAATAAATTAGCGCCATATTGCCTTCCTGTTTGTCACGTGATCTGGCTCTTTCATCAGAGAATTTAGCCTCAAGAGGTGCAACTTTACAGTGTTCGATTTGTACTGTATGGTCAACAACAAAGATACATTAGATTTAATATGAGAAACAAGTGAAGAACGTTAACTAATTAACTTGTTAACTAAGGAGAGAAGTATGTCCCAGACCCGCATGGGGAGAACTCGGGTTGAGGGGCAAGCTCATCTGATCTTGTTTGTACATGACGAGGTCAGAGTCTGAAGTTTGCTAAAATGTATTGATAATTATTAAATGGTCTACCATTCTTCCTCCACGCAAATTCGTGTGCATTTTATATAAGTTTTACTGCTACTATACTTATAATCCATATCCCATTACTGTCGTAGTTAAATTGTGAATAGTCCAGATGTATTATAAGACTCGCGGGAAAGAAAATTGTATAAATGGAACCAAACTCGCTTTTCACTAACGTTAAATATTTTAAACGTAATTTAGTCACATAGGTGGTCACGTGGGCTTGGGTGATAGCCTCGTCTGGTTTATTGTCAGTGACAGAAAGGTTGGTGGTTTGGATTCCATAATGGTTTACTGAGGGTGTTTTTTTTTTCTTAAATAAGTTTCAACTTTCCTTTTACGAAAATGCGGGAACATATACTCTAAATTAAACAGTTTTCATCCCTGCCTCCTTAGTTTAACTAAACTGTTCTGATCGTTAGTTAAGATTTATGATTAAACTGCCTGTAGTAGATAGTTGTTTATGTGCAACAGCTTACACCAGAGAGTGAATCCAAGAGAGGATTTTGAAAATACAGCCATACTCCGACTTATACAATACTTTAACTTACAACACTTAGCACTTAAGACACTTCGCACTTACGATACTTCATACTATGACACTTCGCATTTACAACCCTTCGCACTTTGAACTATGACACTTCGCACTTACGATACTTTGACCTATGACACTTAGCACTTAAGACACTTCGCACTTACGATACTTCATACTACGACACTTGGCATTTATAACCCTTCGCACTTACTATAACTTCATACTGCGACACATTGACCTATGACACTTGGCATTTACAACCCTTCGCACTTACTTACTTCATACTGCGACACTTTTACCTATGACACTTGGCATTTACAACCCTTCGCACTTACTTACTTCATACTGCGACACATTGACCTATGACACTTGGCATTTACAACCCTTCGCAGTTACTTATTTCATACTGCGACACATTGACCTAATGACACTTGGCATTTACAACCCTTCGCACTTACTTACTTCATACTGCGACACTTTGACCTATGACACTTGGCATTTAACAACCCTTCGCACTTACTTACTTCATACTGCGACACTTTGACCTATGACACTTGGCATTTACAACCCTTCGCACTTTACTTACTTCATACTGCGACACTTTGACCTATGACACTTGGCATTTACAACCCTTCGCACTTACTTACTTCATACTGCGACACTTTGACCTATGACACTTGGCATTTACAACCCTTCGCACTTACTTACTTCATACTGCCACACTTTGACTTATGACACTTGGCATTTACAACCCTTCGCACTTACTATACTTTTACCTATGACACTTCGCACTATGACACTTCGCACTATGACACTTCGGACTTACGTCACGTTGACTTAAGACACTTCGCAACGTTTTTCAATCGCTACTATGCCCCGTACTTGAAACGCTTGCTTCACAGATGACACCTTAGCGATAGTACGCTACCACTAGCATCAGTGTCTAGTAATTATTCTTAACTATTTTTTTCGAAATATAAGACTTCCAATGTTTATTTTAGCTACAAATGTGTTAGCTACGTCAATTAGGTCCATATATGAAGATTGAAGTGCAGTAGACTACGTGCATCGATAAGTGACAAAAATGCATTGCTTCAAGTTTCAACACTTTTCGAATTACGACAGTGATCTGGAACCTACTAAGCATCAAGCTCATTCTACAGTAGCCCCATGGCTTCTTTGGTGCTTACTAACAGCTCACCCCTCACAGCTGACGGCTTTGAAAAGCTACCAGACCAAATTATGTATCCCTACGCCAAACCATATGATCTGCAAAAAAACATGTGTTTAGCAGCTGTCACTTCTGATAGTCAACATTCAGGTATATACCTAAATGTTGGCTGTCAGAAGTCAGCTGTGAGCTGTCAGTCAGCACCAAAGAAGCCATGGGGCTACTGTAGTCTGGTTAGCCTGAGAGAGGAGAATATCAGACTCAAATCCCGGTTGGGTGAACAGTGAGGGTGGGTTTTTCCTTAATGGCTCCCTACTCTATCCAGCAAGTGCTGAGACACCTCCTACCAATTCTACTTTACTCATATCCACACCATAAAGGTGGGAGTGTAGGGAACGCGAGCTAAGAGCCGTCAGTATTTTTGCAGTTTTTATATCAAAACTTTTTTTTGTCAAAAGAAATCAAATAATTCTTCAGTAGAAACATAGAATTTAAATTTTCTTCATATGGTGATACCAACAGTTCTTTGATATCTGTCAAGAGTCTCCAGCAATTTAATTAGATATTTTTCTCTTCATTTTAAAAGAATCTCATATAATAAGTTCATCATTCTCATGACAGTTATTCAACAACTGCCGATATCATCATGTGAAGAAATTGAAACAATTTGTTTCTACTGGAACAATATTATATTTATTTGAAAAAAAAAAGAAGGGGTTTAGCCATAAACACTGAAAAATCACTGTTGCCTACACTTCCACCATAAAATAATCAAAAGCGTTCATCTCGGATGGTTAGTAAGACGAGCAAATAAATCACTAGAAGGCAATGAGTGTACTAGTGACTTTAGCTCTCGCTGTAAACTGTAAGTTTCATGCACATGTAATTTCCCAGCATTTCTAGTACTTGGTACGTCTATCAATGTAGCTATTCATTCAAGGAGTCAAAAGTTTATGACCCACTTTTATGACTGAATACTTGTTTCCCTCTCGTAGCTTGTAGATCAGTGGTGAGGCCGCTACCTTTTAGAAAGTGTTACCACATACTTCAAACCTTATACCACCTACTTCCCGTAGCTGTTTAAATGTACAACTACAATCATTGCTGTTGTTTTCTGTTTCTGAATAAAACAGTTTTATTTCCCCTTTATACATCTAAATTAACAGAAGGATTAACCAATTCAAAACATAATAAGGAGTTTTAATTGTTTTCCATTCAAGGAATAAAATCACTTGACTGGTTAGTAAAATTAGATTAGAAAATTAACTACATTTAGCTAGTGTTGGGAAATATATTAAAAACCACCCTCTACTCTAGCCTCACAGTAACGTGTAGTAGTGGTTGAAATGGCCTTATTTTGATCCATATTTACCGTAATAATTTATCTCATTTTCTCGTGTGTCACATTAGGAGTTGAGAAATGTCGCGCGTGAGCAGTCCAGAGCTTCAAATAAGGTTTGTATACTGTCTGGTTTGTGGAAACGCTTGAAATAAGTATTTCATCTTGAGATTGATTAGTGAGACTCAATTGTTTCAAGTTAGAATATAAAATTGCTCTCGTTTCCATATGCTACTGTGGTAAAATTTAATACTAGCGCAACTAAGCGCTGTTATGGATCATGGTGGCTACAGATAGGTAAAACCTGAAAAAGTCAGGGAATTTTAAAATAAATATTTTTTAACCACCCTGGGGATGCTCATAGCTTGACAAGTAATCCTTAATATAATAATTATTGTTACATAAGATATATAGCTTGACTAAATCACCCCGAAATTTGAACAGCTAATAATAAACTTATCAGAATTAATTATCTTAGTTGTTCAAATTTCACAGCATGAATAATTGTGAGGATTGTCCGGAAATACATGAATAGATGGACACGCGGATTAGGGTGTCAATTGTGTATAGTCTTGTTTTCTATCCTGAGGATGGGTGGATTGAGATTCATATATTGGTAGATTGTACTGAGGTGGTTTGTCTTAAACAATCCTCCCCCTCCACCCTTTCACGTAAATACTGATATTTTTCCATAAAATGAATCTATAACAATCCGTTTGCACAACTTCCTTCGGAGGGGAAATAAAGCCCTCGGCCCATGTATAGTGTGGCAGGTAAAAGAACCTTGGAAGGAATGGGAAAATGCGTTTCCAGCAAAATTGGTTTGCGCCTTTCACTCTCGCTCATAGAAGTTCTCGTGCGCGGATATATAGTCAGTCAGTTCAGAAAGTGCACGTTAAATTGAGACTTAAAGGGAAATAAAACATGCATTTCACAAATAATAATAATAATAGTTATCATCATCATCATCATCATTATTATTATATTATTATTTTAGACTGCATCTTACTACCCGTTCGGATTATACGTGTATGTACTAATTACACTTATGGTTTAAGGATTGGGAAGGTTTAATTGAGATGAAGTACACACACATTTATGTGGGAGGAGAGTGGAAAACCACCCTCAGTGCACGCGACTGGGATCTAACCTCGTTCTCCCCTTCTTCAGCAGTCTAGTCTAACACGAGAGTATAACGTTTGACCACGGGCCCACCAAAGAGAGTTTTCACAAATTTTACGGTTAACATACACTTTACAAATTATTGGTGACCTGGTGGTCTAGGGGTAAGGTGTCGGACTTCTGTGCTGGGGTCCGGGGTTCAATCCTCGGTCCCGGCACAGATTTATCTGATTACCAAACCCTTCCTTCACTTCTGACAAGACAGCTTGTGAATGTGAGGAATGCCAGGCCTCCACCGTGGTTCGGATTCCACGCTACACTGTAGGTCCTACATTTCATCTCACAATCACCCTATCATGACACATTAGCGCAAGTGCGTATAACCCGAACGGGTAGTAAGACGTGGTGCTAATAATAATACAAATTATTAGATTAACATACACTTTAAAAACTATGAGGTTAGCAATGCAAGCCCTCAAGCTAGGTCTAGGTGTTTGCTCCACTTGGTGTTGCGTATGAAAGTGAATAATTATGAATTACAAAATAGCGCCATACAATAGTAGTGAGATGGTGTTGTACATTATTATTAATTCTAGACTGTTGCGATACTCCTCAACTAACAATGAAGTTTATTGTAATTCATTGTTGTAGCAGTTAACATAGCTTATTACAAACCCCACGCTCTGGCCTAATGCGGCACGTAAAATAATAATTCTGCTATTATTAAGTAATCAAGTTATCTGCTTCGCCATTATTGTTACTATTATTATTATTACTATCATTATTATGATTTTAACCATTGTCTTCTCCCTTTCTTGACGACAATTGTGTCAAAATGGGAATTATGGCTTTGACACATATTCACAGAAAAACATATTTAGAAGCGTCACGACATATTGTTTTTTTTTATTCCTTCATCATACAGCCAATGGGCTTATGATTATTTATTCTCACCGTGGCCTAGTACTTGTTCGGATTATACGAACACATTTCTCTAAAAGGGTGGACATGAAAAAGATAGAATCTAGAGAAAATATACACATGCAAGGAAAGTGTGAAGCTATTTAGG
>JBCFYV010000012.1:73748553-73782327 GCA_039000515.1 Timema cristinae | reverse complement strand
AAAAGGGGGTTGTTTATTTTTTTAAGATATTTTATACAGAAAAAAAGTATTTAGGGGAAAAAATATATCAATTTCTGACGAAAGCTAGGAATTTTTATATATAATTTGATAAGACCTTTTCCGGTAATATAAATTACAATGAAACGACTGAATATTTTTTAAACAAAAGACCACTCATTTAAATTTTTTGGGAGTCCAGGATGTCGGGAAAAAATTAGTTTTCCACGAAAACCCATTTTCCCCTTCAAATTACCTACAAAACCCAGATTTTTTTTGAGTAGTTCTAAAGATATAGGTTAACCCCCAAAAGCCCTCACGGAAATTACACGAATAGCTCAGACCAAAACCCAATATTTGGAGATAAGCATTACCGAGATATTGAGAAAAGGGGGCTCCCCAAAACAAAATCAATGTTTGGGAAAACTTTTAAAAAAAAACTGGAGGACACATTTCCCGGGGCACACCCTAGAGCACGGAGGAACCCAAAGGGGGGGCATCGCTTCTTTGTTCACGTCGCCGTAAAAACGGCCCTACAAACGAGCTCAGGGGAAGGGAAACCCCTTTTACAATGCCCCCGGAAGAAAAACCCCAAAAATTTTTAGTTTTCCTTTAGTTAAAAAAAAGGGAAGCTGGAGGGATGGCAGACTTTCAGGCCCCCCAAAAGGGGGGCCACAATAGTTTAAAAAGCCAGGTTGGGAAGGCATTTAAAAATTATCAGGCTAGAAAAAGGGAAAAAACCTAGTCAAGAGGCGGGCCAAAGAAAAATAAAAAACCAGGGAAAGGGATAATAAAAAAATAAGGGGTGAAAAAAAAATCAGAAAGTCCCACCCATACAGGGGAAAAAAGGGGTGGTATAAAAGCTCGGGGGAAAGCGGAGGCCTAGCCCCCACATAAAAAAACAGTTTCCCCCCCAAACCCGACCCAAAAAACCCAACTTCCCCAAGGGAAGCCCCCATGCCCGTGAGGGATTACTTTTTTAAACCCAAAAAACACACGGTCGGAGGGCCCACGGGAAAAACCCGACTGGGGTCAACCTTCAAAAGGGCCAGAGAATAACGCTGGGGCGCCCCCCCTTTTTCGGCCCCCAATGGGGAAGGGAAAAATGAACCCACCTCACCCCAAATCCCAAAAAAAAAAAAAAATCCCCCCAACAAGTTATTCTTTAGCACCTTTGCCACCCCCGGGAAACTCCACTGGGAAAAAACCGCCCTGGGCCCAACCCTTTTCTAGCCAGAGAAAAGGGGGCCCGGGGGGGGGCCGGCCCCCTTTTTCCCCCCCCAGATGGGGAGGGAAAAATGTAACCATCCTCGTAAAAACCAACTCCTAAAACGATTAAAAAAAACCAACCCACCCCCAAAAATCACTTTAAACGCCAATCCCCTCACAAATCGAAAATTCCAAAAAAGGGGCCAACCTTCCCCCACCCTAAGAAAAGAAAACCCTTTCCAAAACCTTTCCCCACGGGGCGAGATCATTCAAAAACACCACTTTTTTTTCACTCAAAGGGTTTTCCTAACCCAAAATTTTGGGGTATTTTTTTTGCAGCATCATTCAAACGGTTTCCCTTTTTCTTTTGTTTTCCCCCTATACCATGGGGGATAAGGGCTAGCGACGGGCTGCCGTAACTCACAGAAAAAAAACCCTTTCATAGACAACCTGGCTTTGGCAAAACTGTCAAGTCAGATGTTTTTATGTCGGGCCCAACAGCCGAAAGGCAAATTTGGGAAAACAGTGGTGAGCCAACCTTGGGGGAACCCCAACTCATACGAAAGAGCCAAAAATTTAAAACTTCGTTTGGGAGAAAGGGGTTCCCCTCGCTATTTCTCCCTTCCACCCCAATCTACCCCCACCTCCCACCGCGGAAATTTAAAAGGGGGTTTCCGGGAATCTACCCTACCTCCCACCGCGAAATTTTACGTTGCCGGGACCTTTACCCCCACCCCCCACCGGGGGGACTTTACTCGCCGGGGGGGGCGCTACCCTACCCCTTCCCCACCGCGAATTAACGGGGTTTCCGGGGGAAAAGCTATCCTACCCTCCCCCCGCGACTTTACGTTGGGCCGGGGGCCTATTTCCCACCCTCCCCCCACCCTCCCCCATTTCCCCCTTTTCCTCGTCATCAAAGGGTTTGGTTTTACACTCCCCCGCGGGCCGGGGAAAGCCCCACCGACGGAAGACCCTTTGGAAGGGGAAAACCCGCCAAACCCACCCCAAAAAAAAACCTCAACTCGGGGGGAAACCCCCCTTTCCCCCCCTACGTTCCCCCCCCTCTACAACCCCCCAGCCCCCCAAAAACCCAAAACCCCTGCGGGGGGGCCCCCATCTCCCCGCATCCCCGCCGGGCCGGAAAAATTCAAACTCAGGCCCCCCCCTCGGGCTTTTTTTCCCCTCTCCCCCCGAAAAACCACCCCCCGGAAAAAACCCCCCCCACTCCCAAATTTCCCCCTTTTAACCCCTGAGGGCTATCAAAATTTAAAAAAATCCCCTAAAACCCCCCCCCCAACCGCCTACGTTTTTTTCTCCCCCCCATTTCTCTCCCCCCTTAAAAAAACCCCCACCACAAGGACCAGGGGGACCGGGTTTCCCCAATCCCCAAAGGCCAATTTGGAAGCGCAGTTCCAGTAAAACCAGCCCCAAAACCCCCCTCGGGAAAACCCCAAGAAATGGGAAAAAACAGTTCTTGGGGGGCCTAAACCCCGGGGGCCCAATCAAGACACAGGACGGATGTTCCCAAACGGGAACGAACCCCACCCCCGAACCCCCGCAAAAAAACACTTCCGGGGGGAACAAAACCCGGGGGCGCCCAAAACAAACCCCCCCGAAGAAGCGACTTCACCAAAGAAAAAATCACCGGGAAAAAAAGAAAAATAAAAACCTCCCCCAAAGAAGACGACCTTAACCCCAAAAAAAGGCAAAATTGGGGGATGGAAACCCGGAGTCCCAAAAAGTACCAACCCATTTGTGTAAACCCCCCCCCCAAAAGGGGACCGACACTAAGGGGAACCCCCGCATAAAAATGCCAAAAAACCCCATTTATCACCTTTGGGATTTTGGGTGGAAAGGAAAGAACCACGGGGGACATCAATGAACCAGCCCAAACCCCTGCAAAACCCCCTTTCACTGAAAAAACAAACCGGCGGAAAATACGATATTGCCCCGGGTTAAACCCGTACTGGCGGGAAAAAAAACGGGGCCCCGAAAAATTGTCTATTTGGGGGCTGTTAAACCAAAACTACCAATTTCCAGTGTCGTTTGGTGGAAAAAATTTAAAACCCCGAGACCCCGAGGGGCCCCCTTCTTCCGTTGCCCACCAAAGCCAACGACCCAAACCCAAAACAAGCGCCAGCCGGCCCCCCAAAAACCATACCAGCCCCACCTGCTGCCACCAACCCCCCCAAAGCCAGTGCTCAACTCTTAACCCACCTACCAACCTACCCAAACTTTTTAAAGGTTCCCAGGGCTTAAGACCCCAAAATACTTTTAAAACCCCAAAGCTGTGAGGGGTTTAGCTCCCCGGACCCCCTCGGGGTAGGGAAACCCCCCCTAAAAATGGGGACCCCACCACCCAAAAAGGCAGCTTAAAGAAAAACCGCCGCTCAGTGGGGAAGCTTAAAAGGCGAATATATAAACGACTTGGGAAGGGGTTCAAGGCCCAACGAAAATAAAAAGCACCACTTCCCCATAAAAAACCACCATAGGGTCTCTCCCGCGGCAAACAAAAAAAGGGGAACAAAACAAAAACTGGGGTTAATTTCCTTGGGACAAAGAACGGCGATCAAAACCTTGGGCCCCCACGCCCCATCAGAAAATAATCCCCCTTTTATGAACTTGCCCAAAGGACTAGCCCTTTTTTGGTAAAACCCTCAAGATTTAGAAAATTTACACTGGGGTATTGTGGAAGGACCTGGCTAAAAACACGGGCCCATGAACAGCCCCGCCCCCCACAACCCTCACTGACCGCCCCCCAAAATGTTACCTGCCAGGGTCCATTTTTCACCGGGGATCCCCATGCAAAAAACCAAACCAGAGAAAGAAAGAGGGAAACGCCAAGCCAGAGGAAAACCAGGGGCCCCGTTGGAAACAGGAAGGGGGCCCCCCCAAGTAAAAAACAGGTAAACCCTCAAACCCCAACATAAAGGTTTGTGGAAACTCTCAGGTTACTACCCTTTAGATAGGGGGGTTTACTGCAAATTTATAATCCCAAAAACCCCCCTCAAACCGGAACTTACTTCCTTTTCCCCCCACCCTCCCCTGGCCAAGGTTGGGAGTCCCCTTCCTGAGGCCAGATAATTTTTCGCTAACCCAGAAAACCCCTAAAACCAAAGCATTTTTGGGGTTGAGAACTGAAAACCCACTTTTTGGGGAAAAAAATGGTTCAAGAAAAAGTAATCCTGGCTAGAGCACCGAGTGTTTTTGGAAACCAGGGGGTAAAAATTTATATGGTCCCAAGAAAATGGGGCCCCCGCGGCCCCAAGGGACAAGAAAAACAACACCCCCCCCAAATTAAAGTCAAAAACAACTCCTTAACTATAGCCCAAAACCCCGAGCCGTTTTTAAAAATTAGGGCCCCCCTGCGAAAGAACAGCAGATAAAATCAAATTGATAAAGGAAAACCCCCCAAAAGGATTATGGGGGCTTCCCGTATTTGCGAAAAACGCGTAATTGAAAAAGGTTGGGAAATTTAAACCCCAGGGGATAATAAAACCCCGGAACTTGAATAAATTCACCCATTGTAATTGGGAAAAAAAAAAGGAAAAAACTCCCGTTTCTGCTTTGATTTCCCAAAAAACTGAACACCGCCATATCGATTCATCCCCCCGCTGAACGTCAGACCCTTTCGGATTTGGGGAGCAGAAATTTTTTTCCCCCCCCCTGTATGAAAATAGGGTCGGCGATTCCCTTAAAAAAACCCCGATTCCAAACCCGGGATGCTTTTCCCCACGCAAGGAAGAAAAAACCTTGAAAATTTACGTTATCCCTTTTCGGAAAAAAGGGACCCCCGAGTACTTTTCAGGATGATGAGTCAAGAATGTTAGAGGGTAAAACCCGGCCAGTTCTTTTGCCTCCTTGCCGTGAAAATTTATAAAGACATGGGGACACCTAAACCATTGAGAAAGTTTTAGAAAGATTTGAGCTCACCAATGCCCTGAATCTGGAAAAACCAGTTCGGCAAGACTGGTTGGAATTTTTGGCCTATGTTTTACCCCAAGGGAAAACCCCCCCAAACCACAGCGATAACCCCCCGGCCCCCAACCCAAGAAAACCCGTAAACCCCGAAATAGGGGCCTCGCAAGGTTAGAGAATTGTCCCCCAAATGGGGAATAAAACCACTCCAGAACTTCAAAAACCAAACCCCCGGGGGATGTGGAACTAAACAAAAAACCGTTTAACCCCTAAAGAAGTTCCCGGGACCTACCCCCCTTTTAAGCGCCCCGATATCAAAAACCTTTACCCCCTTTACATGGGCCATCAAGGGTATAAAAATTTAAAGGAAAGAAAACCCTTTTTATTGCCGGAAAACCCCGAGTCTCACCTGGTAAACACGAGGGGGGAAAGGGGCCCAAGGCCCCAAGCTAACGGATGGGATTTTGCCCCAAAGGTTTTAAATTTTTCCCTAAAACCCTTGGGGGAAAAACAAAAACGATCTCCTGAGCTTTTAACCCCAAGACGCGAGAACCCAGTTCCGGGAGACTCGCTGGGACCGGGGGACCCCCCTCGGTACGGGAAGGAACCCGAACCCGTCCAAAATAGTCCTCCCAAAAAAGAGAATTACAGGGTTTGGTTAAAGGGGGAAAAAAAAAGGTTTACAGAGATAAAAATAAAATTTAAAACTTGGAAGGTTTCCTTTGGAAACCCCCAAATCGCCCACCCCCCAAAAACAAGGCCTGGGTTTTTGGGGGAAAGAGATTGTAAAGGGGAAAATATCGGGAGAGGGAAGGGGGGGCCCATGGAAAAATTTTTCCCAAGTTAAATGGAAAAAACGGTTTTTGGACTTCCAGACCATAAGGCGGGCCCCCGGGGGGGGGGACGAAACCGGACAGGCCTTCAGCGAGGTAACGGAAAGGTTCCGAAGGAAAGTCAGCAATCGTTCGAACGCATGTTTGCCTGTGTAAGCCCGGGGGGAAAAAAAAGGGGGGGACCCTTAAGCCCCGTCAAAAACCCCCGGGAAAAGGGTTTAGTTGTGGGGGGTTCCCCCGAAGTCGCAGGGAAAAGGGGAATTTCCTCCTAGTGTTTAGGGGATTTTTAAGGGAGGGGTAAAAGTTTTTTCCACTCGGCCCAACAGGGTCAGAAAAAATAACCCGGGACAAAGGAAAACCCAATTCTTCCCCTGGGGTTTCCCCAAAAATTCCCCTGTCCGACAATGGTAACGTTTTTACCGGGGGTTTGGGCGAAGTGTCAAAAGGGGGGTGTGAAGGGGGAAACCCAAAAATTTTTAACCCCCAAACCCAACCCCACAAAAGAAGGAAAAACAAAAGGAAGGGAACCCAAATCCAAATTGGAGAATATGGGAAAATGGGATCCCTTTCCCTGTTTTATGATGTTAAAATTACGTCCCGAAAGGGGGCCCAGGAATGTCTCCGAGTAAATTATATTTGGGCCCAAAGAAATTAAGGGGGGGTGGAGTTTGAAACCCCAGTACGGAGAGGAAGAAACGAGAAACCCAAGGAACCCAAAGGGGAAGAACCCCCCGCGATAAATAAGCAAATTACCAAAAAGGTAACCCACCCTCCAGAAAGGGGCCGAAAACCCCTTTTCCAAAGGGTTGATTTGGTCTGGCGCCCCCAAAACCTTTCAAAAGAACAGGGCCAATAGGGCTTTCCCCCAAAATGGGAAGGCCCCTCCCGGTGGGGCAAAACGAAGGGATGGGGTTCCTGGGTTACCTCCCCAAATGGGGGCCCCCAAGAAAATAACGGGGGGACAATAGTTCCCCCCTGGGGGGAAAAACCCCGGGGGAAACCGCGCTCCCCAAAAAAAATAAACCCGGGGGCCCCCGAAAACCCAAAAACACCGGGGGGGAAAAAAAAGGATGGCCCCTTCCCCCAAATAGTTCTGGATGGGGTACCAGATGGACCCGAGCCCTCCATCCCCCCCCAAGCCAGGGTGGGCCAAAAAAAAGGGGGTTACAGGTATAAAAGCGGGGGCGGACAAGTGCGTGGTACAAAAACCCAATGGGGATGCTTTTAAAACAAAGGGGTGCGCCAACACGGGGTGGCCTAACCAGTGGTGACGGGGAAACAAAATGGGGGGGTGGTTCCCAAAACCAAGTGCGGGGGACGTGAACTTTAATTTGGTGCGTGGTTACAAACAATTTGGTTTGGCGTAAAAAATTAATTGGGGGCGTGTTAAACCCAAGGCGTGACCCAAAATCCGGTGCCGGGTGAAAACCCCCCACTGTGGTTAACCCCGTAAACACTGCCCTTTGGGGCCCCTAAAAAGGGTGATTATGGGGAAAAAAACTTGTTGGCCCGAAAGGGGCCCTTTCTTATTTATGTTTTTTTTGGGCCCCTTTGGGGCTTGGGGGTTTTGATTTTTTTTTGGGATTTTTTTGAAAATTTTTTGGAAAAACTTTTTTTGGTTTTGGGAAACCAAAGGGGAATTTTGGAAAAATTTATTTTCTTATTTTTATTTTTTTCTTATTTAGTTTTTTTTTTTTTCTTTGTGTATCGAATATTGAATTAACCCAATGTTAAAATTATATTAAATTCCCCTAAGATTATTTTAAGTTGAAAATTTTGTTGATGAAAAATTTATGTGGCCCAGGGGTTTCCCCCCGGTCCCTTTTGGGCAAGCCAGTGTGGGGGTTTGAGTGCCTCTTGAAAAAGGAGTTTTTCCCTTGCATTTGAAAGGCCCCTTTTCCCCTTTCCTTTTCCTATGGGTGGCCCAACCCCATTTTGTTGACCCGCCCGTGAAGGGGCTTTTTAAATTCTAAATAACCCCTTTTCAAATTGGCTCGCTTGGCGGCCAATAGCACTTTCGTTTTAAACCAAATTTTGGGGAAGTTTTCTCTGATTGGACGGGCCCAAAGGCAGAGGGAGGGTATAAAACCCGGTGAAATCTTGATTCAAATTCGGGGTTTGACCCAAAACCTTTGGGGGAAACCCACACTCATACGAAAACCCTAAATCTTCGTTTTCAGAAAGTTTTCAGCTATTTTATTCCCCCGGCAATTCCCCTTTACCCCCACCGGTTTTTTCCTTTTGGGGAATTCCCCTCCCTTCCCCCGCGACTTTACGTTGGGGCTTCCCCAAATCCCCCCGCGACTTTTTTCCCCGGGACGTCCCCTATCCCCCCGCGATTTAAACCGTTGGGGGGCCGTATTTCCCCCCGCGATTTACGTTGGGGACTTATTCCCTCTCCCCCCCCCCCCCTTTTTCCCTTGTCCTGTCACCCAGGGGATGGTTCCCTTGGGCCGGAAAGCCCCCCCGGGGAAAGATGGGGGAAAACCAGCCCCGCCCAAAACAGTACTAATGTGGCCATTCTCTAGGGTTCCCCGTCTAAACCCCAACCCCCCGAAAAACAATGCCCCCAAATTTCCCCGCCCCCTCCCGGAGTCATCTCAGGCCCCCCCTGTCCCCCCTTCCCCGGACCAGACCCCCCCAAAACCCAATTTTCCCCCCTTTAAACCCCCTTGAGGGTATCTTTTACACCCCTGGGCCCCCCCAAACCCCGTACTTTTTTTTCCCCCATTTTTCCCCCTTTACCCCCCCCAAAAGACCCACGAAAAGGTCCTAATACAAAGTTATCCCGCATTCTCCCAAACATTTTATCTTTCTCTCACACACCCTCTTTTACTTTCTCTCCCAAATTCTTTCTCTCACACACATTCTTTTTCCTCTCACACACACCCTCCAATTCTCAGATGTGGGCTCTAGGCTAAAAGGTTGGGAACATTTAGAATCTAGATTATCAAAAAAGCCTTTAAATTAGAAACTCCAAAATTGAGGGAAGGGGTGCTGGGAAATGGGAGCAGGATCTTAACATTTTTGAAACAAAAAAAGCTATAACCTTCTTCTTAGAAAGATAGAGAACTACAATTTTTTTGGATGACTAAAAGAATTAAAGACCTACACCCAAATCAAAGATTACCGAAAAGGGGGCGAATTAGTATAGCTATTACAAAATTGAGAATTGAAAGCGTAAATAGCGCCTAGCTTGCGGTAATAGAATAATAAAAATAAACAACTACTAAGATAGTGCGCCTACCAATAGTCTCTTTAGTGAACCATGATGTTCTTTTATTACCATATTATATAACGAGAAAATATTATGGTCGTGAACATTTGAAATCTCAAGATTATAGTGAATCTATACGTTTAATGTGAAAAAAAGTTATGTTAGTTTCCTTGTTTATACCTGGGCTTAGACTCAATTTTGATTTTGATTTCGACCCTACCCCTTAAACTAAGGGTAGCTTACTAACAAAGTTTTTTTAAGTACAACTTTTTTAGAAAATAGCTACAACAATTTGGTTTAAAGTGGATATCTGGATGGTGTTTGAAATAAAAATGTATGCTTGATTTTCAGAACATGGTCCTAACGATTGAGGTCAAAATGGGTATCTGGTAAGATTTCTATAATATACATAATTTAATTTATTTGTTTTTCTTAAATATAATAATTGAACAGTAGTTTACTGCTAGTTAAGAATTTTTCGGAAATAATTATGACAGTTTTGTTAATATTTGCTATCTGGTGATTATTTTGCATGATATATAGCTGTTTGTTGTTTTTATAAACAAAAATACAATTTAGGGAAAGTTTACTCATAACAATTTTTTTTTAAATTGAAATTTTTCAAAAAGGACCTTAAGATTTAATCTAAAATGAGTACCTGCATTTTTTTAAAAAGAACATATAGGCCTACCTATCTTACCTTTAATTAAAACATATAATTTCAAAGTAGTTTACAAGTAAATGATTTTTTTTTAATTGTTTCAACATTTTTGTTTAAAATTAATATATAAGCGTATAACCCGTGTGGGTAGTTGAAAATGGTGCTAAAAAAATAAATAATAATTTCTTCACATAATAATATCAACCATTGTTAAATATCTGTCATGAGCACTGCGGTATTAGATGATAAACTTTTTAACTTAAGAGAAAAAGTTGTCATTAAATTCAGGGACATTCTTAACTGATATTAAATTAAAGACTACAGAAATGGGTTACATATGAAAAATGGTTTTACGAGATTTTGTAGCTGCCAATAAAAGGTTTATTCCTATCTGCATCTGACTAGCTGTATGTTTAGACAGTAAAAATTGACTTGAACTAAATTCATTACTGGATTACGTACGGAAACATTGCCCATTTGTATGAGATATTACATTTGAGCAAGCATGTGATGTTCTGCGAAATCGTCCATCTCTGCTTTCATTTGTTTTCTTTTCCACTGGCTGATCTCAACAGTAGAGCCTAAAAGAAGTGGTTGTTGGCGCTCTTTTGAAGGTGAACAGAAGAAAAGAAAGAAAGAAGATTTAAAAAAGAAACAAAAAGGCGTTGATCACGTCACTGACGTCTCCCGCCAATGGTTCGTTGTGTCCGAACGAGGAGGCGTCTTGGAACAAAGAGTGGAGGAATACTAGCTGACTTGGCTTTCAGATCGAAACCAATTCATTTCAGACCGTTACAACAAACTAGTTTATTTTTAATTGGTGCACAGAGGGGAGATCAGAAAATGAGGAGAGGGGGCCGCAGTTTGGACCACTATCCCTCCCCCTCACAAAGTCACAAATATTTTTTGTAAAAGTTTAAAACATTTGAAGTTAATCTATAATTCAGACAAGTGTTTAGTTTTATCACGCCTTAATACCCATCTGGACTATGGGCATTTAATTTCACTAATGGGGTATCAATTAGGAATATATAACTTAGATGGAATGTTCCCGCATATGCGTGGAGGTGGAGTGGGAAACCTTTTTGGAAAAAACGCCCTCAGCACACCCGGCTGACACTTGACTCTCAACTTTCCTGTCACCGGTCAAATAAATTTTATGAGCGTGACATTTAGTCCGATTGCCCACCGATGCGAGTAATGTTTAGTATTAAAAAATATATCCGTAATTAGAAAATGTTTTAAGTGCAAAGAGAATGTACAAGGGCAATGTTGAAAACGGGAGAGAGGTAATGGCGGAAGAGGTTAAGGCTCCCAGGTAGATTTTAAAATTTGGGGCGATTATCAAGCCTTGTGAACCAAGATTTTAGGTAACTGTATTTTAAAATTTATTTGTTGATTCTGGATTTTTCAATCTACAAGGTTTTTTTAGTTTATAAGGAAGTAACTTGAATTATTATTATTTCAGTTTTCCTGAATCTGAGCTAAATATCCAATTGAGCTTATATATATTTATTTAGATTTGCAGATATCGTTCAAATCCTGGAATATTAGATTAAAAAATATAACTGACTTTATTACAGCTGGTCCCCACATTATATAGTTTATAACCACAACTCTTCTCTTTGCAGCTATAGTGATCCTTTGATAACTTAAAAGCATTCAAATACTAGTTTTGAAGTTTTTTTCACTGTGTCTTACTATCAGCCTGGGCTACCTATATTTAACTACACAAGTGGAATAAGTAAAATTTAGATTAAATGTACCCTTATTTGTATGGAAGGATATTAGTATAAGCTACCCCTGAACAGAATTAAAATCCTTACTTCCCTTTCACCAACAAACCAAACCAAAAGAGCATGACATTAAACCCGCATGTCCACTAATGTTTGTTTTAATTATTAAAAACTGATTATAGTAATAATTATATGTGACTAATATGTAGTAAAAGAGAATCAACAAGTCTTGGGGTGGGGGATAATTTTATGTTATGCTAGCAGCAAGGCTGCCACAGTAAACAAGTCAGCAAGAAGCTATCAGAATGGAATAGCTAAAAGAAACCTGAGTACGCCTAGTAAATTGGTAGTTTTTAGCACTTAAACATTTAACATTTCTATTAGAATTTCGCATCTTCCTAGAATAATTAAAATCCTTGAAAAAGTAAATATAAATCTAAAACCTTTATATTGTGACTCCACCCAAAACTCGCCGCGATCCCCAGGTTGGAAACTGCAGCTTTATTATAACACAGTTGGAAGCAATATTTAACTATTAAGGTCCCTGAGATGTAGAACTCGCTCGTCACTTTATCAAAGAATTAGCAATTTGGCCATGTTTATTTAAAAACCTTTTCTGCTGTAAAATAAAACAATAAAAAAATTGAATTAATCGATATTTCTACAGTATTTTGATACCTGTCTACCAATATCCTAGCAAGTGAGAGTGAAGGGGTTTCCCTGACATTTTATTAAATAACTGATGACAAATTCGAAATCAGTACTCTAAACATAATGGTTATAGGAAATTTCATGCAAATTACACATTAAATAACGAATTTAAAAATGTACCCCAAATTTGAAAATGTTAAAAGGTGAATAAAAACCCTTGTGTTTTGTTTAATGTAGCCTACTTAAACAAATAAAGAATTAAAAGAGTAACATAGCCCTAAGCTACTCCTCTTCCTTCATTGTTGCTTTGAGCCTATTTAATTTCATTTCTTGAAAGTTTATTTTAATAAACAATTAAATCAGATACAACAGTACTGTTAATTCATGTTAGTATGGATACTTACTAGAAAAATTAATGTGTATTTCAGAAGTAAAACACTAACACTAACCTCAATGTCCTCATTTCATCAGTCAGAGTTTTCAATAAGAAAACAATAAAATGTTGCGTAACATTCACTGCATTTATGCCTTCAAAATTTAATAAAGCCCTAATTAAGGCATTGATTGTACAACAGATGGTATTTGAATGATAAAACTGTGACAGTCTAGCATCCACAAAAGTCACAACTAAATACACTAAACCATAAATAAAACATTGGCTGACAATGCTGCCACTTCAAGCATTGCTGGATGAGTGAAATTTTGCTACTGGGCAGCTCATGTTCCCTTATGATTCGTTTCCATACCACATTCGGCATACACTCACCAGTCATTGTCTCTACCTACTGACAACGGCTCTACTAAGCTACTTGATCAACTAACATTTCTACAATCTACTAAACAAGGAATCTCATTTATGTGTCTGACGATTTTTGAAGTTGGTTTTTTTTGTAGAGTAAGGATCAACAGTTGGGAAATTTTAAATTGGTCTGTACAAGTCTGTGGTTAAGGAATTTTCATAATAAAGTACTAGGGTACAGAATAAGCCTAGAATTTCCCATCTCAAGGTCTCATACCTTACAAAATTCACAACTTTCAAGCCTTTAACCAACATTAAGAGGGGTGACAACCCCCTCCCCCAAACCCTCCCGGCGCAACGCCCCTGTATGTGGTTACCCCAGGCAACGCTTTGCTTAAATCCGACAGGGAAAAATATTCCTTCGTTGTATTGCTTCCGACCCAGTTTTTAATTAATTAAAAAAAGTTAGTCAAATTGTAAAATACTCGTTTCAAGGTGCAGATGTTTGTGCACAGGGGATACTAATTTTAAAAGATTAGACCTCTGCATGCAGTAGATATTGTGCAATGCTAATGAAAGACACACAAACTCTTCATTTTATTAATAAAGAAGAGTATATATTTAATGTCATACAGCATTAATAAGAAATTGGGGTTCGATCCCAGTCGGGTGCACCAAAGGTGGCTTTCCCTAAATGATTTTCCCTCTCCCTCCTCGAAAATGTGGGTGCACTTCCTCTAAATTAAGCCATCCTAAGCCCTGAACCATTAGGTGAATTAGTACATAGGCGTATAGCCTGAACGTGTAGCAAGGCATTGTGCTAAAAAAAAATTATAAAATTAAATGTATTCTGAACTCACTCTTGTCAACTTCTAAATGGAACGTGTACGGTTAATCATTCCACATACTAAACCAGATACAAAACTGCGCTGCAGTAACATTTTGCAACACCTACCAAAACACGTTAGAAGAGAAAAATACTGTTACCTCTCTGGGGTAAAAGGAGGATTTATATAAGCTGGCGCAACTTTGAAAGATGCGCCTACATTTTTACTGATCAAACAAAGCAGGTGCAGTTTGAAAGCAGATTTATACCCGTTAGTGAACCCAGGCTCTTGAGTATGGTTACGTTGGGTTTCTACAGGTTTAATTGAGCCACCAAGTATAATAACGTTATTTCCTCCACTGCTGCACGACACTTTTTTTATCCAGGATGGGAAGTAGTTCTTAATACATTTCCTTACATTAGCTATTAGTTTATATCCATTTTTATTTTTAATTATTTGTAATTTTTGTATTATTTGATTGACAAACCATTACCATTATTTATTATGTTTTGGGTAAATATTTGTTCTTTTACGATTTAAAAAAATACATTTTCTATAAATCAAGCATTAGATGTTTAAGTTTAAAAAGTTATAGGAAGAGGATGCTTCACGATGTAGGTGTTTAATAACACTTTCTAAAAGGCTCCAATTAGTGTAAATAACTGCAAATAAACCGGGCAGGTAGTAAGATGTGAGGCAGTAAATAAATATCAGTGGCACTATTTTGCTGAAAGTTGGAGTAATCAAGAGCAGCTATAATATATGTATTATATTTTGACAGTCTATCACGCAATTTTGTACTCTTGTCCATTTACAACGGGGAATCAAATCTTAAATGAGTTCTTATTTCCTCACCATTTATTTTTAAGTCGTATAAGATTAATGTATTCACCTTTGTGTTTTCATACGCCAAGTCATCTGTTTTGCAAATTATATTTTTGACAAATGGTGTCGGTGTTGACAACTCTGTAAGATAAGACTTTTGTTAATATTGACTAGTTTAGATCAGTTTATTCAAATACATTTGAAAGTGCCAGATCATGTGATGAGTCTGTATTCTTTAATAGTTATTTTGAATAAATTTACTCTCATAAAAATGTGATTTAGATAAATACATACTAAATAAAAAACAAAGCCCCATCTGTGTCATATAGGCTGGAGCGTCAACATCGGCGCATCTGGTTTTCAGGTGAGGGATAGGTTGGTGTTTAAACCTCTGTTGGGCTATGAGGGTATTTTTTCTTAAATAGTTTTCGACTCTCCCTTCGGGAAAGTTTAAATACGTTTCCTCTGAAATTACACCTTTCCTATTCCTACCCATTTGAGTAAATATGCGGATAGCCCGGACGGGCAGTAAGACATGGTGCACAAAGAAAAAGAACGTTCTCTACAGTGGTTCGCGCGAAGCAGTATTCACGAGATCCTCCTTTTATTCATCTATGGCTGTTAGACCAGGAGTATGCTCAGGTATGTAGGCCAGCTAGGAAACCTGGGCTTCAGTGAGCGATCGTCAGTTGTTGGTTGATGTTGTCCCGGTGCGCGTAAGAGTCAAGTGTCGTGGGCAGCGCGCAGATATGAAGCCGCCGTCGTATTTACCGTCCTTAGCAGTGGTGTTAACCCTGCATTGTTGTTTAGTGTTTTTGCTTGTGCAGTGTGAACAATTGGAGTGCATGGATGGACAATGTGGCACTACGACAAAACAGGGTGAGTTGCTTTTGTGTTTTGTTTTGTAAGGTTGCGGTCAGTGGAAGTCAGTGCACCATCTGCTGTTTGGGAGATGTAGAAGGCGATGTAAACAAAATACCAAGGCCATAGAGGGAAAAAAAAAATCACTTCCACAGCCTAATGGCAATTTGAAACTTTCAGAAATACAAATAAATAATAATACCCAAGGGATGGGTTTTTAGGGTGATACCAATCCCCACCCCTTCCTAAAAAAGAATGGCAAATAAACTAATAGTTTATATAAAAGTTAATAGATTATGTGGAGAGTTTAAATAAATGACTATCCATTCATTACTGCTAATTGAGTGGAAATTGTTAATGATGGAAGTTAGGCAACAATGATTTGGTAAGGATTGTCGTATTTGTATTTTTAAGAGTCATAACAATCCATATAAATAATACTCTCTTTAACCATTTTGAAAACTCTCTAATTATCATTTTGTTTCTATGGATTTAAATAAATAGAATAACTACACCAACACCTTTTGTGGTTTTGGAGGATGTGTTCATTGTTTTGTTTTGCTAATTTGTAAAAATATTGGAAATATATTTATTTTGATATTGAAGGTGGAAAGAACATCCTGGACATAGCCATGTATATAAGCCATTACTTCTTACTAGTATGTAGTAATAAAAAAAAGTGGCATATGTATAGCTAGCACAAAATATAAATTTAAATTACAACGCCAATTTTATCTTAAATCATTAATTCTCGAATCAATTTATAAATGATTAATAAGAAGCATATTGTTAAGGTTAATTAACTATAGTCTAGCACTCAAAATTATGTGGTTGTGTAAAGAAAAATAAATTTTGTTTAGTTGTATTATTTAATCACAATCGAATTACTTGTATCTTAGAAAATTAAAAAATTGCGGTTGTTCCATACTCAACATTTACGTTGTCGTGTGGTTTCTTTTCTCTACCATCGCTCAAGTCTCTCTCTCTCTACATTAGTATTTTACGTAATTCCATTTTGCTGTGTTGTAACTTTATATTATGAACGTAAAATAAACTAGTTTATTTTATACGTACACACGAGTATTTTCAGTATATTTTATAATATGGTTTTATTATTTAGAACACATAATTCACAAAAATAAACAAAGAAGTAGTGGTTGCCGTCTAAAAACTGATATTAACTGCCGAAGGGCACACTGTGCTGACCTCATTACACCATCTATCCTCAAAATGTTGGCACCATATATGCAAACATGCTGTGGCCACTTGGCAGGCTGACGCTATGTAGTTTTGAATAATTTTCTATGACATTTATAAATATTAATGAAGCTCCCAAACAATATTTATTTTAGAATAAAACCAATGTTGATCAAGGGAGTTTAAACGGATCCCAAACAAAAATAGATAACATGTTAAAAGTGAGTCTAGCACGTTTGACCACTACTGAAATAGCTATAACTAATTACATAATAGTTTAATTTAGGTAAATAAATACAATCAAAGTTGAATTAGTTTTAGAATAAACCGTATTACCTCCAATGTTTATTTAACTCATCAACGTAAGCCTATCCTTTAGGTTAGGTTCTCAAGAATAATACTTGAGCTAAGGTTTTAATTTTTGTATAATTTAAATGTCGTCACGGAAAACGTGTGCTCTATCACAAAACTACAAAATTCATGGTTGCAATCTGTAGTATAAAAATATCCAAGGTTGTATGCATTTTTGTTTGTAGGTCTGATACTTTTTTTTAGCCACGTCTTACTACCCGTATGTACAGTACTATCCACATATAATTACACTAATGGTTAGACATGATGAAATGTACCCACAATTGCGTGTAGGGGGAAGTAGGAAAACATGTAATAAATACTATACTCAACACTCCCGGCCCAGATTCAAACCTATTAGCTTTCCGTCCCCTGACAAACTAGACCAGTTGATCCTAGCGTTTAGTCTGCGTGCCCATAGATATTAGTTGTTTCAGCCGGGAAATTGACCCAGGACCCTTAACTAGGCGGGCAGACACGCTACTGACTGAGCTAGGGTGTCGGAATATCCAGTGATAATTTGTTAAAAAAACATAATGATTTTTTAAGAAGATTGTTTAAATTAATAAAAATATTTTACGAAGTAGAGCTGACTAGTAATGGTTTTTATATGTTTAATTTATAGATATCTCAAATATCACATTAATAGTGGTTAATACCCACTTGAGGGGCCGAATTTTCTAAGGTATCAATCTCGTGTTGGTCTGGCCTGATGAAAACGGGGAGATTGTCTTTCGAATTCCGTTCGGGTTTACTGAGTGTGATTTTTCCTAAATGATTTTCCACGCTCCTTTCACGTAAATGCCGGTAGATCTTCTCTAAAATGCTTCCTCATCTCTACAACAATAAAGTAATTACTATGCGTATATCCTGAACATATAGTAAGACGTGGGGACGAAAAAAAAGTTGCTAAGAGCCAATCTCACGGCTGATTAACCGGGAAATTAGACAGTCTACGCCCAAAGGGATTAAGCTCTAACTATAAAAAAAATATTAAAGTGCAGTTTTCTGCATTCTTCATTGGACAACATTGGAATCCGGATCACTTTAATGTTTGTCTTTTAAATTCTGCTGTACTTTTTTAAAATATGGTAAAACTGTGTCACTGGTTTCAGTTCTTACCCCCTTTTTTAAAAGTGGAATACAGAAAACCACATAATCTTTTTTTTTTCTCGTCGTATACATTTTTCAAAGTACATAAATTATTTTCACGATCGCTTGGTTGTGAAAATATATATTTTACAGGTGTTTTGTCATTTTGAAATTATAGGTCATATTTTCTTGGTATGCTTCTTTATTTTTATGTTTTTTGACTCGTTTAAAAAAAATTGAACTATTTTGAGTTAAAGCATTCATGTTAAATAAGTATATGTCTAAATACTATCAATACTTTATACATACTTTTTTTTAACCCACACTTATCTGAATGAGAAGTTAATGTAGTCCATGAACTTTGTATCCTCTTTGCTTGTATAATGGAAAATACACATTCCTGGTGAGACGCTGAAACTAAGCTGGAGAGGGTTGCGTAGGGAGCAGATATTTGTAAATCAACATCATAGGCCTATATATTAAAATGCAAAATTCTAGTTTTAAAATTATTTCCGTTGCATACGGTATATGTATTTTTTTTTATTTTACATTTGTTAAATGCATGTTTTATTTAGCCATGTGCATTTATTAAGGGATTTGTACTTATTTTTAATAATAATTTTTTGAAAATTTGGAGTTATCTCTTAAGAAATTTTAGGTAATTTTTTTGATAATGTTTTAGGTCATCAAAGATATTCAATTGAACTATTGCAAATGTTCTTTAAATAATATATGTATTGTTCCTTAACACATGTCAACACGCCCAAGTACAAAATGAAGTGCGTCAAAATTATTATAGCAGTCTTATATATGACGCAATGAAAGAAATAATTTTCTCTCAACGGTGAAACTACGAACATTACGTGGTGACTGCACTCTAGAAGGCGGATTAAGATTCCTGTTGGTCATGCCTTGAGCGTTCTACTGATTTATCTGCCGGCCGGTAACTCAACTCGGCCCATAAACCCACAAACACGCCATTGGCCCCAGCTCATATTTGGTAAAACCCACGTGGTGCCAGAAGTGATACTGAAAAGATTTCCTTGGCTAGCGATGTACACTGCATCCAAAGGTGTTTTCTTCCCAACCAAGTAAAAGGTATTTTTTTGTTTTAATTAGGAATGCAGCTTCAATTATATGTAATACATTGGTAACATCAATCACTATTATATTCTGACAACGCGTTAATCCATGTAAGATTTTTATTGATATGTTAATATATTTAATAATATAAACAAATTTTTAGACCATTTAATATGCGAAAATACCCATCTAAATGAAAGTTTATACTTTGTTTTAAAATTCTGATAGGATTTTAGTAATATTAAAAAAAAACTATATAACTTTTATATAGCACCAGTCTTCGTACCGGGCAAAAAATCACCACATCACAAGGTTTGTAATAAAGCTCAGCGACATTTTAAACGTTTTTGACATAGCTAACTCTACAATAACGTCAATTTATTTACAGATTAATATAAATTATTATAAAGAGACGTCTGGTAAGAAAACATTAATTTATTAGAAATTACAATAGTCTTAAGACATGGTAATCAACCTTATTTGTTCGAGTATCCCCAGATATAATTTATCCTCATCTTTATATCCCCGAAGTGGTTGGAGTATAATGAAAGCTGTACATATTCTATAATCTACATATAAAATATATTAAAACCAAAATAATGTATTACATAATAATTTTAAATGGGATTTTTATTAATTTATGTACCCTGCTCTAAGGCATCACTCTTCCAATAGATTGGACTACCAATGACGCAGTAGATCATTGCTCGGCTTGCGAATGGTTGTACTGGGGGTAGTTTGTCTTAAATGGTTCAAAAATAATAATATAAATTATAATACTTAGCACCGCGACTTACTACCTGTTCGGGCTATACGCTTACGTACTAATTACTCTAATGGGCTAGGAATTGGGAAGGTTGAATATAGAGGAAGTGAACCCGCATTTGCATGGAGGGAGAGTGGAAAACCATTTAGGGAAACAACACACCATTTCATCCGAGTGAGATTTAAGCCTTGATCTCCCCATCCTCGTCAGTCTAGCTCAACATGAAACTAGCACGTTAGCTAATTACGCCGCCGAGGCAGGTTTAAATGGTTTACTACTTACTCTCACTCCACACACATTTGGAGTGTATTATCTCTTAATTATACCTTCCTAATCCCTACCTTACTACCGTAGTTAAATTTGGATAGTCCGGACTGATAGTAAGACGCATTGAAAAACAAACATTCTTGTTATACTCTACCTTTCAAGTTTATTTATATTCCAAAGTGTTGTAAGATAATCGATGTGGTTTCTCACACTCTTTTTAGGCAGATACTTAATAATTTTGTATTTATAGCGTACCTTTCTCATACTGATTTTTTAGATAATATAAGTCTTGTTTTCGCCCACCCCTAATAATAATTTAAGAATGATTAGATCTATTTTCTAACCGTGCAGGTAAATAAAGAGGATACAAAGTTCATTGACTAAATTGTCTTCTTATTTAGACAACTGGGGTTTAAAATTTTGTATATTTTTATTTACGCATTTATAAAACATCGCTATTATTTTAAAATGTAACTTATTCAACTCAAATGACTTAAATGGCTTAAATATACCTAATTATATCTAAAGAATAATGCAAAACAAGAAATATTACTTGAAAATCCAAAACAGCCAAATAAGACCAAAAACTGACCTATAAAAAATAATTTCCTTAACCAGCCGATGATTGACAGAATTTAAGAACAGATGAGCATTTCTGTGATGTAAAAAATAAAATTATTCATCAAAGTCCTAGGATTATCACATTTCTACAAACACAATTGTTGTCCTTCTCTAATGTTTAGAGTTTCAATAAACAGCTAAATATCATAATTAATTACTAGGCCTATTAAGGACATTGGTTTGAATATTTTAATGTACTTTAGTGAATCCATTATTGTTGATTAACTATTCTTTATCTTAAAAAAAACCTGAAATATAATATATTAACTTAAACAGAACATAATGGTAGTTAAAGATTGAATTCATTCAACGTTGCTACGCTTGTAGCCACAACCTTTTTATTTGTGAACCACATATCCACCCAAGCTATCCGCATTTAATTGGATCAAATAAGTAAGTATTAGGAAGGTAGAATGTAAACGAAATGTTCTCAAATTTTCGTAGAGTGAAAGTAGGAAACTATTTTTTTTAAACACCCACCCGGCATTCAGACCTAGTTACCTTTCAATCGTCTGAAAACCAGATGAGACTTACTCTCTTATCCACTTGGCCACCTATATTGGTGGCTCATTTGTTATAGTTTACCATCTATTTAATAAAACAAAAATATCGAAATTTTGTCCGGCTCTTAACTTGGTCATTTCTCATCCGATTTCGACCAAACCAGTTTTAAACTATTTATAATTTGGTTAAGCAGTGCGTGACAGATTTATTTTGTCAATAAAGCAGTGGGGACGAGAGCAGGGGGTGCTACGTTCACACATTAACAGTTTATTATTTGATTTATAGATTTGATTGTTGGTTTTTCTAGTAAGAAAAGAACACAAAACCTATTAACATTAATTGGAAGTTGTACACGTCATTTACCCTGAACGATAGCAGTCTGTCCTTGACGGATTACACTACGACCCTACTACTATATAAACTACGACATGGTTGAACATGGAAAGGTAAGCGTGATACTTTTCATGGTAGGAGTGTTTATCAAAATTAATGTAAATCCCAGTTGTCTTAAAAAGAGCGTTCTGAAAGGCAATTTAAAAAAAATATCAGGCTGTATCTTTAAACGTAGTATTAAGGATGGGGGGGAAGGGACTATAGGGCACACAGAGCACTTTCCAACTCTTCCCTCGTATAGTATGTCGGCAGAACAATAACATCTCATATTTCGTGATTTTGAACCGAGTCATTGAACCTTTACTCAAGCGATCAGCACAGGAAATGTTCCCTCCGCAATTGTTTTGTTCGATAATGAAACAAAGATTGCCTGTTTAACATTGAATTGAAAGAAAGTTGCGGCTGACACACAACACTACACCATTACTGACGCCGTTTAAGAGCGAGAGGTATGAATAACGATAGAAAGTTCCGAGAGGAAGACACGATTCTCTACCACGTAACGGCTCTTACTGATGTGTATACCACCGTATGTTTTATTATTTCAGCCTGTGTGTGAAAATAAAACACAAAACGACGCGTGCTACTGAATGGGACTTGTCGGGTATTTATTAGTCTTTTGTCTGCCATCAACAATTCAGACTCGTTCATTATCCCCGCTGGCGAGATTTGCATAGTGGTAGCTTGTCCAATCTGAGTAGACTACCTCCAGACAAAAACAGTTGAGTCCATCGTAAAAGTTGAATTCATGGTTTGTTGTAAGGCCACGTCAATTTACTCCGTAACTCTGTTTCCTCATGGACCTTAAAGAACCTAATGTTTAATTTAATGCACACATTTTATATCCTTAATCACGCGAGAACGTGTCAAATAATGGCAAACCTACGCAAGTAGGCACGTGGTCTACTGAGGGTAGTTTTTAATAAACGGTTTCCCTCTTTGCCTCCATGTAAATGCGGATAGATTTATTCTAAATTTTACCTTATTCATACCTACGACATAAGCGTTACTAATGTATAACTTGAACGGTTAATGAAACGTGGTGAAAAAATCGGGAAGGTATTGTCCTTTGTCCAAGCATACTCCGTGAAATAAAATAATTTCAGCAAATTCGACAAATACAATCAATATTTTCTAAATATTATGTTTTATTTAGGTTTTGTTTAAAATAATGATAGCCTTAGTTATTAAATTTTTCAAGGAATTGCTAAGTTTTGTTTTTTTGCTCTTCTGGTCTCTCTATTGGGGCTATTCGCATACTAGGTAGGGATGAGAAAAGTACATATTAGAGAAAATGTACCCGTATTTTTGTGAAGGTAAAGTAGGAAAAATTAACCTCGGCACGCCCGGCTGGTATTCAAACCTCTATATCCCCGTTATTGAGTAGCAATCCACCCAATGAGAGTGACGTCTTACACTTTGCGACCACTGAAGCGGAATTATTGCAAATAAAAATATATGAATGAAAATATATGTTTATAAAATGGCCGCTATTTCCTTAACTATCATTGACGTTCATTTATTTGTCTAGCTGTGATTGGTTATGTAGGTGTCAGTAACGATGGTTCTTACAGATTGGGACTTTGTGACAGCCCCATCTGTTACTGTGAAGTAGATCTCTTAGCCTGGGTGCACATTGATTGGTAAAAACATTCTGAAGCAAAGAGTTTGTTTGTTCGCGACTCAACCGCTTTGTACTATTTTTTTTTACGTTTTAAAGCACAATAAAATGTAATTAGTCATGCTTGACGCCAAAACAAGTTCCCTTGTCTAATATATAAAAAAAAGTTGATCCTGCGCATGCGCCAGCCCGTCCTTCAGTCTATTGAGATTCACGTTCATCCCACTGGTCTCTTGGTTTCAAATCACATTCTCAAGTGCTTTACTCTTTATTGATAGTGACATTTGGATGCCGATTAAACTGATCTTACTGATTAAATTTAAATAACCAAGGGGTATAGAAGGATTATTAATGGTCAACCCGCCCCTCACCCCCAAAAGTATGATCAAATATCTGCAGGCTCCCGGTACAACTCTGGGGAAGTTAAAAAGTTATAAAATATTCTAAGATTTAAGTTTGGGGATCACGTGATGATGTAAGACTTAAGGATTGAATTATATTTAAAAACTGAAGTTTCTTTCAAGTACTGTACGTTGACTTATGCTAAGTCTCAATTTTCTTTCTTTTTGGTTTTTTTTTAGTAACACGATTAATATTTCCTTAAGTATACCTACGTGTGTATAGAGATTACATTTGATTGATTTCTTGGTACTAAGGGATTGAAATATATGTAAAAGTAAACAAACCACCACCTCTGAACACATTTTCAAGTCCTTAATACATTTTGACAAAGTTTCAATTTTTAAGTTTTATCTCTCTAGGGGTTTATTTTCTTAAACCACGTCTTACTACCCGTCCGGGTTATACGCTTATGTACTAATTACGCTAATGGTTTTAGGGATTGGGAAGGCTACATTTATAAGAAGTGTACACGCATTTGCGTGGAAGTAGAGTGGAAAACCATTTAGGCGCTCAATACACTCAACCGAGATTCGAACCTCAATCTTACCGTCATCGACAGGCTAGTTTTCTGGTTAGAATAGCGCGTTAGACCACGTGGTCACCGAAGTGGGTCTAGATTTTTAAGTTTCCATTTAGAGCTCTAGCGTTAACACACATACACATGCATAGATATATACATAAATACATACATGCATACATACATACATACATACATACATACATACATACATACATACATATATGAATTGAAAGCACGTGTTAGTATTATTCACATTTAGTATTGGTGATAGCTTTAGAGCAGCTCCTTGCTTTCAATGATGTGTTAGAACAGCTGCTTGTACAGAAAATATACTGGTAATCTTAAATTATCTTTCACACAAAAATAAAATTAAATATAGTTGTTTTCAAAAAAAGTTTGATATAAGTGGTTTTCATTAAAATTATTTTATGGCTATATTTATAATTTCAAAATTATATAAGTATGTTTTAAATATACAATAAATATTTAATCAATACACATACAAACCATTTTATGAAAAGAATAATATTTTGTTTGTTAACCTTAAAAATAAGGATGAACACAATGACTGTGTGTGAATGCCCGTCGTATTTTTCTTAACTGGGGGCTAGTTTTAATCGCCGAATGGTTTAAGGCGTCACTCTCGTGTTAGACTGGCCTGCTGGTGACGGGTAAGTTGGGGCTAGAATCCCGGCCAGATCTACTGAGTTTTTTTTCTCTTAAACTCTCTTTTCACGGAAATTCTTCCTTCCTCATCCCTACCCGGTTAGAGTAATTATCGTATATGCCTATAACCTGAACCGTTAATTTGACGTAGTGAATAAATAAAAGTGATATTTTGATTGCTTCGAAAGTAAACAGGCTCAAAGAATTATCTTCTCTTAAGATACAATTTTCTTTAGTTAGCTTTAACCCTCTATAAGCTTGATCATAGAATACTTTCGATGAGAAGAATGTACGATCACAGATGTGTACATCCTCCCATTACCTATCACAACTCTACCTCTCCATGCTCTCATATTCACTTCCGATGCTACGTTCCCCCAAGTACCTTTATTTACTGGGGAAACCTATTTTGTAAACACCCGTCTTGTGGCGTAGTTGGCTAACACGCTAGTCGTGTTGAGCCCGACTGCTGAGGACGGGGAGATCAAGGTTCGAATCTCGGTCGGGTGAACTAGGGGTGGCTTTTCCTAAATGGTTTTCCATTCTCCCTCCACGCAAATGCGGGTTAACTTCCTATAAATTCAACCTTCCAAATTCCTAATCCCTTAACGTAATTAGTACTTAAGCGTATAACTCGAACGGGTAGTAAGACGCGGTGCTAAATAATAATAAATAATAAAATTCTCTAGACGAATTGTAGACGAATAACGCGGATATAGGTATGGGCAGATATAATGTTTAGGTGAGGAGTGGGGAGGCAGATATAATGTTTAGGTGAGGAGTGGGGAGGCAGATATAATGTTGAGGGGGACTAGACATAAGGTTTAATGAGACAAACTATGTTTAAGGAAGGGATGAGGGAGACTTAATACTTAATTTTAGGGGAGGGAACATAATTTTAGTAAGAGTAAAACATAATATAAGGGGTGGGTCTGACGTAAGTTTAAGGCAGTAAACATAATTGTATAGGGGTGAAGGTAATTTTAGGGTGGGGCATGGAGTTCCATAATGTTTAGGAGAGGGGCAGACATAATATTGATATTTTATAGAACGCTTACTAAATTAAAACTTAATCTATATTTATGTAGCAGGTGACCTGGTGGTCTAGGGATAGGGTGTCAGACTTCTGTGCTGGGGTCCCGGATTCAATCCTCGGTCCCGGCACAAGTTTATCTTATTACCAAACCCTTCCTTCACCTCTGACAAGACATCTTGTGAATGTGGGGAATGCCAGGCCTCCACCGTGGTTCGGATCCCACGTTAAACTTTAGGTCCTCCATTTCATCTCACAATCACCCTACCATTACACATTAGCGTAAGTGCGTATAACCCGAACGGCTAGTAAGACGCTGTGCTAATAATAATATATTTATGTATTCATTTTTTGCCACTACAATCCAAATATACGGATTTGAATTTTATTTTAAGTAAACTCAACACAAACAGGGCCTATTTGACCCTATATATATACCTATTAACAGGAAGCCCCCACCAGCGACCCTTTTGTGCACGCCTATGCTAACGCAGTTGCTACAATGAAAACACGAGTATAGTTTACACACAACCGTTGTCTTATCTCTTATTTTGGGAAGGGATAATACATAATTAAAATACCTTATAGAAAATTGTACGGTCATATAAATGAAAACATTTGAAATTTTGGACCACACCACCATAATTGTTTTTATTTTCTAAAATCATACAAAACATTACATAAGGCCTAAATTTAATTTACTAATTTTTTTGTTTAGGGAAAAAAAGCATTTGGTTTTATGTTTGTTTAAATGATAAGACGTCCACTTTTTCAATATTCTCAGAATACTTTAGTCGTTTATGAGCGTGTTCTCAGAATACCTTACATAAAATTTGTGAAAAATTATTACCTGCACTATCTTTAAGCTTCGCACAAGTTTGATTAATTATTTCTAGTTTTAGCTTTCTACACCTATGATAGTCGGTCGTTCACGTGTTACTAGGTATTGGTACTGAATATAATACGACACCTTAGCTCAATCAATAACGTTTCTGCCTATCGAGCTAAG
This sequence comes from Timema cristinae, assembly GCA_039000515.1. Classification (NCBI taxonomy): domain Eukaryota; kingdom Metazoa; phylum Arthropoda; class Insecta; order Phasmatodea; family Timematidae; genus Timema; species Timema cristinae. The sequence continues at coordinate 73,755,328 of JBCFYV010000012.1, read as the reverse complement.
GGTCGTGGTTTCGATTCCAGGTTTGTGTAAAAATGCTATAATATATTGGGGTTTTCCCTGACACTTTGATGAAATGATGCTGAAGGATGGGTTATAAATGCATATATATACATAAATATCAATATCCGTGGGCACTCGTTATAAATGTAAAGCTTACTCAGTATGGTTTACTAGGGATGAGGAGATCTGGGTTCAAATCCCATCCTGGTGTATTGAGGGTGTTTTTTCCTAAATGGTTTCCCACTTTCTCTCTCTCCGCGAAAATACGGGTATATTTACTCTAAATTTTACCATTACCATCCTTAGTCGATTAGCTTGATTAATATATAGTGACCCGCTTCGGTGGCGTAGTTGGCTAACGCGCTAGTCGTGTTGAGCCTGACTGCTGAGGAAGGGGAGATCGAGGTTCGAATCTCGGTCGGGTGAACTAGGGGTGGTTTTTCTTAAATGGTTTTCCACTCTCCCTCCATGCAAATGCGGGCTCGCTTCCTTTAATTCAACTTTCCCAATTCCTAATCCATTAGCGTAATTAGTACTTAAGCGTATAACCCGAACGGGTAGTAAGACGCGGTGCTAAACAAAATAATAAAATAATAATTATAATAAAATATAGTGTATGCGTACACTCAGAATGAGTAGTAGGACGTGAAAAAATCAACTTAATCATGTAAAAGACATAATAAACAGTCCTTCAGCATCAATTCATCAATGGGTCAAGGGAAACCTCAATATAAAGCATTTTTTACCCAACCATGGAATCGACACCACGATATATATAAAACTAATTTAAGTTAAGCCTTGTCAAAATAATCTATAACCACTTATACTTATAGTACTCAACGTTATTATAGTAGTTGTGATAGTTAAATACTCTTCACACACAACATTCTGTATTCTTAATAACGCGATATCCTTTTCATTAAAAGGAATTTTTCAAAACAAACTTTTCGAAATTAAACTATTTTAGTATAATTTTGTAGCCACAATCAATATTTTTACTATTTTATTTTTAATTTGTTGTTTCTAATTAAAATGTTGATATAGATTTGTTTGCCGATGTTATAGTTCTCCGTAAAATTCCGTAACAATGATTCTTGAAACGTTAAAGTTGATCCCACTTTTATGGGGTGTTACGGGATATCGACTTACGAATAAGGATCCTGGCTGGAGAAAAAAAATGTTTACTGTTGGTCCAATCTATTACGGACTGCGCACTAAGGACAATACGAATATGGACTATATATAAGGGTCTTTAGTTCGTAAGTACCCGCATTGGTGGGCACTTGGACTTGAACTCGGGTTCATATAGTATATTTTTTTGGTAACGGGGAGCCTGTATTTGAAACTCATATGATTTTTTTTTTTTACAAAATGGTTTTCTATCATCCTTCCACGTGAATTCGAGTACATTTATTTTAGATTATACATTTATCATCCCTATCCCACTGGTGTAAAACTAAATTAGGCTAGCCTTGACGTATTAAGACGTTGGGGAGCGCGATAAGTTTGTAAGTTGTGTGCTGATATAATTAATCAGCTCAGTAAGGCCTGTGTTCACGGGGAATGATACAAAGAACGTCCCACCGATTGCGAAGCAATCTGTAACCAAAACCCTCCCCAAATCAAGCAACAACACCACAGTCACTCGTGTGCACCTGAGCTAAGACCTTAAGGCTCACATTGTATTTCTTTCAACACGGTGTTGTGATCCTAAAGGAATTACCTCTGGTTTTGGTCTCTACATAATGACTCAGTACGAGGTGTGGAGGTATGCGGACGGCGGTTTTATGAAGGAGAGCCGGCTATTCAACCGGTCAGAGTGTCCTCTTTCTCTCTCTTTCTCTTTTCCCCAATACATCCGTGTACCGTCACGTGCGAAGCGTCACTGCAGCTTTTTAGTGGGTACAGTTAGTTAACTGGCACTTCCTACTTGAAAGTAAATAATAAATTCCCTCGCCCATATGTATTTATTACTAGAGCAGAAGTATCCGAAGTTGCCTGGGGTAGCCATGCAATTAATTGAATTACATGGTTACCCTGGGAAACGCTTTTATTTTCCTTAAACACATAGGAAAAAACTCTTCATTTTATTTATTCCAACCCAGTGAGTAATAATTTTTTTTAAAATCTAATCAAAAATTTTAAATTCCTGCTTTGAGGTGCAAATTATTATTATTATTAGCACCGCGTCTTACTACCCATTCGGGTTACACGCACTTACGCTAATGTGTAACGGTAGGGTGATTGTGAAATGAAATGGAGGACATACAGTTTAGCGTGGGATCCGAACCACGGTGGAGTCCTGGCATTCCACACATTCACAAGTTGTGATTAATACACGTCTTGTCAGAGGTGAGTGAAGGGTTTGGCAATCAGATAAATCTGTGCCGGGACCGAGGGTTGAACCCGGACCCCAGCACAGAAGTACGACACCTTACCCCTAGACCACCAGGTCACCCTGCTTCTTTACAGTTTCTCTACCAATGATTTATCTGATTCTAATTATAGTTTTTTTTAGCACAGTGTCTTACTACCCGATCGGGTTATACGCTTACGTATTAATTTACGCTAATGATTTTAGGGATTAGGAAGGTTTTAAAGGAATTGTAACCGCATTTGCAGAGAGGGAGAGTGGAAAACAATTCTGGGAAAACCACCCTCGGTACACCCGACCGAAATTCGAACCTCGATATCCCCGTCGTTGGCAGTCTAGTCTACTGTGAGAGTAGCGCGTTAGACCACGTGGCCACCAAATTGGGCCAAACATAGTTAAATCATTATATTTTTATCTTTGAACATTTGATGCTTGTTTTTGATCATTTTAATTCCATTGCGATAAAAAAAAATATAAGTTGCGCTACATGTCAGATTTGAGAAAATATTGTCACGTCACGTGTGGGAGGAACCTTTTCGTGTAAAAGCAGCATATTCTTCGAGAATGGTCAGTAAAAAAATTATTATATTACTAAAGTTGTACTTGTTTGGCATCTTGTGCAAAAACCAAGATTAGCCAATAGAATTTAAATGTTTTCCCCAACTTGTGGATCTGTTTGCTCATTAATGGTTAGGACATTCCGTGGACGACATTTTGAGTAGTGGTATGGAACTGATTTTGAGTCAACCGGTGGGGTGGGTGTGATGGATGAAGTTCTCAGTGCGCAGATTTCATCACCATTGATTGGTTGACCGACCTAAGAATATTGGCTTGTTTTGAGCTTGGTCCTCGCTCACGAGGAGGCAGGCGTTCCAATTTCAGCCGATTACACTGACACTGGTTTTCTTCGTGTAATTTACCCATCCTTTCTGCGAGGAAATGTGGGTTCGTATCCTCTCCAAGCTACAATCTTTTTCTCCAAATTGTTACACTTAATTTTCCGTTAAATCAGATGTTAGTAGCCCGCATTGGTGGGCATGATGTTAAAAGCATCCCTCTCGTCTAGTAGGGTTATAGCTTATCACTGACTCCTCTGGAGGTCGGGGTTAGAATTTCAGATGAGTTTAATGAGAGCGGTTTTCCTAAAAGGTTCCCCACTCTCAGTCTACAACAATAGGGTACATTTACTCTATATTCTACCTTCCTAATCCTGCCATATTATTGTAAATTCTGCATATATACCTAACGAGCAGTAATATGCGGAGTACAAAACAAAATATGTATACAGGGCATTTAACACATAGGCATAAGTTCTTAATTTGTTTATTTAATACACGGGATATTAATTAATTAAACTAAGGAGTAGTAAAGAGAAGGATAGCTTTGAAGAAGTACGTCTGAGCTGGATTGAGATAAAATCATATAAAAACCACCCCCTTCGCCCCCACTAGGAGTCGAGCCCAGACCTTCACGTTAATGGCTCCCAAGTACAATATGAGTATAATACCTTAGACAGCTCAAGCACTAATATTGTCTAAAGTGGAGATATAAATAAACATTTAGGAAGAGTTAGATTGCTCATTATAGCTGCGTTGTAGCTCAAGCATGGACTATAGTTAGAAACAGCTGATTAGGAGAAATAAGTCAAACCTTAGGGTCTAATATTTGGCAGAATGGTGAGAATGGTTTAGCATGGTTAAACGGCGGAACGTAGAATGGAACTGTTGGACATGATCTGTTTTCTCTTGAAATAAACAGAGATTTTTAATTAAAATAATGTCAACTTTATCAATGTGTATTTATTACATAATATTATAAAACGTGGCCCAACGAGGGGCGAGTGATATAAAGAGTGAGATAAATAAACCTTATAAAAAGGCTTCAAATCGCGTGGCAATCAAACCACATTAGTTCACAACTCATCAATTAGTACAAAAACCAGGACAATTCAAATAAACCGTAATAACAAGAAGAGAATGCTTTTCAATCTATACTATTGCAATCATGTCATAATATAAACAATGTCTAAATTTTACTTAATTTAAAAAAAAACTAAGTAAGAATTACATTTTTTGACTACTTTGTGCCAACGAGCTTATTAGTAAACCTATTTAAACATTGACCTCCAAACAGCTGACAAGCAGAGTTTAATATTGGCATTGCACGTAGAGGACACAAATCAATCCATTCCTTTCTTTATTTATGGGTATTAGTTCCTGGCCTCATTTACCTTAATCCCTCTATTGAATTGTATTTTAATCCCAATCGGGTTTAAAACCAGAGACTCTCATAGGTCGAGAGAACGGGGTTGGTGGATGACCCTACTGGTATAGGATGTTCTGTAAATAGGTGACCTCGATTGTAAAGGCCGCAAGGAGAATGGTCATTCAGGTATTGCATTCCTGTTGCAAATATTCGTCGACGTGTGACGTGCGAGAGGTTATCAACGACGCGAGGTTGGACCACGCGTTATTGAGGTAACCAACCGGTTAATGTCGTGGGTCTCGCAATCTGCCATATTTGGCCCCTTGGAGTTTCCCTTTATTTGCTCATCCTTGTGGGTGAACGTTTGTGTGAGCGACTTCAAGTCTGGTTTACCCTAATCCAATCATGAGTGAAAGTATCTATGATTATGTACTATTTGCGTGTTGATTTGTATGTGTACAGTCTAATTTTTATAGGAAAGGCTTCCTTATCTTACAGCTAGAAAAGTTACTAGATCTATCACGTATTCACTTATTCATACGTCAGGTCATGCTCTCTGCAGCTGTCACTTTTTATATTTGTTATTAATGCCTATAAAACAATACTAATGAAATAGTAAAATGTTGTTAATTTTGGCTGCAAAAACATATTTGTTTTATATAAATTACCTTTTATATGAAAATTTTAATGTATGTTCCTAAAGCCGTAGGCCTACTCTTATATTCAATCAATATTCTTGTATTTTCTAAATGACTCTTTCTATGAAAATTGAAGGGTACCTAGGGATATACACACAAAAAATTGTATCTTCTAAATGGCCTTTTCTATGAAAATTGAAGTGTACTAGATACATACACCCATATACATGAGCATCATAGCTAAGTATTGTTTTATCAAATTATTTCATCAACAACCTCCAAGGTGACCTGGCAGTCTAGGGGTAAGGTGTCGGACTTCTATGCTGGGGTCCGGGGTTCAATCCTCGGTCCCGGCACAGATTTATCTGATTACCAAACCCTTCCTTCACCTCTGACAAGACATCTTGTGAATGTGGGGAATGCCAGGCCTCACCGTGGTTCGGATTCCACGTTAAACTGTTGGTCCTCCATTTCATCTCACAATCACCCTACATTACACATTAGCGTAAGTGCGTATAACCCGAACGGGTAGTAAGACGCGGTGCTAATAATAACAATAATAATAACAACAACCACAACAAAAAAGATAATAAATTATATTTCTTTTTATCTGGAACTGTGCGTTAACTTTCTGTGGAGTAAATGTTAAGAAAATTAAATAATTTACAACATAAGCATTTTAATTTAGCGTTATGATTTATAATATCCCCTTCTCACTATCTATAAATAGAATACAACGAGTGTTAGTTTTATAGATTACAAGTTTTTACATTATTTTGCTATAATTAATAAGGTTTAGTGTTTATGATTGTTATGGAATACCATAGTATCCGTAGATGAGCCACTCTTGCAATAAACTGAATTGTCGATGACCGGGCGGTTGGGTTTTGAATCCTAGTCATATTTATTGATGTCTTATGCTTTCTTCCCGAAAAATTGAGTACATTTCCTCTTAATTTGATCTCTTTCATCATCAACCTGTCAGTGTAAATATGCGCATAGATAGGAGCATCTCTACCAAACCAGACCTCGTGGGTCTTATGACATCATCACTAGTAGGTTAAAGATCATTAACACACTATTTCTCAAAGTTACGTTCACAGGGAATTTAAATAAAATGTATACCACAGTTTTCTTACGATTGGACATATCTGAAAACTAGGAAAATTATCTAGATCTACTTTCCCTTCTTTTTTTTGCACGGCATCTTAATACCTGTTCAGGTTATACGCATATGTACTAATTCCTCTAATGAGCTTGGGCTGAGTAAGGTTGAATTTAGAAGACGTGTATCCGCATTTGCGTGAGGGGGTAGAGTGAAACAACTATTTAGGAAATAACCATCTTCAGTACTTTCGTTCTAGATTCGAAACCCGATCTCATTCTCATCGACAGTCTAGTCTAACGCAAGAGTGATTCCATAGACCATATGGCCACCAAAGCAGCTACTTTCATATATTCATACGTCAAGTTATGTGGTGGAAAAGTGTGAAACAACCCAGGGGAAAACACTCTCAGTAAATGGTGAGGATTTAAACCACAGCTTTCTCGAACCCGA
>JBCFYV010000012.1:73493937-73740863 GCA_039000515.1 Timema cristinae | reverse complement strand
ACGTAACATAGATTGGAGAGGGTGTAGGGGCCAGGATTAATGTCTACTCGGTGTTACATGGGAGATAAGCTCAAAAAAGGTAAGAACAAACCGCAACGTGATTAATTGTGGGTGACCCAAAACCATTTAGGAAAAAATACAGTATCATCGGTAGAGATTTGAACATGGACCCCCCCCCCCTCTATTCATGGGAAACTTGACTAGATGAGAATTACTTTTATTTCTCATGCCCACCAATGCTTACTAAAGGTTGAAAATTAATTAGGAAGAGTTTAATCTTATTAAATTCTCAAGGAAATCAAGACAGAATCCGTTCAAGGATAACGTTGAGTCATCTCCTTGACATATGTCTTTGATAATAGATGGGACTCTTTAGTTGCCCGATTCCATTCTTTCCTGAAGAAAGGAGGAGGAGATGAAGCTCAATTAGGTTCTACGAGGAGAAACTATTGCAAGACGTAGTGAAAGAGAGAGAGAGGGGGAGAGAGAGAGAGAAAGAGAAGAGATCAAGACCTAAAAAAATAAAGGAAGAAAATACAGAGTGGAACTAAATGGGAAGAAACAAGAATTCATCGATAAACGATTTATTCATCCTCTCCCTGGCCAGAGTCCCCCCCCCTCTCATCCCTTACAAAAATTTAGTAAAAGTTTTACAGGGGAAGGAAGAGGAGAAATAACAACCACGTATCATTGGATTGTAATATTCGTACATTTAAAAAATATTCCCGGACAACCTTTTGGCCCGTTGAAGGATGCACTCCGTGAATGCCATTTTGTGGACTGTGATGAGCTCAAGCAAAGTGTTCATGGAAAAGCTCCGAGGATGAAACAAGGAATTTTACGGGACCAGAATACAACACATGACTCAAAATTGGCTGAAGTGCATATGAAATGAAGGTGTTTTTGTGGAAAAATAGCAGGGTACTATGATTGAGTATTATTCCATTTAAATCCATGAGTGCAAGAAATTATATTTTTTGAAAAAAAAAAAGAGGCATTACTTTTGTACTATATATTGCGCTTTTGGACTACTTCATTTGTAGCCCCATTTGTGTGGAATATTAGCCAGTGCTAATGTACCGTAGCCCAGGGGACGCCTATACTATACTATTCGTATATTATTTCCGTGGAGGTTCTTTACATGTCCCTCCCTATAAGATGAAATTATGGTGGTAGGGAGTATAAGGGTGTTGGACCAGTGGACACACTTGGCTTGTAGCCAGGTGTGCTGACCACTATACCACGGGGTCAGTTCTTGGGAACTGATAGATAATATCAAGAAATAAGTTTAAATTAGTCAATGCGTCGTAATTTGTATTTCCCATGTTACTTGCACACTGTTTTGTTATTCTTTTTTAGATTAAATATCTATAGACGTTTATAATAAAATTATACTATATTTTTTAGCTCAAATAATTTCAACAGTTTAAAGACAAAGGGCCTAATAATACTAGTGCATTGATATAAAAAAAAGAAGCTGAAAACGTCTCTTAAATGTAGTTTTTCCCCCATCCATACCTACCACTTTCTCCATCTCTGCTTCACATGTCACGTGACTGATGACATCAGTTGCGTCGTCACTCCCACCCCTACCTTTCCCCCTTCACAGTTGAAAGATATAAAACCTTCCAGTTTACGACTGTGACGTAATGTAGTATTTTACACCCTTTCACTCCTTCATAGGATACCTCTAAGGATTGTTTGGTTATGATGGATAAGTACCTACTAGTGGTGGCTATAACAGCTACTGTGAAACTTCTGGCTGAGTCCTAGCTTTTAGCTCAGTCAGTAACTGGGCTGATGATTTTAAATATAATTTTTTTTAGTGTTCAACACAACCAATAATTTACTCTCTGGGTAATAAGATTAATCTATATGCAAATATTATATTGCTATTCCGGTTCCCGAGTGGATAGTAAAACTGACTACTGATTCAAATTAGCCTGGTTTGAAACTGTGCAGGGTATTAAGTGTAATTTTTTGCATATTGGTCTAATTACTCATACCTCACCAGTTTGTATTTTTTGTTAATAAGCCTACAACAAACAATTCGGTTATTAAGGGCTTACTATTTTTGTGTGTGCACCACGTATTACTATTACGCTAATGAGAGTATAAGGAAGGTAGGATTAATTGATCATATATAGTAACCTCATTTGGAAGGAAGAAGAGTGTGAATCAGAAATAACCCCCTTTAGCATACTCAACCGGGGTTCAAACATTGAACTTACCGTTACAGGTTCTCCAATATATTAAGAGTTTAATGGCTTAGGCCATGCAATGACCGATGCGGTTAGGGTTAATACAATTAAATCTCTTAATAACAACACATTCTGAGATTAAAATAACTTCATTTATTTGGAAGTTTTCGTTATTTGGAAAGGTTTTATTGATCTCATGATGTTTGTAGATAATTTATTATTAATGAACCTGTTTACTGTGCGTACGTATGTACTGGAAACATATGTTTGTACCGTACAACTTATTCAGTGTAATAATGACTAGTTAATTAATAAATACTATACATACACCTTGATTTTCTTACAAATTGATATTTGGAATACTTTTATAGAAAATGTAAACTATTATTGTAGTCAATCTTGATAATATTTTACTGTGTTATTAGTGTTATTTTATAAATAATGATAACATCTTTAAAATTTAAAGGTTGCAAATCACAACACTACGTATGAATATGTGAAAGTAAATATAGTACAATTTTTATATGTCGGAATGATCAAAAATAGTACATCCGTAATTTTCTTCAAAACATTAAGTATCTGTCATGTACGAAAAAATGTTTAGTCTACATTAAATGGGTTTACACACGCAAATGTGGGTGCAATTCCTCTACATTATAGATTCCTCATTCCTATACCATATGAAAATAGTACAGAGAGAATGACGCAATGCAAACATAATTGAAATAACTATTTTTGGGATAGTTAATAATCTCTTTGAAATTAATCTTTTCGGTGGGTAAGTTAACTTTTTTTAACTGTAGGTGGGAAAGTTGGGGTTTGATCTCAAGCCAGGTTCATTGTGCTGTTATTTTATAGCTATTTCTAACTCTAGGAGATAACGTTCTTAATCAATATCTTATTAGAGTGAATGCATATTTTACAGGTAGCCCGGATGGTTGGTAAGACGTGGAGTCATGATTCAATTTAAGGGGTAGGCTAAAAGTCAATGTTTGCACTTTCAACTTTAAGAATCAATTTTAAGCCCAATTAACCGGGACCTTATATAAAATACTACTCTTAAGCCAGAATCAAAGTGTGTGGTTTTCTGCAGTCATCATTTGACAACAGTGAGATTGGGATCAGTATAATAATTAATTTAATTTTAGAATAATCATATTTCAATTTTGTAGTTTTTAAAATATGGTAAAATATGTACTCATGTTTCATGTTATTATTATTATTATTATTATTTAGCACCGCGTCTTACTAACCATTCGGGTTATACGCTATAAGTACTAATTACGCTAATATATTAGTAATTGGGAAGGTTGAATTAGAGGAAGTGAACCCACATTTGCGTGGAGGGAGAGTGGAAAACCATTTAGGAAAAACCACCCCCAGTTCACCCTACCAAGATTCGATCCTTGATCTCCCCGTCCTCAGCGGTTGAGTTCAACATGACTAGAGCGTTAGCCAACTACGCCACCGAGGCGGGTATGTTTCATGTTCACTGGTTTATAATGTAAAATACGAAAAACCACACCAAGATGCAACGCCTGGTTTGGGCTGTATTACTAACCGAAGAACGGTATGTATCGGGTAGGGTCGGGAGGGGGAGGGGGGGCGGTGATACGAGCTCTTAACTCAAATATATAACATGGGTTGGTTGTGGGGGGTTAAACACGTACGTAGTAAATTCCTCTTTATTGCTGTTTTCAAAAAAAAAAAAAAAAAAAAAAACGATATAATGTTATAGAGCAATTTTGAGGGAAGAAAAAGAAGACAGTAAAATAAGTTATAAAAAAAATATGAGAAAAAAAGAGCAGTCACCAATTACTTTTAGACACCTCACCAAGTCTTTGTATTTATTTTTTAATTAGAGGGGTTTTCAAGTGAACCTTTTTAGCACAAGGTTTGTCCAACAAACGACTTATATACTAACTTAATATGAATTAACACGACTACCCTTAAATAGTGAGAGCTTTAAGGTGTTAAATATTCAGAGGATAATTAAACTAGCAAATAGGGTACTCAACATTTACTTTCTGAACTGAATGACCATATGAACACATGACTTACTAACTAAATTAATTATAAACATACATAACAACTAGACCCCCAACCATCAACTCATCACTGTGAAAGGAGAAATCCCAATTAAGACTAAGATACATTTTTATGCCATTGCAGTAATAAAACCGTGACTTATTTCAGTAGGCAGACGTGGTTTCAACTTAGATACAGTGTCGGACAATATGTACTTAAAATATTTGGTTTAAAGCCAAGGGGAATTGAAATTTAGTCTCCATTTAATAATAAGACATGCTCGGTAGGGCAAGGCTTCTGACTTCTAGTTTGGTTTGCCGGTTAAATTAAGATCGGGTAAAAACATTGGCTGGGTTTACTAGAAGGTTTCCCACTCTCCCTCTACACAAATGTGGGTAAAATGCCTCCAAGTTCGACCTTCATTACCCCTAATTCATTATCATAGTTAAAATGCGTACAACCCAGGTGGGAAGTAAGAAATGTTGAAAATAATCCGTCAAATTTTATTTAACACTTCTAAAATTAATCAATGAGAATTTGTCTGATTCTAGATAGAACTCAACAATTTTTTTTAATTATTGAAACTAACAAACAGGTTAATAACTATTTAATATAAGTGTTAGAGGTGAAGAGGATAGTGTGGATAATAGGAAAAACACAATAATAAACCAAATGGCAAAAATTGCTGCCAATTAATCCGACCGGGATATGAATCATTACCACTGCTTCAACGCGGACAAAGTACAATGCGTTTTTGACGCCGAAGACTGCATGGTCACCCCTGAGAGTTTCTTGAAAATTAATAATATGTCTGTAAATTGGGTTTAATACTTATATATATATTTAACACCATTCTGGCTGTTAGTGCTTAATGTTAAGTGATCATGTGCTGTCTTAAATTAAATTTGTTTGTCATTAATGTAAAATTAATTTAAATTTTGTTTTTAGAAAATTAACTAAAATATCCAAATAAATATGATCCAAGTAAATCAACCCATTAACCATATATTTTTGATGGGTAAATGCAAGAACATAAATGATATACAAACTATTATTTTAGATCCAATGTAGTTTTGAGTCAGATTACTCTCTGAAAGGTCTTTTTTCCTACCAATATCCTACTATATAATTATATTTCTTGTAGGGAAAAAGGCCTTTCAGAAAACAATTCCTACGCTGAACAGACTTTACTTATAATAGGATACTGGCAGGAAGAAAGTTTTAGAATATACAAACATTATTTTTGTGGTTAACAAATAATATAGTTTACTAATTTATTATTATAAATTATTAGTGGATTATGTTATTTATCAAATTGACAGCTGCAGATTATATGACTCAATGTGGTTCCTTGGGTTTTCCATGTCTCTCTCATCACTTAGAGTTTACTTACTCGAGTTTTCTCCTCATTCCTATCACTTAGATTAAGTCACTAATAGTCATCGTATGTAACGTATATATTATACTATTATTATAGTAACTAGGATGTGGAGCATAGTATTATTTAATTATATTTTGTATTACTTTAATCTAAGTCTTAAATAATTCTGAGATTTGAAACATAGCTTCTTAGAGGTAACTAGATCCCACTCAAATCACCATTTTTCGTTAATCCTACCCAAGGTTTGGATCCTTCTATATTTTTATATTGTAGCCATTATTTAAAATTAAACATAGGATCATTCATACTTTTGAAATATACCACAAGTAATTCTTAAGAAATATTTGTCAAGGAGAAAGCAAAAATTCGCCTATATAATTATAAAACTAATAGAAAACGATGGCTGAACTTACCCAGCATAAAACCCACAGGTCTAGACCTATAATGATTTGGTACAATGGCTGGCCATTAGCGTTAAGACCCTACTTATGAAATAATTTGAGATATATTATCTTCAGTTTCCCCAACCCTTTCGTACCCCTCGTTACTTGGATATGAACAAGACCTCGAATAGATGTCTCATCTTAGTAAGGTATCCTGTAATCTTAACCAAAATCAATGAGACTGAGAAAAGTGAAACCATATAATTACTTTAAAAAAAATTGAAATTGAAAAATAAGTATTTGACAATTAAAAATCTATTTTACTGATCCCAATTATAATTTTATCAAGTGAAGAATGCAGAAATCCGGATGATATCTGGCTGGAGTATAATTTAGTATGTAGTGTCCCCACGTGGTTAGCTTACAAATTTGTTTTGAGGAATAACAAACACCTTTCAATAATATTTATCTTCTTAATCCGGCCTCTTGTACACCACCCTATCCCGCTTCACCATACGAAGTGCACTAAAACTTAATTGAACCTTTCTTCACCCAATTCAAACTGAGTATTACATTTAATATATTCAACGTGGAACAACTTTAGACTTTTGCTATAGCCCAATTTAATTATTTAGGACAATGTTAATAGATGTTTGCTCACTTTATTAGCAAACATCGAAATCGATGGACACGTGGACTAAACGTCAGGCTCGTCTAGTCTGGGTTCCCGGTAATGGGGAAGTTGATTCGAATTCTGGCCAGGTTCACCAAGTTTTATTTTTCCTAAATGTTGTTGCAAACTTGTCCATATTGTATCATGTTGGCTTATTTCTACATTATTTTGTATTGAAATGAAAAAAAAAATCAATTCGGGAATATTTTCTGAGATGATGCGGAACGATTCGAGCTAATTCTTAATGTCATGGTGTTTGCCCAACTCAAACGGTTTGCCACTCTACAAAAACGCAAATTCTGGTATATTTCCTTCAAATTCTACATTCCTCATCTCTACCCCATTAGGTTTATTAAAATTCGTTTATTCAGGATGTGTATTAGAACGCGAGGGGAAAAAAGTTTCATGATGTTAAATTAACTTGTAAATGGTTTAAAAAAAAAGTTTCAAGTTAAATGGAAAGTGACACGGTCTTGAAGATGAAAATAACTTAGTGAAAATAACACGCAGTCTTCAAAGTAATATAAAAATAATTCATTCAAATAATGAAACATATACTACAAAAACTTATAAAAACAGATGTCTGAAACAATTTTTATAGCTTTTCTTTCTTTCAGAGTTAATAAACAGTCGATCAAACTAATTAAGCTTTAATTCCATGTATACTTTTTTAAATTATAAATAATGTTTATTTTTATCTTTTTACTAGCAGAAGTACACGGTGTTGCCCGTGGTAACCATGCAACTCTTTTCTTTACTTCAAGCAGATAAAAAAATCTTGGTTTTATTTTCTTCAGAACCAGTTTTTAAATATTAATAAAAAATAAAGTCCAAATTTTAAAATTCCGTCTTCGAGATGCCCGTGGCATGCACAGGGGCTACTAATTTTTAAATTTCAGACCTAAATATCGTACAAAGTTCATATCAGATACACAAAATTAATATAGAAGAATAAGATAGAAGAATATAGATGATTATGTGGGACTTATTGTTTTTTACTTTTTGGATATTGAAACCTTAGCTCAATCGGTAGCGTGTTTGCCTGCTGAGCTAAGGATCCTGGGTTGGATTCCCGGAATGGACAAAAATTGATCATTGATGAAAATATAAGCTTACCCTTTCCCATAGATAAGTTAACGTTAGGGGACTGGATGTTGTGCCTGTCCTAGTCTTAAGTTGGATTATAAGGCATACAAATCTACGGCTGGTAGTGTAAATCATTTCTCAGAATACAAATATAACTTTAAATTATTTGTAATTAAAATAAATATATTAATTTTCACACGAAAAATATATTACTTTGAGTAACTCAGGGTACATCATAGGAGTTTGTCTACACGTCATACCCGCAATGAGATGATGTGATGATAGTTATTATGAAGTTGTTATGCCGGTGTGAGTCTTAACCTAATTAAAGCCTAATTAACCAAACCCTGGTAACCGTTGGGATCATGCCCCTTGAGGGGATTGAACCCAGAGTCACTAGGCTCGTAGCCAGGTACACTGACCACTACACCTTGGGGCTGGCTCCCCAGTTTTTAACTCACCAGTATAAGGAGGTAGTTCCCAATTTTACCATTGATCATTTTTACAGCTTTAACTTGAATCTATACCGGCTATTTTTGTTCGAACACTATTGGACACTTTCAACTGAACTAACGTGTCAACTTATTGAATGTATTAATGTGTGGAAAATATATTTATATATTAGTTATATTCTCCATCTGATGGCCTATTATAACTAAAATTCTTCAAATCCACTTCGGTGGGAAAACAGTATATAAGTCAGTTAATTTTTGTCTAATTTGCCAGTGACGAGGAGGTTGGAATTCAAATCCCAAACGATTGTACTGGTGTGTTATTGTTTTTTTATATATAGTTTCTCACTTTCACTCAACGCAATACGTATAAATTTACACTAAAAGTATGAATTTCTCAAGCCTAGACCACTGACGTAATTAATATACTATATATCTACAACCCGAATGGATACTGAAACGTAATTGAAAAAAAAGTTAGGTAATATATATTTGTAAACAAATAGCATATAACTTATTAAATGCAAAATATAGAGCTAGAGAAAAAATATACAAGAAACTACTATACATATAAGCTATAAAAACTATTTCACTTTATTACTAGTATAATTCCATAGGTATTGAAATTATCTATAGAGGTGATAGTTGAAGTGAGTACAAATTTATAATAATTATTTTAGTAACGTTTAAACATGTCAAAATAGTATTTTCCTATCGAAATCGGACAGTAGCGGAGGGATCTGGAAATTTCTCGGCTTATTTTCTGGACGGGTCTCATTGAGCAACACCACAAGCCGTGGTGAAATAAATGTACAGGGGCCTACACGCAGAGGTTAGGGTGGGGGCTGTGCACCGGGCTGAATAAAGCCAAGCAAGTCTTTATAAGGATATCTAATGTCTCGAGTAAACAACACATCCGCAACGAGCTCAAACAATAAAGACGAGATCATTGAAATCCTAAAAAAATATGGTTGTTCTTTTTGTATGACGACACATTAGGAAACATAGCGAAATATGTTATTGCCGATGATATTGCTATTTTATCTAAATTTTTATATTTAGATTTTGATTAGAAAAGTAATGCTGTTAATCATTAGCTTAGTATAGATTTAATCAGTATTGATATAAATTCTACCAATTTTTTTATTCAATAGATTATAAAACAGTGATGACACAAGTAAAATAACAAATACTAATTTAAATTCACAAATACAATTAAACCATCAATATTGTTTCAGGATATGTATTAGCTCATCCAATAATATCAAATATTCAATAGTTTTTTTTAAATATCAAACCTATACATTTTATTTAATTTTTTGTAATAAACTTTTTCATTTGACATTACAGGTAAGTTACATTATAAATACAACCTTTCCTTTTTTTCATCAATTTGGGAGGAAGTATTGTCCTGTTATATCTGTAAGTCATATAATATATTAAATTACGCTCCTTATAATTTTTCTAAAATGTTGGAAATGTATTTGTTCTTGTATTTTGGTGAAGGGAGTGTGGGAAAGCATTTAGGGACTTTTATCCTCAATACACTTGTCTGGAATTCTGACTTGGACTTCCCCGTCAATGTAAAAGCAGGTTATACTAGCCTGACGTTTAGTCACTGTTATTGTCTGTTATTGTCTGAATAAAGCATGCGGTAGCTAACACGGAGCAGATTGTTAGAATCAAAATAGAAATATAAGCATCTGACCGTTACACATTTTACTAAAACTGATTTCATATACCTGCATCAGTGATAGCATGCTCTAATGCATAAGTTATAACATGGTCTAATGCATTACTTTCGTATTAGACTGTATTGCCAATTAACAGTAGATTGCTGACCTGGTGGTCTAGGGGTAAGGTGTCAGACTTCTGTGCTGGCGGCCGGGGTTCAATCCTGGGTCCCGGCACATATTTATCTGATTACCAAACCCTTCCTTCACCTCTGACAAGACATCTTGTGAATGTGGGGAATGCCAGGCCTCCACCGTGGTTCGGATTCCACGTTAAACTGTAGGTCCTTCATTTCATCTCACAATCACCCTACCATTACACATTAGCGTAAGTTCGTATAACCCGAATGGGTAGTAAGACGTGGTGCTAAATAATAATAAATAATAATAATAATAATAGTAGATTGGGGTTCAAATCATGGTTGGGTATGTGTAGGTGGTCTTTTCAAAATGGTTACCCACTTCACGCGATTGGTGGCACATTTTCTTTGAATTCTAACTACCTTAATTCTCATCTCTACCCCATTAGCTTACATATGTTGATAATCCAATCGGGTAGTAAGAGGCGTTGTACAAAATATATATTATATTCATACGTCAAGTCATGTAATCTGCAGCTAGAACTTTATTATAAGTAGTATCAATAGTAATTATACCCACTTCGGTGGCTGCATGGTCAAAGGCGCTACTATTGCAATAGACTAGACCCCCGATGACGGGGAGATTGTGGTTTGATCCCAATTGGGTGTACTGAGAGTGATTTTTTCTAAATAACTACCCACTCTCTCTACGCACAAATGCTGGTAGCAAACACTTCCTCTAAAAGGCTGAGACCTTCTTCATCCCTAATCTATTAGCGTAATTAGTATGCAAGCGTATTGCCCGAATGAGTAGTAAGACGCTGTGCTAAAAACAATAACACCAATGATATTTATAAGATAGTAGTTTATTATAAATATTTATCACAAATGTTTATATTTTTTAAATTAACCTTCCTATTGCATTCTTATTCCTTATTACAGGAAACAATGTGCAAGATTATACCTATTTAGGCCTATAGCCTCGTCTATCGTCTACGCACTCCATATGCTTTGTATCTTAAGAGCGCTATATAGCTCCTCTTACTTCACAGTGAAGTATTAGAAGCGAAAATGTCATGCAGGTGGGCTGGACTATCCAGAAGGACAAAAGGCAGGTATTGGTTCAGTGATTAGTAGCTTGGGCGCATTAGAGGGTGGGGGAGCGCGTTACTTCCCCTTCTTTCAGTCTACTTCTGGTCGGCACGCTTGACGCACAGGCAACAGCGAGAGACAATTCTCCCCAAAACCATGCTAACTGCTAGTAAAAGCTAGCTTAATTTTTTTTTTTGCAATGATTTGTGAAATATGAGGTAGGGAACATAACTAAGTCCAAACTATTAGTTTTCTCTCCAATTAGTGTTATTTTTTGATGATCTTTGTGCCAAGAATATAATAGAAGTCAATGAAAACTATGAGATTTTGTATGTAGGCCAATAGATTTTATTATAAAATAATGGGAAAAATGGGAAAGCAAATATCCTTTGGTCCGGAAAACCTGGGTTAGTAAAATAATTTTAAAGTGCAGGCCTTATCAGCGCTCTTTGAAAGTGTGTTAAAATAAATAAATTTTATCAGCAGAAATCAGCTCAGCTTAAAGCTTTATTCAGCATTTACCCTGGATAATATATTTCAAAATGAAATAACGCCAGAATTTAGGGCCAATGTTTAATCTACCAAGTGTTTTTGGCATTCCAATTAGAGTATCCTTATTGTAAGAATGTAAGTTGGGGATAACCTTGGCATTCTGTAAGACCCATAGCACATACATAAATGTAAGAAATATTTCTTTAGTTGTGTGCACTGAAAACAATTTTAAAAACTGTGAATATCCTTTAGAGGCATTAAATTTTAAAAAAAATTGCCACTAATTATCCACTATAAGAAGTTTATAGAGGCATCTAATTTTCAAAAATTGGTAGGGTAAGACAACCATAAATAACATCCACAGGTAATAAATTTACAAAAGACTTCCAGGGGATAAACACTTTAAGTAGCTTTTAAAAAATTCCAAATTTAGAAAAATCTTTTAAGTGAGAACCACTTTAAATAACTTCTAGAAGAGGATGATTCTCGTAAATTTGTCCAAGTTTGGACCACTCTAATTAGCTTTAGAAGGTATCCAAGTTTCGGAATATTTTCGGAGGAGGGCTTCCGATCCCCCTTTTGGCTTTGGAGCCAGGACGTTAAAAACACCCTTATTTTTTTGCCAACTACCCTTATTACACAAATACCATTGGATAGTATTACCTATAAAATAAAAATATATACGGGCCCACCTACCATTTTTAATTGTTGACCGAAACAAGTTACCACGTTTTTCTCCACACAAGTCCCTACTATGTTGTTACTATACATAATGACAAAGAAAGGTATGCAAAAATGTACTATCCGTGAAAAATAAACCTCCTTCAAATAGCTCCAAAAATCATCCATGGTCTAATATTTTACCCTGCTAGGACCTTTGGACTCTCTCTCTCTCAGTTGAACCCCCCATTTCCAAATATCTTCCGGAGCCCATGAGAATTAGGGTTTTAAGTTTAGTAAGTTTCAAAATAAAATTGCCAAAAATACAAAATTTTAATGCAGAGGAAAGACAAATTCATTTACAACTAATTTTTTTATTACATTCCTGTGTTGGAAAATATAATTTTAGGCCGAAATGAATCATTGGGATATAAACACTTTTTTAATGTTACAGTCTGCAAGATTCTAATTAAAATCATCTATTCCAGCAAAAAATAAATAAAATAAATTGAAAAATATGTTGATGTTTGTTTTTTAATTTCATCAGGAAACCATTCAATGTGGAATAGTAAAAACATATATCCCTTCAATAATCATAAGGTGGTGCCGCAAGTGGCTGAGGTATGAAATGAGATTGGAGTTGTGCCAGAATGAAGATGTGGGATTAAACCAAAGCACCACAAGAAGAACTATTCTTAAACCACCACTCAGTGTCATGGTTTTAATATCCAGGTCTTTCATCAAATACCGATTTTGACGGGTCGGGATCCAAATCAGAAGTCTAAGACATTTCTTTAATCTGTGTGTGAACAAAAAATCTTAGTCACAAATAGTAAATTGTTGGAAAATCGCTAAAAGCTGTTCATATTAGTGTGATGATATTTTTGGGAGGAAATAACCAATTAATGTTGTGCATCAGTGTTTTCTGGAAGAAAAGATTCCCGAAATATCACAGGTAAAATTAAAAACAATGGAGATTCGCACAACCTGCCAGCCGCTTCGAAACAACTGTATCCAGAAATACGTTTGTTTCCCCTTTGTCACCTTACCTGCTCTTGCTGGGTCTCCTTCCCACACTCTAAGCTACACGTGGCCGGTTAGGAATCGGAGATGCAAGAGCGCGTCGTCACCAGATGGATTCAAAATTTAAAAAAAAAGTCTTTCATTTTAGTTAAATTTAGGCAGATTTTCAGCGGTGTTTGTATAATATTAATAGACCACTTTGTTCAGAATTTGGTAATCTATGTTTTTATGTATCTATATCCATGTTTTAATTTTTTTTTAATTTTGCTGAAAACACCATATTTGACGATTTTTTAAGGAAAAAAATTAAATTTTTAAACACATAGAATAATTTAATAGGCCTTTCTTTTATTGGAGAAAAAATAAAATATGTATAACTCACATTTACGACTAGGTTATAACCCTAGAACAATTCCTCCAAAATACGTCACTATATTAACCTTCATCTCATAGTATTATATCGCCTAATGGAATAATATAATATTATTATCCAATCAATTTTTTGTAATGACAGACCTAAGTTAAAGTGGAAACAATTTATACGGAGTGCTACGAACCTCATGGCTCGGAACTTTTTGTACGGGTCGATTTGTTACTTGGGAGTCGATATCAGTTATTACATACTTTATGGATACAGAATATGTAGACAAAGCTTATTCGTTTATGCCGAAAAAAAATAGAGCGATGGGTATATTGGGTAGAACACATAACCTACAATATATCGATACCACACTCCTGTTTCAAAGAATATTCCCTTTAACAGTTTTGTATTCATCCATATCACAAATATGTTTTGTCACTTTGAAAATAAAAGTCCATTTTTCCCCAAAACATATTACTATACTTTATGTATGGGTAATGCATATTGCATGGATATGTTAATTACTATAATTTGTTAGGGACGAGAAAAATAAAATTTAGAGGAAAATATAATATCGTTTGTGTGAGGGGATAATGGAAAACTATTTTAGGAAAAATAAACACCCTAGGTTCATCCTGCCAAGATTCAAACCCCTACTTCTCTGTCATCGACAAGACAAACTAAGCAGACTATGTACAGAGGGGCCCAAAAATGTGAATACACACAACGTCCAAAATATTTTCTTATATAATGTCTTGGTGATCTAAATGTGATTCACCCATAAAAAAGATTAATGTATCTAATGTTAAAATAAAACAAGTGTATAAGGTTCATACCGTGATCAAGTAAACTGGTCCAATAGTATAGCAAAGGAGTCGGAATTCGTTGATCTGCGAGGCCACTCTAGTATGGTGCTTGTGCATATGCCATAGAACTTAAGAGTTGTCACGAGTGCGTGTAATCTGTTAGTCGTGTTGGAAGATCCGTTGGAAAACTTACGCTGCCACTGTCATTATATTCTACACACATTTTGAAATGTTCAACACCACTTAAAAATTATTTTGATTTGCTGTAACAACCACAGCTCTGCCATTTTGTTTTAATACCAATCAATAATGTGGTTCTATCTTTCATTATTATGACTAGCACCATCATTTGAGAAAATATATTATGGCTCAACTTTGAAAATATCTGTAGATATCCTCAATTAAAATGTGTATTATGTATGGACGAGCTTGAAATTTAGACCTACTAACCATCGGGTGTGTGTAAAGCGAAGATGGTTTGGGTTAATTGTTAAAATTTCACGCGAAATTTCGTTACTCTGAAATCAAAGTAAGTGTTAAAAAACATAGCTCCAGCCTACTTCGAACAAACACAGTCATTTCAAAAAGGATCACAACAGAATATTCTAAGATGAATTAGAGGATTGTTTTAATGGTTTAGAAGCTACAGAACTGCAATTCTCATAATAAGTATAGCTATATTAGGAATTTTTCTTCAGATTGCTGACGCCCTTAAATTATAAGGTGAATACGTTTTTATTAAGTTTTGAAACAATTAATTTTTTCCATGTAATTTGTAAGTAGTTAGTGACGTAACATTTTTATATATTGGTATATATCATATAGATTTTGATTAGTTTGTAGGAATAAGTGTAGTTTGGAACCGAAGATGGGAACCGAAATAGTAGAACCAGAACCCGAACTGATGCAATGTTAGAACCAAGTCATCATTTTCATTTTATTATTGTTTTTAGAGGTACACGCCTTATTATAAGCGTCAGGTTTCTCAAATATAGCGAGCCCTCATTCACACTTAAATCACCTATATTATATCATAGCACAAGTACATTTTAACTCCACCTAGATTCAAACCAAGAACTCTCATATTTGGTTGATACTTGTAGAAACCACTACGACTCAACGTTTTTGACCAGGGATGAGGCTAGTTAAGCCGTTTACAGCTTCCCCCCTTCATATTAGCAGTTCATGAGTGAAGTGAGGAATAGGCGAGTATAGTCCTTAGACGGGACACAAGGTCTAGACTATTAGTCGGGGATTGTGGTCATCGTTCATCTCCTTAAGGAGTTGCAGGAAAATCCTCTTACCCACCCTCTCTTCTACCATCCCCTCTCCTCACCCCAGACACTCCCACTAAACTCTCCAGTAAGTTAACCAGATATCAGGGGGTAATTAATTTGCCCTATGATGAGGTAATATGACTTGAAGTTACTCACCAACTAATTGCGACATAATACCTGAAAACAACTACCCCCAGGACGAAAATAATTTGAGAGATGAAACTACTCCTTTTGAGCCTCAAACAAACAGTTTATTTTTATTTTAGCTAATTCAATAGATAAACTTGTACTGAAATAATGATGGCAGTTTTCAGGAAATAGCTAGTGAAGTAGCTACTACGAAATATACGAAGCGCAATCAGCCGGCCATTGTTTTCTTCCTCGTTTTATGAAAAATTAACGCCACCAACAAAATAAATGGTATGGCGCACCGCACAGACTTTATCTCGCTTTTATCTTAAAATATATATTTACTAAAAGCTCGTAAGATTTGTGAAACGAAATAATAGGTCTGTACATTTGTTGTAGAAACATTACACCAAAGTCCATAAATGAAATAATGTACACTGTTACTTACTTATTCTATGGCAAAAGGAGTTAGGAATACTGTTACAGAAAAATTGAGAAAAGAGAAATATCTTTGTCCACCAAAGAGCATAAGAATACTAATTCATTTTCAGACTTGAATTAAATAGTATATGTATTTGCTTATCGCTCAGAAATTATTGGTTCTATAAAAACATATTTCAAATAAAAGATGTATATATTTAATAGTACTGCAACTTTACAATGATAAATTATTTCATATCTCAAATATTTGCAGAGAAATCATGAAAATTGGAAAATCTCTTTCATGTAAATAACCCTCAATGTCATTTTCATAGAAAAATAAGAATTTCTATCTTGTTTGTAATGATATACAGTGTCTAGATATACAATTTAATCAAACTTGTTGGAGCTAATTGGGGGAAAATCGCTATTTTTTCTCTTTTTGCCCTTCAGTAAACTACCCTTAGTTTTAGGATTATACGTCTAATTCCAAAAACCCTTATGAAAACCCCAGAAACCACGTTTTAGCCCAATCGGTAAAATAGTTTCAGCTCTAGTACGAGGTACAGATAGACGGACGGACAGACAGGTGGCATTGCGAAAACCACGTTTTATGTTTCAGAGGGTCATGAAACGTCGGCATTTTTCAAAATTTCGAGTCCGATTTTTTTGATGATCACAATACTTTCTCGCCAAGGTGTCAAAAGGTGTCAAAAGAAAGTGAAAATACTGTCGGAAAATTGTTTGTATTTGTATGTATTGAGAAATGTAGATATATTTTGAAACAATCAAGCATATTTTTTAGTTTATAAATACATATATAAAATAAATTTAATCAAAAACACTTGTTTGGAAATTATTCTGAAACAAATATGATTAGTTTTATATTTGTTTGAACATAAATAACTTGTAAGGGACTTTACTATGAACTCTTTGATTCGGACAAGCGAGAAAGTCGAGTCAGTTGATATTAAAAAAGAAAAGGGCAGCTTTAAACAGAACTCTTTTTTTTTTTTTTACTTTTAGCATGTTGATTTAAATGAATATATAAAATAATGTTTCTAGGAAAACAAATTGGGATTACGTATAACTCGTAATACTTTTGAAGCTAGTTTTGATACAACATATCTTTTAATTGAAAACATATGTCATGGAGCAGTATTAGGTTGCTGGACTTTTCATATAATGTGTTACTAGTCTACTGGGTGTTACCAAGTGTTACATGTATTAATTTATTTTCTTACTATCTGCAGCTTACACTAACTAATTTAAGGATGTAATATTAAGGGGATTAACTTGAAGTAAATGTATAGGCGACTCCTCATTCAAAACTATTAATAATCCACTGCGCCAGCCAGCCCTGCTGGTCTAACGTTCTGAAACAGACACAGGATACACTTCCCGCAATCTAACAAGACAATAAAGACACCTACCACAGCGACAAGAGCACTCTTATATATTTTTGTTACTTTAGCTAAGATTATAGTCGTATCTTGTATAGTCCAAGCGTATATATAGGTAAATATTCCTCCAGAAAGCTTCAGAATAGGCAGCTTTTCAGAAAATATTCTTAATATAATATCATAAATAAAACAGTGTAGATTATTTTGTTATAATATTATTTAAATTAATACATAAATCATTATTAATATATTTTTAAAATTATTATGTTCAGCTCATGGGTTTTAATGATTAGTTAGGAATGAGAAGGAAGTTTACATAAAGTGCACCCGTATTGACATGGTGCTAAAATTATAAGACCCAAGTGGTAGGTCATATGGGGAAAAAGAACTCTCCTCTTGCATGTACAGTACCATGCCGGGATTTAAACCCTGACCTCCTGTTAACGATGAATTTATTCTATGTGAGTTAAGCACATAAAAATGAAAGGCTACCATCGCGAGTGACGGTTTTTTTAAAAAAAAATTTATTATTAATAAATACGTTTACAAAAAACCACAAAGATTTTTAAACTTTATTTATATAAAGGAAAAATAAAAAGAGGATGAAGCAGAGGGTGTTGTTCTATGTTTTTCTTTCACTCCGGGATAGACGAATAAAAACTATAAAACACTCTGTATGAATCTGGTGTGCTCTTGAATAGCAGGAAAACAAAGGTCCCCGTCCTGCTATTGTTTCTGCGTATCAATTAGTCCCCTCACTTCTCTCGGCTGCGCTCTAGCGGGAGTGATCGGCATTCATTGCTCCGCTTTCCCCTCCTCTTTTCTCTGCCCAAACACGATCACCAGCACTAATGATGTGTTCTCTCACGTCCGTGGCTAGAATAGAACGACTATTTTCCAAAGACCGGAAGAGCAGTTTTTTTTTTAGGTTTTGATAAATAAAAAATCCCCAATAAAGGTTAAACACATTTGACGCCCATAGTTGTCTGTTTACTGGGTCAAACCAATATTTGAATATAGAGTGGATATTAAGTTGCAGCTTGAGTAAAGTGGATAGAAGTTTAGGTTTCGTAACACAAATTACTCTAAATGCTGTATAATTAATTTTAGTAATAGGATGCTCGGTTCAGTAAGCTTATACCGGTAATTACAGCAATTATAATTATATCATCTTGCTATTACTGGAAGTTAAACAGAATAGTTAGTTCAATGTTTTAATCATCCCCCTTATATATCAATTTAGTTTTCCCTATTTTCTAAGGTTGAACAACAAAACATCTATAAAGAAGATACCTCTATAATGTTTTAATTTAAAACTCTAATGCTAACTAATTTGATTTCCTTATTTAATTCTTCCACGCCACAAATCACTATACTAATGTATTTGAGAATCAATTTTTTTTTGATCGATGTAATGAAATAAATATAAGGTTAAGACGTCTAAGAGTACGCGTCATCTAGGAATACGCACATTAAGATTTCAGCAATTGGCAAACATGGGAATTGATTTGGTTAGCACACATTTGTTGTGACTGTCGACAAGTTTGTTTGAGGTTTTTAACTTCGGTCAACTAAATTCCGTACGGCTGTGGAAGGTAAGAATCCATTTTCAGTCAATAAAATGTAATTTTTTATCAAGTAATTATAAGCTCTCCTAAATAAATAAACATAGTAGACCTAAATGTTTTTGTATTTTATAATAGTGTAATATGTGTAGAACAGAATGATGTGAAGTATAAAAATTTTTCTCCTAAAGGGCTGCTATCTAGTGGTTATAATTCAAATTATTGCAGGAGAGTGCAAGTGTACGTACCCAGGTAGCTGTCGAAGGTCTGTGCCTACTCTTGCCATCCTTGACAAAATTAAAAACCGCACATGATAATTTTCATGCTCTGTGCTTTCTTTTAATTTAGTAACAATTTTTTTTCTTTCAGATAAATAATATTTAGCATAGAGAAATACAAACGAACCAGTGAAAGGAAGTTGATATTCAATCAGGAAAAACTTAATGAAGCAAACAAAATGATTGCAGCAGGTCATAGCCAATGACAAGTTGCAAAACATCTAGTGACAAATGAATGCACGCTTCGTAAATGACTTAAAGATGTAAGCTATATCTAATAAGGGGGTTGATAATTCCGGAGGGGATATTTTCTAGTTTTTTGCTTCTAATTTTTGTTTGAAATTAAATAGCAAAGTGGTGACTCCACAGTGATCAGAAAATAAAAATATTACTACCTTAGGATGTTAATAAGCATACGATGGCAATCCTTATTCAATTACATTATCTTTAATAAATGTCAAACTTATTTAAATTATAAGGAAACAATATAAAACACCTCAAATAAAATGTTACACTGCCTTAAAAATTTCAGGTTTCTCATTAAACTGGCAGGATATGTTTCAGGGCACAGTTCCTACATTACTCAGAAGGTTCCGAAATGCATTCACTGCAGATATGGAAAATGAGCTGGCAGAACACTGTCGGTGGCTGGACTACAAATTTTATTGATTGACAAGAAGACAACTGATGAGGTTAGCTTTCAAGTTTTCAGAATTTAAAGCAGTCAGTTACAGGTTCAATTGTAACAAGAAGCTAGTGGGTAAAGAATGAGTAGTTGGATTCTGCAAACGGCAAGGCCTCTCACTTAGAAATCCAGAACAGTGCAGTTTAGCGCGTGCGATGGGATTTAATAAAGTTTAAGGTTGAGATATTTGGGGAATTTAAAAAACTTCTATGAACAACACAAATTTCCACCCAATATAATTTTAAACATCGACGAGTCCAGATTTTCGACTGTTCTGAATAAACTCCCAAGGTCATTTCTACCAAAGGAAAGTAAAGGGTTTTTGGAGGAAAGGGGTCAACTAGTCACTGCTGTTTGTTGTCCGAATGCCAGTGGGTTCTATATTCCGCCGGCTTTGATTTTTCCTCGCAAGCGAATGAATCCTGAACTATTTAAAGATGAACCATACGCAACTTCGCCTCTTATTTCAGAAACAGGTTACATGCATTTTGAAATTTTCATTGATTGACTAAAGCATTTCACTTTCCACGTAAAACCTACTAAAGAAGATCCAGTGTTACTGATCCTAGATGATCACTCCTCTCATTGCTCCCTCCCTGCAGTTTTATTTTGCAGGGAGAATAACGTTACGCTGCTTTCACTACCACCACACTCAAGTCACAAGATTCAGCCTCTTTACAAATTTTTCTTTGGGCCTTTCAAATTAGCCCACGCACAAGAGGTAGACAAATGTTAGGTTACACAACCAAATCAAACAGCAGCAGAAATGCAAGTTGAAGCTTTATTTCGTGCAGCTTACTTAAGAATTGCCACAATAAATAAAAATGAACGTGCTTTCTCCTCGACAGGTATTTTCCTGTATAGCCCGGATGTTTTTTTCAGATGAAGACTTCGCTCCAGCAGAGATAACCTACCAAATTGAATCAAATGAAACTGGTAATGTTGCTGAGAATGCCGTAGAACCAGCTTCTAGCACGGTGCAGCTGTCTACAAACATTAGGGAAGTGGCTGAAGACATCTTGGAAGATGCTGCAAATACTGGGGTATCTGCCAAACATATCCATTCTCAAGAAAATGACAGTCAAATAAATAAGATAAAAATTGAAAATGTTGCAAAGAAACTTGAGTTTTCGAAGCCATTACATCAAAGAAAGCACCGTTACCAAAATTTGTCAAAACAAATAAAGAAACTTTTGTGGAGGCTGTGGAGAATCGTTTGAATAAAACTGGGTGCAGTGTGGCAGCTGTTCTGAATAGTGGCATGAAGCATGTTCGGGATATGATGAGAATGGACCGTTCGTTTGTGATAACTGCTAGTCCGTACTCTTAGATGCCAGCGCGTACGCTTGGAATACATGACGCGTACTTTTAGACTATAGGGCGTATAAGAGCACTCATTTAAATATATCAATAAAAACATTTTTCTGTTAATATAAGATTATTTTGAGGTTTCGTGCTGTAAAAGAAAGCAGCACAGAATAATAGTTATAACCATGTATATTTTGTTGATTAAGTTTTAAAAATATATGTGTTTATGGCTTAGAATGTATTAGGTGCGTACTCTTGGACGCCTTTCGAACAAAATATATATGTGTTTTTGTAGAGTGATTCATATTTTTTTTTTAATATTTCTTGTTTTACTTCTTACTATGTCCAGACTATCTACATATTTGCGATAATAGGGCAAGATTTAGGGTACAAAGGTATAATTTAGAGAAAATATACCCATATTTTTATAGATGAAGAGTGGAAAACCATTTAGGATTAAACAAACCTCAATAGTTTCAGCTGGGATTCTAGCTCAGACCAAAAGATTTGACCAGAAGGAATTGACGGATGTCCACTAACGCAGGTGTGAATGGTTTCATTAGTCCTGGTTCTTTTGTTCTCACTTTCAGAATTTGTTAGCCTTGGAAGGTAAAAAAAATCCAAAAAATCTAGCATAATTGTATCACGGGGAAGCTACAAATAGCTACGGGAACACTGTAAATTAAGCCCGGTTTTTGTTAGCCAAACTACACCCTGCTACCACCCTAACTTGCCATCCCAAAAATTGGTACGCGTGACGTCAATTCCAACCAGACATTGATTGAAATTAAAATCCAGCATGCGTAGCGACCATTTCAACCCAGTCTTTTTTTTCTCGATATTTATTTTTTAGTGAATTACATGCCCGTGAAAGGGAATTTTTTCCAGTAACCTGCAACATGTAATGATACTAATTATGATATGTCACCAATTACGTGGTAGGCCCTACGTTCCTACGCCTCAATAAGTATCGTTACACTCTGACAAGTGTACCAATCATTATAATGTACGTGTTTCTAGTCTATTATAATAAAATTACCGGATTCACTTGGATACATTTTGTGAAGTTAAAATTGTTCATGCAGAATCTAACCCAGGCAGAATCAATTATTCTTGTTTTAGGATAGGTTTAAAACAAGCGTAAGAATTGGTTCGCCCCAAACAAACACATTAAAATATATAGTGTGTATATTTTTATTTATTTATTTGTACTCAACAAATTTCAGCTCATGGCCGGTCTTACAATTTGAGAATTATTTATGCTAATGTTATTCTAAATATTTTAAGAAGTTGAGTAGTAAAAATATAAAATAACCTGACAGCCAAACGAAAGTAGTTTGTTAGATAGACCGATGCTGGCAGGTTGCGAAGTGTATACATTAGCATAATGCGACGGGCTGATTCCTGTTTCATTGTATTTATTTTTATTTATTTGAGATATTTAACTTGCACTTTTTGAACCAACAGTATTAAAACAAAAATCACAAAAATGTCTATGAGTGAGAGTGAAAGGGGCTTACTAATTTTTCCGGGAAAGGTATTTTCATATACCTACCTTCCAAGGTTATTTTATTTGCCACCATTTACATGGGACTGACGGCTTTACTTCCCCTATTAAAGAAGTTATGCTACGGAATTTTATCTTTCACAAGAGATCAATCGACCCCGGCTGGGTTTAAACCCAAGAAAATTGGATCCTGAAGTGAGTACTTAGCCCCAAGACCACCGAGGTCAACCTTTCTGTTTTGAAATATATGTTGGTTTTTCAGATACACTTAATGTGAATATGTGAACCCCACACACAACATGTACACACAACACATTGCTGTGAGGAGAAAAATAATACAATATATATTCACTGTACATGTTGTGCCTTTAATTCTCTGATCTGGAGGCGATGGTGTGTATCCTTAACTCTTTTGATGATGTCACGTATTTAGATAATTAAGTATCAGTCTACGTTCATCCTATATATTATTTATGTTGTAAATATCCCTTTTTCTCAACTAATACAAAGCCTGCAGCGATAAATAAGGTATCAGTGGATATGATTTATTTTACAGACTTCTGACATAAGTTTACGTTAAAACACATTGTTTGTTTATAATATACGTTAAAAGACAAATATAAATTAAAGATGATTGCATTCTAACATCAAATATTATATACAAAGAGGTATTGTAAATTGTAGATACGTTCAAATTAATAAACTCTCTTTGCTATTTTGTATACTTCGCTGCGTATTTAATTTCAACAACCCAACAAAAGACTAAAGCATTTTTTTTGGGGGGGGGGAGGGGAGGGGAATGTGCGCAAGTTTCGCAAGGGTTTGCTGGCTGTTTTATATTTTTGAACTGTTTTGTAATAAGGAAACACCTCGAAGAGTAATTGCGTGAGTTTTTATAAAACCTGTATCAATTCTATTTTGTGTACTAAAGACACACTATGGATATATTAATATAGTATTTTATATAACTCTCAATCTACCAACATTAAGTTTACTTAAACATATTTTTTTTCTAAACACAAGAGGGACATTTTTAATATTTGATCACATACTTTATTATAATTAATAATAAAACAAATATATAGGTAATTTCAATAGATAGAAGTGTTTGGGGAAAATGTTATCTATATGTAGAACACTCTAGAAAACAAAACAAAAATTCCATTCCAAATAAAATGTAGATAATTAATACAGAACAGGCCACACACGCTATACGATCGGGCAATTATGACTATTTATCAAATTCACACAATTATCTCTATAAAAGCCCTTTTTGTTTTGTTACATCTTACAGCTATATATAGACTGGTGGTGGTGTTAATTGGTAGCTGTGATTTGTTTAGGTGCATAGCAAAGATTCGAAGAACATTTGAATATTAATTACATTCTGACAAACAAAACCTTGTTATTATTATTATTATTAGCACCACGTCTTACTACCCGTTCGGGTTATACGCACTTACGCTAATGTGTAATGGTAGGGTGATAGTGAGATGAAATGAAGGACCTACAGTTTAACGTGGAATCCGAACCACGGTGGAGGCCTGGCATTCCACACATTCACAAGATGTCTTGTCAGAGGTGAAGGAAGGGTTTGGAAATCAGATAAATCTGTGCCGGGACCGAAAACCTTGTTAAATATCTTTTTTGTTTCTTAGTTAAACAATAATATGCCTGGCAGTATATTTATATAATTTATTTTTTACCTTGTTTATGAACTCGTTTGAGCTAATATGCATGTATATTAATTACCCAACAATACGTGGATATGACAGAGATTGAGAATAAACTTAGAAAAACAACCGGCTGGGATTCAACCTTCTTATCACCGGCGTACTAGACTATATTACCTTAACGTTTAATCCACGCGTCCAACGATGCCGGTTTCCCTAAACCATGTTTAAATTATATAATGTAGCTTAGTAAAAAATAATGTGAATTTCTTCAGTTTTGTAAATATTATTAACGGAAATGCGGTTGTACACAATTTTTACCTTAAAACTTATCTCAATATTCTTTATGACGGGAGAACATTTTAAAGTCGGTAAACAAACGAATGACGACCCTCTCAGAACTTTCAACTGAGATGTTATCTCCCCTTGGGTTGTAGGATGCTGAGGAGGGAGGGAACTTCTCTACCAGACAATGTCTTGATAGTCTGTCTTTGTTCACGCCGCATCACTAAGGATTTGTTGGGCTAAAGGGGAAGATTGGGCTAAGTGCAGTTTACAAATTTTAACTTCAATACTATTCGGGTTGATACACTTTTTAACATTTAAAATCTACTAATTTTTCCAGGTTTTCCGAACCATAAAATATTAATTATCCTTGTATTTTATATGAAAGGCTATAGATAAAAAATGTCTCACTCCTTTTACAAAGATTTATTCAAATCTTGACACAAGAATATTTATAGACAAATGCATCAGTACGTTTAGTAAAACTACATGATCTGTTGGTTAAAATCGATAGGCTACACTGAGTTGTGCTCTTTTAATTAGTAAGTAAAAAATATTGTAAAATTAATATCTGAAAGCTCTAGTCTTGTTTAATCTTCAATCTGAATATTGATAGGCATTTTACCTTCGCGCCCTCCATCTGAAGCTATTACTATTTTTTAGCTGACTGTAATAGCTGAGCCCAATACTTTTAAATTCACCTTGATTTCTCCTTAATATAGCAAATTCCTTTATTTTTAGAAGTTTTCTCTGTTTTCCAATGGCGGATCAACACTGTATCTATTTTATCGTCGATTTTTTAAAATTCTAAGTGCAAAATCCCAACATTTCCTAGTTTTAAAATGAATATGGCTGGGGATCATAATATTACAATAATTTTAATAAATACTTTAGTGTTCTAGGCCTTACTATCCGTTTGAGCTATGCACAGTTTTAAGCCATTCGGGCGTAGACGAGGAATCTAGAAGGAATATAGAATAAGCATTTTCGAGAAGGGAGATGGGGAAAAACAGAAAAGAGTATTGTATTGACATATCCCTGAACTTAGAAAGTATATATATATATATAAAATTTTGAAATGACCCACAACGATGGAAACGTGGCTTATAATGTTTAGTTTTTGCCAGTAACGAAGTATACACGTTTTTGAAACCAGGACTTTTCTTAAATAATTTTCTTCTCTTCCTCCCCTAAAATTCAGGTACATTTCCTTTAAGTTCTGCTTTCCTAATTCCTACTCCATCCATGTAATTGTAATGTGTGTAGGCTGGATTGGTAGTAAAACACAGTGGTAAAGAATACATAGTATCAACATCAATTATTAAATCGTAATATTATTTTGACAGGGGTCGGACAGGTCCGTGAAGCGCATGCAAGACCGATAGTCGGTTGTTTCAGTGACCGTCGTCATTAAACCGTTCTTATTGCGGAGATGTCGAGCTGTGTGGAGTGAAGACACCATCTACCTCCCCTCTCTACTTCGTTCTGTCTATAGATGTGTTGGAGTGTTGAGGTGATGACAAGACTCGTTGTACCATGTCACACAGCCTCCTCACACTTCTGTACCACTCGACTGGAGAGTAACAGACTTGGGGAATCTCAACTAACTCACTACACACCACTGCGATAGAATCGTAGAGACATATATCACAGTTTTTTTTATCTAAACAAATGTATGGTCGTATGGTCTCACACGTCACTTTCGCATTATATTGAATTGCTAGTGGCTGGGATTCAAACTCCTCAACAGGTTTAATTAGCGTGGCTTTCATAAATAGTTTCCTACCCATCTTCCATTCAAATAGGAATACATTTTCTATTAATTTCACCTTACTCATTAGTACAAATATATCAGAACGGGTATTAAGATGCGGTGAACAAAATAAATAGTACGATGCACCAAATAAACACTCATTTATTTCAACATATAGATATTTACAAAAAGCTCGTAAAAATTTGACGACACGAGACGACACGGACACGACATTTAATAACGGACAGTTAGAAGGTTGACTTCACTGTACGAGGATCAACTGTTGTCGAAAAGCTACACGAACGACAGTAATTTTTCGCGAAGCCTTCATCGCTGCGTTATTTTACGTATCGTACCTCAACGGCAGAAAGGTGAGCATAACATCAAGTGGTCGTACCACGGACAAAATACAATAACCGACTAAACTGTTGTAGGCCCTTTTCAGGGCCAACAACAAACTTAAAAAAAAATGGACAAGCTTGCAGAGCTTGGACGCGCACAACTTAAACGACACCAAACCCAGGACTGGGCTAGGAATCTTGAGGATGAGGACATTAACGTTGAACTATCAGATAATGAGACGGAGGAATCTGAATTCACTGACGCATCTATCCTAAAGAGGAAACTTCTATTCAAACCAAAGGAGGACAAACCTCCAAAATCAGTCAAAGTTGCCAACCAATACGAGATACTGACAGTTCGTGAGGAGGAGCCTATGGAAACCATAGAAATACCAAGCGAAAACGCTAGACAGGTCACCTCAAACTCTCAAAAAACCAAACCAAAATTACCACCCATAGTCGTAGCAGGGACAGCAAATTATTCTAGAATATCAAAGACTATGAAATCAACCATGACAGGGACCTTCAAAATACTTTATATAAGAGACGGGCTCAAAATCCACACTTCAACCCTCGATGATTTCAAGACCCTACAAGCCTATCTCAAACAAACAGGGCAAGAATATCATACCTTTACACTCCCGAGAGACAAGCCCTTAAAACTAGTCATAAAAGGGCTCCCACCCAACATGCCCACTGACGATATAAAGGAGGAACTTCATACAATGGGCTATACAGCAACTGACATCAGACAATTTACTTCCAAAACACAAACGGAAAATGCAGCTCAAGATATCGTCAAACTATTACCAATTTTCATATGCACTCTCCCAAGAACCGACGAGAACTATAAACTCTTTCAGGAAACTTGCATCAATAACACCCGTGTCAAGATAGAACACTATGTACAAACACAAAACTACATCCTACAGTGCCATAGGTGCCAAAAATTCGGGCACTCTAAGAACAACTGCGCCAACAATCCCAGATGCGTCAAATGCCTGACGCCCCATTTGACTTCTGACTGCAAAAAAAAAAGACAACACAACTCCAGCTAAGTGTGTGAACTGTGGTGGTAGCCATACCGCAAACTATTCAAAGTGCCCCGAATACCTGAAAATGATAGAAATAAAGATAGACCAAAGACAGAAAAAAAATGAAAAGATACCTACCTCCACACAAAAACTGACACCAACAAAAACTGACTTCCCGCCACTACCAAGCAAAACTACGCCACCAACCAAACTCAGCGGATCATCACGATCATACAGAGACACCCTACTTAGCACACGGAACGACCCACAACAAAAGAAAGAAGAAGAACAAACGACCCCTATTGACTTCAAAGAGATACTGACAATATTTAAAGAAATGAATATATGCGGTTTACTCAAACATCTTAAAACTTTTCTATCAAGAATCAAACAGGCAGAGGATAAAATGACAAAACTTGTGATAATACTTGAGGCAGCAACTGACTTTTACCTTGGAGCCAATGACGTATAAGACACAAGTAATAGAACAAAATCAAATCAGAATCCTTATATGGAATGCTAATGGAATCCTACAACAGACACAAGAATTTGAAGACCTGATGCAAACATATGGAATAGACCTGGCACTTGTATGCGAGACCCACCTGAAACCAGACAAACGGCTTAACATAACAGGATATGATATATACAGGACAGACAGAGTGCAACAGAGAGGGGGGGGGGGGGTACAGCAGTTTTTATAAAGAGCTACCTACCACACTATAGAAACAACGTCGAAGACTCGGAAAACCTGGAGGCCACATCAGTGACTGTCAACACCAAAAACGGACACATAAACTTCGTGGCCACCTACAACCCTCCAACCAAGATGTTACTCAAAACCGATCTGGACATCATCACTGCAGATAACAACTTCCTAATAGGGGGGGATCTTAACAGCAAAAATACACTATGGAATAGCAGGCTGACAAATAGAAATGGGCGAATACTAGAAGAGCACGCAACAGAGGCAGACTACAACATAATAGCTCCAGAATCACCGACATTTTATCCTGGCAATCACCTTCATAGACCAGACGTCCTGGACTTATTACTAACTAACTTAAAAATAACATCGGAAACCTTAACAGTATTACAAGAACTCGATTCCGACCATAACCCGGTACTCTGCGAATGGGACATCGACACTGAACATCAGGCCAACTGGCACAGGCCGAGTACTAAGACAACAGACTGGAAGAAGTTCAAAGAAGAACTTCAGGAATCCGTACCAGGAAACCTAGAAATAGAAACAGAAGAGGACGTTGACGCCGCCATAGACATATTAACAAATACAATACAAGTAGCTTACAAACAAAACACAGTGACCTCCCGAAAACAGCAAAACGTAAGGATTGACCAGCCCAACCTCAACCTCCTGATAGCGCAAAAAAGAGAAGCACGTAGGGATTGGCAGAGGCTACGAACTCCACAAGAAAGAACTAGGTACAACAGGCTAAAGGCGCAGGTTAGAAGGACTGTCAACAACATTAGAAGAACCAGATGGAACGACTTTGTCATAGACACTACAGCCAACCAACAGAAACCGTGGACTTTGACAAAAATTTTAAAAGGAACTGCGAAAAGAGCGGGAACTCCAGCCATACATGGGCAGCAAGGAATGGCCTATACTAACATCGACAAGGCTAACGCGATAGCGGCAACACTAGAACAACAATTCAGACCCAATCCAGTGCAGGATGAAGACTTAAACAGAGACATTATCAGGGGAGTAAACGCCTACTTTGACAGACAAATAGACGACATACCAGCCCCTATCACAGTAGAGGAACTTCAACAAGCTATCGAAGATCTTCGGTCAAATAAGGCACCGGGTATAGATGGCATCAAGAATGAAGAGTTAAAAAATCTACCTCACAATGCAACAGCACTGCTTACCCAAATATTCAACACGACCCTTAAATTACACTACTTCCCAAAATTTTGGAAAAGGGCCAAAGTCATCAGCATCCCAAAACCAGGCAAAAATAGCATCTTCCCTCAGAACAGACGACCAATCAGCCTGCTCAATACAACCAGTAAACTTTATGAATCCCTGATACTAAATAGACTGCAACAACACACAGAGACGAACGAAATAATCCCCGATCTACAGTTTGGATTCAAGAAACTTCACTCCACGATCCATCCTGTACTAAATTTCATAGAGGATGCCACCGATAGCTTCAATAAACGCGAATACATGCTCGCCATATTCTTGGACGTCGAGAAGGCCTTCGACAAGGTGTGGCACTATGGACTGCTATACAAACTGATACAATACGACTTCCCACCAAGAGACATAATGCTCATTAAAAGCTACTTAGAAGACAGAGAGTTTCAGGTCACTATTGGGGGCTCACTTTCCGAGAGGGTGAAAGTAAAATCAGGGGTACCGCAAGGGTCGGTCTTGGCTCCCTACCTTTTCAATCTTTATGTTTCTGATATACCAACACACCCTAAAATGACAGTGAGATTATTCGCGGACGATACACTAATTTATACAAGAGACCGGAATATATACTACGCGACACTAGCACTACAACGATACCTAACAACACTAGAGACCTGGCTCACAAAATGGCGAGTGAAAGTCAACACTGCGAAGTCCACGGCTATGGTGGTGGCTAAAAGGAGACAATTACCACCAGAGAACTTCACTATTTTTCAAGAGGACATACCATTCGAAAACGAGGCAAAATATCTTGGAATAACCATAGATAGGAAGCTCACCTGGGCGAAACATATTGACAGAACAAAGAAAACTGCAACCGCGCTTTTCATACAGCTTTATCCTCTCTTCAAAGGGCGCCAACTGAGTCAGCAATCCAAGATAACCATTTACAAATGTATTATCCAGCCCATCATCCTCTACGGCTGCGTAGGTTGGGGATACGCAGCCAAAACACACATCAAGAAGCTACAAACAGTGCAGAACAAGATACTAAGGCTCATAACCGGAACAGACATTAGAACAAGAATAGACCACCTCCATGATGTAGCCAAGTGCAAACCGCTCGATGTGATATTCAAAGAAAGAAGGGAAAAGTTCTACACACAAAGTGTAGCACACAAAAATCCATTGATACGTGCACTTGGTAACTACAATCCTCACGACCAAAGACCATACAAACGCCCAAGGCTGGAATAGAGAGGGATAAGAGGAAGGAGCAACATCATCCACACCTTCACATTCAATTTTCATCCTTCATCAAGTGTATATTTTGACTAATCAAACATGCGTTTCCTTTTCAGATAATCATCACAAACTCACAATCAATCAACCCATCTTTCATTAGATATATATTTTCACAAATTCATATTTTTCACCCTCATTCCATGAGGATAAGGGCTAGCGAATGCTGCCTGTAACTCGCAAAGAAATACAGCCCTTTCACAGGTGACCTAGCTTGGCGCTTCTGCCAAGGTGGATATCTTGTGTCGGGCTACAAACCAACTCAAACCGTGTACTTTGTACAATTAAATCATAGGTACCAAGTCATTTAATATTAAGTTCATGCAACGAGGATAAGGGTCTGTGAAAACAACCTGTAACTCGCATATCAAATCAGCCAAAACTTCCCAATGCTTGTCAATGTCTCTATTGGCAAGTGGGGAGGTTGGGGCAACAGGGGCAACCCATCTCGTAAAAATTTGTGAAAATAAATAATACCCATTGTTACAGAAACACTCCACTAAAGAGCATACATGAACTAAGCCATACTGTTATAGAGACATTAAGAAAAAAGAGGAACGTCTCTGTCCAACAAAGAGAATAATAATCAAGTTTTGTTTTCAAGGATCTGCATACAAAATTGAATATGTTTGCTTACAGCACATAAACTATTAGTTTTATAAATAGATATTCCAAAAAATTTTATTTTTAAGAGTACTACAAATTTACAATGAGGTTATTTCGTATCTCCAAAAGTCATGGAGAGTCATGATCAAAATTTTAAGTTCCCGCTGGTATAAAGTTTCCTTAAATTAATTTTCAAGGGAAAATAAGAATTGCCATTTTATTTGTTATATTAAACAATAAAAATGTATAAATTTTAATTATAATAATTGTCAGAGAGAATTTTGAGGAAATCACTTATATTTCTCTTTTTACCCTTCAGTAAACTACACTTAATTTTATAGTATCTGATTCAAAAATACGTTAACGGTTTAGTCTCTAGTCCGAGATACAAACAACGGCAACGTGAAAACAACTTTTCCGGCTTCAAGGGATCTTGAAAACGTCGACATTTACCAAAACCTTGAGTTTGATTTTTTTTTTTTTTACAATCAGAATACTTCTCTTTCCTAGGGGTTGAGAGAAAGTAAAAATTTACAATTATTATAATAGATTTGAAGTGTTATATGGTTGCACGTCTTAATACCCGTCCATGATATTGTGATGTTAATTTTTCTAGAATAATTACTTAAAATATAAATTTAATAGTCAGTTGACCCAGTCTTTCAAATACGTAATTACGTTGACCACTTTACTGTTTATTTTTTATTTCGATCACAACTCCTAAAGTTTCGAATATTAATTATTTATTTACAATTACAATACACAGTATAAATAATCTACTTACCTTTATTTCACTATATTAGATTTTATTTCTTTATTTTGATTTATAAACTGCCAAACCGCCATGCTTGTTATTTTTTTTGTAGGTGATTTTAACACTATCTGCTCTAGAGAGCGGTTTATTTCGGAACTGTTGATGATCTTAGTTTATTTTATGTTCTTGGATGCTTACACCCTCTGACTGTCATTGGAAGAACTAATAGCCCTTAGCGAAAGAGATCATTCTCGTTTAGAATTTGGCGCGAAATTTAAATTAATTTTAAAGATGATTTAGGTTTATTCGTCAAATTATAATATTAAGTTATTTTTATAATAATACTTTCACTGTCTAAAGAGTTAAGTTTTTTTATAAACCTTGGCAACTAGTTATCTCCTACCCCGGGAATTATTTAAAAAAAGAATTAACATGTTTGTGGATTGTTAGGTTGTTTATTTTGTTGACTTTCGACAAATTTGTAAGAAAGATAAGGAAGGACCCAATTTGGGCTATCCTTAAATATTGAATTTTAATAACGTATTATCACTTTCAGCCATAAAAACTGTCCAAAAGTAACGGATGACCTTCAATGAAGGGTAAATGTGAGTTTTCACGAAGATATTACACAATATAAACCACTAAATTCAAAAAAGGGAGAAATAGAATTGCTTCCAGAGATCATCAGTCTGGCTAAGACCAAATTCATCATCCATCATCATCTTGTTTCTAGGAGTTTAAATTACACTTTTGAAGAACGCTTTATATTTACATTCTATATAAATATTCCAAACCTGGTGTTATTTCATCCAAAATAATATTTAGGTATCTTAATTAATAACTATTATTTTGCCATCAAAATTCAATTGAGAATCTTACATTTTAAAGTATTGCTCAACAATACTTTTATTAATTTTATAACATAGGAGACTTGCCTTATTAGGTAGGGCTAATTAAAAAAAATCCTCCAACAATAATTACAAACACACTATACACTTCACTGTGTAATTTATTTATTTATAATATTAATGTACATTATATTTTGAACATTCCATTCCATTTACAGATAGTTTCATTAGGTTGGATGTCCATGTCAAGAATAATAATCTGATCCAGGAAAATCTGCAGTACATTAGTGTAAGTGTCCAACTTGAGTTAAAACTTTAGGTAAAGTGCAGAGGTCTTGAGATAAGTTTTTTTTTTCGTTTTGCCGCTGAGCAGTTAGTTTCTGGAGAGAAATTTATTTAGTATAAAAAAATCTGCCTACCTCAAAAAATAAAAGGGGTTGGTAGTTGGCACCCAACAATACTATACCAATATATATGTATCAATTAAATAAAATTCATTTAATCATAACTAATAAACTAAAAAATTATATATTCATATATTTTTTCACCAGAATATATACATACTAAAATTAATGGGTAGCGACTGAGAAGGATAGATATTTAATATAAATTCAACAGAATTTTCGTGGCATGAGAGTAGGAAGCCATAAAGGAAAAATAACCCTCTGTATATCAGGCTAGGATTCAAACTACAAACTCTTCATCACTGGCAAACGAGGGAAAATTAATTCCTTAGATCAATTGCCAACCAATGTGGGTTCTATAGAAAGTAAGTTGTAGATTAGGAAAGCCATGTGTGAAGATGATACAGTTTTCTCATGTCATAGCTTTATGGGAGCTGCCTAACGGTGCTCTGAGTTATATTGCAGGCGTCCAAAAAAGAGTACGTTATTTAAGAAGTATTATTTTTATGTAAACAAATTATTCCACATAAAATTTATGGTAAAAACCATCTGCACGTTCCTAAAGGATTAATTACCTCACTTTTTAAGTTTTATAATTTATTTTTAATGGAAATTTGAATTTTTTTAAAAGTTGCTTCACGTGAAATATTGCAGTTCTGAAATCAAATTAAGTGGTTTGTAACATATATGTAGCCTTCCTTCATGTGAGAGCGTGGGAAAGTCGAGCTGAGGGCATAATTTTGCAGTTTTTGTATCAAAACATATTTTGTTCAAAGAAATCAAATAATTCCCCATTAGAAAATTGAATTTAATTTTCTTCACGTGGTTATCTTAAATTTTATTGAATATCTGTCAAGGGTACCCTGGAATTTATTGACACTTTTCCTCATAATTTAAAAAGTTGTTTCTTATGGATGCCACTATGTTCATGAAATATATTTTTTCTAAAAAATATTTTGCTACACAAACTGCAAAAAAAATGTTATTAACTCGCGTTCCATACATTACCACCTTAAACAAATGAAGTCATTTATTAACAGAGCTACAATGGAAGTATAAAATAATTGAGAACTATTTAAGTGGTTTTGATGCTTCAGAGCTTCCTTCACGCTAAAAAAAACCGCTTTAGCGTGAGGATATTACTTTGAAAGTAGGCGGTCCTCTCATAATGATTAGAGCACCTATTACCATTTCAAAGCTTTGGATGTTTTAAATTTACTCCTGCCTGCGTAGGTAGCCCACCTTAATTCCCTGTATAAAGGTATACTAACATGAGTTGAGGAACTGTAACGTATTCTCAACCCACTTCACCCTTAACTTACCTGTCAAAGTTTTCACACTTGGGAGGAAACGCAACCGTGCATAGCTTCACGGTTTAACGCGTCAAGTTTCCTCAGTTCTCAAGAGAACCGAGACATTTATAGGTTTCCTTATGTTTCCAGTTTGATGCGGATTTTTTTTTTATATCAAATATAGATCTGTCGAGAAGAGAGGTTGGGAAAATAAGATTTTAAAAGAGTGGTGTTTTATATTTTAGACTTATTAAAAGGGTAACTTACTTAAAGACATACATCCTCACGCTGTAGCATTTATAATGGCAATGCCCGATTGAAAGTATCATAATCATTATAACATCGGTTCTCAAACATTTTAGCCCCCAGAACACTAACACCCCTAAAAAATCATTGTTGAGCCCCAAAAATATTTTGTTTAAGTGGTTATTGATGCTTACAGAGTTATAATTAAAAACTCGGATACATTATTAAACATATATTTACTAATTAAATTAATTTTAATTATAAATGATTAAATAAATATATTAAATCGTTATTTCTTAAACATAGCATGTGTACTTTTTAGGTGTGTGTGGGATTCCCACGGGAAAAAATATTTCCCTTTACCAACCCTACTGTTAAGAAACATATTCTGTAATCCCGAAAATTTTGGGAATTAATTTATTCTATATTCAATTTACTTTTGAACTTGCTTTTCATTCTTTCTTTATTATTTAAATATAAATATATATGTAAACCTCTTCTGGGTGTAAATTTAGAACTAATATGTGTTTCATATGTGTTTGTAATTTAAGTGACCTAAGTTATAGCAAAAATATAACAAATTGCTTAAATGTTCAACTTTATATATTTTGTTTGGATTTCATATATTAGGGCCTATGTATTCATTTAACAAATTAAATATTTATAGTGTTTTAATGTACGTAATATCAGCAATTCATAAATAATTAGTTTTACATTTTTAATTCCCGTTATCGTCTCGAAGTAAGGGATTCTAAAATTACTGTTCCAGATCTCGTCTCGAACCAAAAAGGTCGATTTCGCACACACCAAGTATTTTTAATCATATATCTTCTTCTGCATTCAATATGTTGTAATATTTTGTTTTGTTTGAAGTTTATTTTAAAAACACAGCCCCAACAAGAGTCTAAACTCTAGAGGAGCCCCTGAAAGTCTCCAAGGAGCACATTTTGAGAAACGCTGTGATAGAACAATCAGTAATCTAAAAATGTTCTCTAGGGTCCCTATTAAAAATCACTCTGTTTGAGGAAGGCTAGATATAGATATAGTTGATCCTTTTCATGATTTTTTAAAATTGTAAAACTTAAAAATTAACATTTCGAGACCTTTCACTATATTGTTGGCATGAACCTTGTAATTAAATGACAAGCCACTTCTTAAATAACATGGGATTTTGGACAACGTGTTTCAGAGCACTGGAAGATTTCCCCTGGAGGTAGGACTCTCTCGGCACAACTCACGTCTCCCGTCTGCGACCGCAGACGTGGGTTGGTGAGTCGCAGACGCGGGATAGAGAGTGTCCCTAGATGTCTCTCTTGGTCACCAGTCGTGGGTAATTTTATGTGTAGTACAAATATTTTCTCTGTTATCAGAGTTTTTCAATTGTGTTTTATTTAATGTTACATCTTAGTTTGTTATTTTGGAATAGCTGGAATTTGCTGTCCTTCACATGTTGGTCCCGGTATATTGGCGAAGATATCTCAAAATTTGAGGGGTGCTTTCTTTGACCACCTCTTTAATTACATTTTCATCCTATTCTATGGAGAAATCTTAGGCCATCTTCAAAACCAGCCCAAGCAAACACAAAACTAAATACAACTCTACTAAGGCACACGTTGCTCGGTATAGGCGGATTTAGAGAGTCTAATTTGGAGGTGCTGGCTGAGTTGTGAATAGGGATGGGGGTCCACAGTGGTAACATTTAAACCCTCATGAGAAAGTGCAATATTTTATTATATAAAGAAAAAGGAAAAACAAAAGTAATTTTTTGGACCTAATTCCAATTTAAATAAGTTTACTGGACACTCTTTAAATAAATTTAAATTTAATAACATTTATTTAGGCCTAATCATTAATTAGGACAGCTACATTAAATGAAACACTAAGTATACCTATAATATTTTATTTTAAAATATTTTCAGCACTCGGAAAAATATTTAGAAATACAATCTTTACTTACAAAAAATTACCAAAACAACACCTTGCAATACATATTGTGGTACTTTCATTTTTTTCACAACTATCCGTAATTTTGGTAATGTTTCTGTTTTAAAAGCTGTAGTATTTTGTTTAAAATATCTTCGGGGATGCCGGGAACCCCCTAGGACTCCTTTGAACCCACCTATTTGCTCAGTGGTGCTCTCGGGGCAGTGTGTGTGCAGGCGCACTCTGGTCGCCAGTCGCAGTCGCCTAGATCGAACTGGCCACACAAACCATAGAAACCAATCCGATTACTGGTCTCAGAAGCGAGATACGCCAAGGGAATCCTACCTTTAATATCCACGCCACACAGGGTATAAGCAACTTAAGATTACGCCTCAGTTCAAAAGATAAAGCGTAGCTTAGGTAGGTAATAAAGCTCGAACCAGTAATC
The DNA here is from genome assembly GCA_039000515.1 of Timema cristinae. NCBI lineage: Eukaryota > Metazoa > Arthropoda > Insecta > Phasmatodea > Timematidae > Timema > Timema cristinae. The sequence continues at coordinate 73,703,037 of JBCFYV010000012.1, read as the reverse complement.
GTACCAGTGCAGTATTTTGAAGTATTAGTTTGAAAACAATGGAAATGAGACAAGTGATACTATTTTACCATATTTAAAATATTTAACAAATTTGAAATATATATAAAAAAAATGATTACAACTTTTCTTTTGTCAAACTAAGAATAATTAAAATTCACTTCTGCATTCGATTTCTGGTTCGATAATAATAGTGTACCTAATATCCTTGTTAATCTGCCGTGAAAATTGGTTTTTGAGAGGGCGCGCTTCCAAATTTAACATTGTAATATTAGTAATTTCAATTTCAATTTAATTTATTATAGTGCTGGCCAACAGTCGTAAGACCTATAACAGGCCAGCACTGAAAAGTACACAAGTACCATACAAATACATTTAGTAAAGTAATAAAAAACATTAATGGCTAAATAATGATATATACTGATGAATAATAATAAAAAGTAGGACATAATTATTAATAATGTATGATACAAATAATAAATAAATAAATTAAGAGTAGTAAAAGCGTAAATATTTAAAAAGGATAGCAGTAATAATAATAATAATAATAATGATGATGCTAGTCTAGGCTACATCAAACGTAACCCATTTTGTAGTAATATTAGCCGGTATTAATATACCGTTGCCCAGAGGAAGCCAGAACTTACTAATCGTACATAATTTTCCATAGAGGCTCTTTCCATGTCCCGCTGAGAGATCAGATGATGGAGATAGTGAGTAAAAGGGTGTGTAAACCAGTGGACACTCTTAGATATAGCTTAAGCGAAGCTAACCTAACCCTGTGGACCATTGGTTTTATTACTATTTCGTGAAAAATACCCAAAGTATGAGCTGGAATCGAGCCGAGACCCCTAGGCTCGTAGCAAGGTACACTGACCACTATACCACAGGGCCGGTTATTTAACATGGTAACAAAAACATTTGAAACTAATTTTAACAAGTGTAAACATAGATAATTCCTGTGTGTTTTCACTTATTAAAGTGACGTGGAAATAAATTATCTCTGCCGTTTATAGAATAAAATACTACAGGGAATACATATTTTCTAATGAATCGTGATTCTCGGTATTTCCCTGGTTTTGTTTGCTTTTTATTTCACTAAAACTAGTCTTACAATATTCCCAGGAATTATACATGGTATATTTGAATAGTTTTACTATAACAAATTGCGACAATAAATAGTGAAGATTTTAACCAAATTTCTTAAAAAAAAAAAAAAGAAGAAGGTAAATTTCCTCTTATTTAAACAAAATTTAATCTGGAATAAGTGTACTATTATTAAATGCCACTATAACCAAGTTTATGCGTTTCCAAATTTGTTACAATTAATAAAATAGTATGAATTACTATGTCCTAATTTGACTAAACTTTTTACTCGCATCTGCAATCACTTTCATGTTAGACTGGATTACCGCTGACGTGTGAATCGTGCGTGCTAGGTTCAGTGAGGATAGTTTTTCCAAAACTGTTTTCTACCTTACTTCCATGCAAATGTTGGTACATTACCATTAAAATTCTACCTTAATCCATTATTCATTAGTATAATAATTAATGAATACGAATATATATCCCGAACGATTAGCTGGACGCAGTGTAAAAACAGCCCCTAAGCTTTGTGTATGCATATAATATAATATATTATGTGTATGTAAGGAATTGAAAAATACGTACAGTACTTCTCATGTTAAGCTCACTGTCCGCCTGGACAATCCACATAATTACATTAAGAGATTAGGGATAAAGAAGGTATAGTCCGAATTTGCTTGTAAGGAGCGTGATAAAACATTTAGGGAAATCCCCCTCCATTATATCAAGCCGGGATTAGAATCCCTACCTCCCAGTCACCAGCAATTCGCTCTATTTCAAGAGTGGATCATGTGTGAGGCTTTAAATAAACATCCGTAAAATAACTTATTGACATATTTGGGTTTTGGTTCCTAAGTTCTAGATCAACATGTCCAACATTTTAAAAAAATATGAAAGTTATTTCTATCGTTTTAGAATAAAATATCTTTCAAAAACCACACACAGTGCTAACTAGAACATATTTAATCTATTTTTAAATTCCTGAGAGCAATAATAACCACGTATAAAATGTCCACAGTTATTTAAAAAAAAATACAACGTTTCTTTGGTTCTAGGTTAACATGAAGAATCAAGATACACTTATAAAAAGGGTTACGTTTACAAATGTGACGAGGTAGAATTAGTTTGAAAATAGTTGAAGTAAGTGAAAGCATAGGGAATGTAAAGTTTATTCAATAGGATCAAATTTTTGTAATGTATTTTATTTAAGTTTATTTGTTCCAAACTTCGTCCATCTCATTAATAGTCTGGTGCCGCCCTCGGGGTCGTGATATGCTTCGGTTGGGGTTGCAGTGCTTGTTGAGGCACTTTTTACTTTTTAAAGTAATTATAACGATTGTAGGAAGGTAATAATTCAAATAAAAAATGTAAGTGGTTACAATAATAAACACCAAGTTGCGGTTTAGGTTACTTTTGGTTATCACCGTTGACAGTTGCTTGCTAACACAGTTTACTGTTGCATTCTAGTGTTTGGGCGAGTTGTGCTACCAGCACAACTTACAAAATACTCAGTGGGCTCATTGATTCTCTTTGGAGACATATTAGTCGTATTCGTATGCTCATTATTTAATAAAACTATGATAATTAATTCAAGCACGTGGGTTTAACGTCACGAGCATTTGGTTTGTTGGTGAAGGAAGGTAAGGATCCAAATTCCAACCGGGGAACTCGGGTTCGATTTTTACTAAATGGTTTACCCCTACTACCGCCATGGTGACCTGGTGGTCTAGGGTAAGGTTTTGAACTTCTGTGCTGAGGGTCTGGGGTTCAATCCTTGGTCCCGGCACAGATCTATATGATTTACAAACCCTTACTTTGCCTCTGACAAGCCGTGTATTAATCACAACTTGTGAATGTGGGGAATGCTAGGCCTCCAGCGTGGTTCGGATTCCGCGTTAAACTGTAGGTCCCCCATTTCATCTAACAATCACCCTACCATTACACATTAGCGTAAGTGCGTGTAACCCAAACGGGTAGTAAGACGCAACGCTAATAATAATAATAATAATATAATAATAATAATAATAATAATAATATAATACCTCAATGCAAATAAAGATAAATTTCCTATGAATTATACCTACTCCAAAAGTCCAATTAAATGAGAGGGCTCTGATGGGCAGTAAGGCTCAGTGAATATAATAATTTAAAAACTAAAATGTGAAAGCTTGTAGGCTATCGAGGGATCACGTTGGCTTCAATGACAAAAATTGGGGTCAAACGCTGCGAAAGGCTGGAAACCACTGAGTTGAAGTAATAAGAAACCTAATCAATAATACTTACTATCACACAGCCCTGTTTCATTTCCGTATGGTCACAAAGTGTAGTTTAATATAAAAAGTAGTCGATTAAAATTAAAATTCCCTTGTGTACCTTGAGAACACTTTTCGCGCACGAGTTCTATTTAAAAAAAAAATCAAGGTTGGTTTAATTCTCTCTTTTTAACGTATCCATAAAATTGTGATAAGTCATAGGAGGATATAGATACTCGGACGTCACTATTTTTGCTGTTTCGGGACTTATGACCCTGGTTATTGTCTGTGCTATATGTTTTTTTTAAGCGTATACCACCATGTAGAATCTGCATTCCTGGTCTTCTACTGACAGTGGTAGATATGTGACCGTCTTGTGTGGTTGAGCCACCATATAAGTGTGGTTACTTCACCCCAATGGGATTGTGTGATGATGATGATGATGGCGATGATGTTTCAGTAAATGTTTTAAAGCTAACGTAAGCCTAATTACGCAGAAAATTCTGACTATGGGAACAAATCCCCTCAGGAAACATAACTATGGTATTAATTGGTTAAGAGTAAGAAAAGGTGGTAGCCTTAATTTCACCATTAAAGTAGATTATTATTATTGTACCACCGGGAATCAAACCCGGGAGCCAATAGATCAGTAACGGATAATGCTGACCAATAGATCGAAAGGCTGGTCTTCCTATTAGTTAACCCAAGGATTATTTAATTTACGTTTAAACAATGTGTCTAGGAAAAGTTGACAGTTTTGTCTTTTTTTGTTTGACAGTGACAGGAAGGTTAGAGTTCGAATACAGCCTGTCGTACTGGGAACATTTTCCACTTTCCCTCAATGCAAATTTTCAGTGCAAGCTACTTCCTTTAAATTATAACTTCCTCAGCCCTCTATCATTAGTGTAAATAAGTGGAGAGAGTTATGGAATTTAAGACGTGGAACTCGGGGAGATATACACATTTATACTTAGTTTGAAAGCTAGCAAATTATTTTTATTTATTTAATAAATTTGAAATTTTAATCAAAGAACTTTGCGTTGAGCAAGAATCCTCTACTATAGTTTTTATCAGGATTTCCGCCTGGGAGCGCATCGGTCGAACTTGCATTTGTAGCCGAATGAGTGTTGCCAACTCGGTGGTTTTCCCACTGTATCTGGTGGTTTTGAGACTCTGAACAGTGGAAAGAATTGAGGGAGGGCGAGAAAAAGGGAGACCAGGGTGGAGTGGCTAGTGGGAATTTCAGTCATTGCCGACAATATAAAATAATGAACATCACTATTTCCGGTGGTAAGTTTATTTTACCACACCAAGTGGAAAAAGATAATGGTATGATAGGATCGTACATACTTTATCATAGTATAGTCTATTGTAGTTTGAACAAAATTAGTCTAACTGCATACTTAAATTTACTTGAAAAATGTTTTATTCATAAAAGCAAACATAAAATTTTGTTATTCATATGAAAACACTGCCCAAATACCAATTTTGAATAAAATCATTAGAGATAGCTTATATTTTTTCAATTTTCAAAAATAGTTTATTAAAAACAAACCTTAATTTTAAAGCTAGAATATATTATTATTAGCACCGCGTCTTACTACTCATTCGGGTTATACGCACTTACGCGAATGTGTAATGGTAGGGTGATAGTGAGATGAAATGAAGGGCCTACAGTTTAACGTGGAATCAGAACCACGGTGGCGGCCTGGCATTCCCCACATTCACAAGATGTCTTGTCAGAGGTGAAGGAATGGTTTGGTAATCAGATAAATCTGTGCCGGGACCGAGGATTGAACCCCAGCCGCCAGCACAGAAGTCTGACAACTTACCCCTAGACCACCAGGTCACCGACAGCTAGAATATAAATCATGATTCTGCCTCAAGATATTATTATATAAAACTAATTATTAAGCTTTTAATAAACCATTAAAATGGTTTTAGATGTTGCTCAAAATACAGAATTGTACAAAAAAAATATTTTTAGAATTTTATGGCATATAAAATTTAAGATCCATCTTAATATCGAGCTCAAAAGATTTCACGTTTACAATACTTTCTCAAAGTGAGAAAAAACTCCTCAAAATGTTGATATTAAATGCAGACTAACAACCTCCCAAACACACTGGTTAAGACTTCATTTAGGTCAAAATGTTATATTAACTACAATTCTGATATACCAAGTGATGAGTAGAGATGAACATTTTATGTCAAAATTTTCAGAACATTTTCCGATGAAAATTTGAGAAAATAAAATCCTAGAGAAAGAGAAGGTATTCCTCTATTAGTGACGCATTCAACCACCCAACTCTGAAGTCGATAGGTGAGTGTAGAAGAAAATTGGAATTAATGTTATTATTTATTATATCTTTTTTGATAATGTTTATAATAATAAGGTCTCTTGGTTAAAATACAGTAAAATGTAATATTGGTATATCCTGAGTGCACTCGTTACATACAAATTAGGAGAACAAATTAAATGCAATTTTTTTAACCCTATGCGTGATTTGGTTTTTATAATTTTGATCTAAGACCCTATTAATTTTCTTTACCACAAATCATCTGTAAGTGTCACACGAGTTGTCTTTAAATGCCTTACATTATTTAAATTTAGGAAATAGTAGTGACAAGTATTTCACAAGTGTCTTGTTTCCCAGTCCATGGGGATTATTAATCTCATGCGCTTCTCTGTGTGTTGGGCTTAGCCACACGCATGCGTACTGTTAATCAGTACATCAATAATTTTACTAGCACATTTAGTATTTGGAATCATCCCGTACATGTTGTTATTCGCCATCCACAGACACAGTGGTTAGGGCCAAAATCAGTCCCGTATTTTCACCACAATTTCAATTTAGTAGTCATTTTTATATTTTCATTTGAATATTTGGAGAATTAATGCTCCACTATATGTTTCGCTCATAAATTGGCACTTGGAAAAAATTATATAGATTTTTAAAATTTTATTCCCACCTTCTCTAACTTACCGTTTGAGCTATACTCACACTTATGTATAAATACTACGCTAATGTGGTAACAAGAAAAAAAGTGTTCCAGAATTTGCGCAAAAAAAAACGTGGGAAGTAATTTGGTAGAAATAATCCACAGTACATTCCACTGGGATTCAAACCCTAACCTCCCCGTCAATGGCAAACTAGACTGCATGAGCTTGACATTTAAGTCACGTGCCCACCGGAGCGAGTGACACAAATGTTAAGGTGAGGATGTAGGGGATGCGAGAAAAGGTCAGTAGGCCTATTCTTGGTATTTTTATATCAACACTATTTTTTCGTCAAAAAGAAATAAAATAATTCTCCAGTAGAAATATGACTTAATTTTCTTCACATGGCGACCTCAATAATTCTTGAATATCTGTCAAGAGTGTTCTGGAATTTATGTACAACTTTATAGGTCCGTGAAGTTGGCAGCAATACAAACGGCACAAATTATAATATCTATACATATTTTTAGTGCTGTTTTTGTGACACAAGAATATCCTAGTTTTATAATTTGTGCCACCATGGTTTTTGTGAAAATATCAACAAACTCTGGGTGCTGCCCACTTTATGTAGCAGCACCCATAACGGCATAACCTTTCCCAATATTTAGTGCTGAATTTATGCCACAATAATTACCTATCCCCATAATTTGTGCCACAGTTTTCATGAATATAAAAACAGTGGGTGCTGCTGGCAACACAGAGACACAGAAACCATAAAATAAACCTCCATATGTATGTTTGAACTAAAACAGACTCCTTTAAACGTACCATCCCTGAAAGAGCTCTCTATTTTTTTTATTTTGTGAAAGGTGGCAGCCCTAGAAACTGTAGAGACGCTCGTCTCATTTCCATACCACGACCTGTATCACCCCAAACTCTTGCTCAGCCAAGCTCATTAGCAGCGGAAAGGTTTAATGAGCTGTAACAGCGATTTCACACGAAAGCGCGCGAGGCCACCTTCACCACCCTCCTCCTCCTAGAAGTGTCACGTTGCGGTACATATTCCACGAGTGATCTAGATTCTAGAGAGAGTCTATATCTAAAGAGCCTATGCAGAAAACCGGGTAGGAAGACAACCAGTGAGAAATCTACTCCAATTCATTAATTACATCCGTGATCTTACATCAGATGACTTGATTAGAGTTTCATTACGGTTCGTTGAATTCAAGATAGGGCCTGAAATAAAATATGAGATTCTAAAACCTCACTCTCATAATGTTCTCTAGAGACATTTGCTCATTAGTGTAGTAATAGTGTTGTAGAGTCAGGTTGAAGGAGGATGGGGCAGGAAGGGGACTATCCCCTTATTTTTATGTCTGGTCCATGTCCTCCCCCTCACCTTTTCACTGTAAAAAACAAATAGTTAAACATCTGTGAGTATGTGGACTAAATATCAGTCTCTCATATTCTGGTTTACCGGCGAAAAATTGCTATTGGATTAGACAACAGGTAGGAATGACATAAACGATCTCGCAACCGTTCTACACACAAATGTGGGTACATTTCCTCAAAATACTACTCAATTTGTGTGAATATTTAGGTAAGGCGCTGAAAAAGAAAATTATCTATAGCTATTAAAATAAGAACATTTTGATTTTTAAATTCTAAACTAGATTTTTGAATGATAGTTCATTAGCTAGAACACAATCAGTATCTTATTATTTAATTGGTAGAACAAGGTATGGTAAAATAGTTGATCTAGCATACAAATTTATACATAATTTAAATTTAATTAAAATATTTTCTCTAGGCTCTAGACATTAGGTGCCTACACGTTATTTTTAAATTAATAAAAACCAATTTTAATCACACTAAACAATTTTGTCATTCATAGTTTTATATTTATAATCAGCTTGCCAAGTTAGGAAATTTGTAAATCGGCAATTAAGTTGTGTATCCATTAATTTTGTTAAAGCTTCTGACACAAATACCATTCCGCTAATTGGTACAAAAGTTATGAGTGATCTGGTTAAAAGTTGTTTAGAGGGTAGTAAGATATATTCATTACATATAAACTAGTCTATACCATTTGGCAAGAAAAAGTTGTATTCCTAAACTCATATTGTGTAGGTCTATATCACTATCATTAGGTTTTATTACCATTAGGGGCACCCAAAGAAATGTACATTAGAGGAGGTGAGGCAGGGGAGATATTGTAGATATTATATAACCATTTTCTCAACGGGGAGTTCTATGGTCATTTTTAGTGTGTACAAATTTAAACCTTTAATATAAAATAAAAAAGAGTTTTAAAATCTATCCCATGCACTTGACAATCTTTTCTCTAAATCTTAGCTTCTCCTTATATATCTTAAGATTTTATTAAAATTATTTGGATCTAGGAGTGAAAGGGTAAATTCCCTGTCTGCCCTCCCTCTGGGTGCCTCATTGTTTACCATTCAAAATAATAAACCGTCATAGACTAGCTTTAGGTTACCAGTTCATAACTACACTTATTACCATTAATTTATTATTACTTTGCATCTCAGGCAATATTAAAATATGAAGTGAATTTTAAACTCAACTTTTTTTTTTTTTTACTAAATAACCTTATCACATGTGAGTAAACTTTATAACACGTAAAAATGTTGTTGGCTTCCCCCCTGAAATATATCATCCTACCAAATGTGTAATATTTCACGTTTTAATTTAATCTCGTTGGCATCCTCTCTACATGCCACATAAACAACCACCTCTCCCCCTTCCCTTTGCAAGGATAAAATAAAAGAGAAAGTGATAGAAAATGAGAGAAACGAATAGTAGAGGCTCGAATCTCAGACGTACTGTACGTTGGCGGCGCTAATCGGCCAGTATGTTTCCAGAACCTGTCACTAGATAGCAGCGCTGTGGCAAGCGTGTAGTTATAATCTGAACACTCCTCTTTCCCAGACCAAGTCCAGTGATGAATGAGGACCAGTTTGTCCAGTGCCAACTCATATGTTAGTCCCAATTTAACCGGGTATCCCCTACACATACGATGGTTTAGGGGTCGCTTTAGGTGCTAAGCCTCGACTAGTTTAGTATTGTTTACAAACTATTATGAGAGAGGAGAGGGTGTAGCACTACATCACTCCACAACTAGAAATTCTGAATATAAGCCAAGACCAGCCCTAAAAATATAACAAAACATCGAAATAACACGAGATAATACCGGCATGTTTGACCTTAACTCGCGTTAAAATAATTATCTCAATTTGACCTACAGGTCGCTCGGGTGTTCTAATTAACTAAAACAAATTGTAATAAAATGTTTGCTAAAATAAAACTCATCTTAACGTTTTTTTAATTCTCATTTATTTGAAGTATTTAACGTGCATCATTTTCTGAACCGACTGATTATATCATTATATAAGCACACGACTTATAAAATAACTTAAATCTATAACAAACACAACATCCAGCCCTCAGTCGTTAGTTTATCACTGTGAAAGGGGAAACGCACATTTCACCAATGATTGATTTTTCACCCGCCTCGGTGGCGTAGTTGGCTAACGCGCCTGTCGTGTTGAGCTGGACTGCTGAGGACGGGGAGATTGAGGTTCGAATCTCGGTCGGGTGAACTGGGGTGGATTTTCCTAAATGGTTTTCCATTCTCCCTCCACGCAAATGCGGGTTCACTTCCTCTAATTCAACCTTCCCAATTCCCAAATCCATTAACGTAATTAGTACTTAAAGCGTATAACCCGAACGGGTAGTAAGACGCGGTGCTAAATATTATATTATTATGATAGATTTTTCGGCCACGTTAAGAATCAAGCCCAGGACCCTTAACCCTGTAGTCAGACACGCTACCGACTGAGCTAAGGTACCGGATGATTTGAATGCTAAAAGGGCTTAACGTGTAGCTTTGAGAATCCTATAAGCTGGTTTTCTGATAATGGGTATATTGGGGTTTGAAACCCCTTCCACTTTGCTGAGACGGGTTTTATCGAATGATTTTCGTACCAAAGTGATTAAGGACTGGATGTTGTTAGTATAATATATGATTAAGTTTATTTTTAAGTCATGTGATTATATAATAAATGGGATTAAAGTCATCTGTTAAATTCCCCTATCATTAAAAGTCATAAATCTTGTTTGTTTATGAAATTGGACCCACATTTTTGTGAGGGGAGCGTGGAAATTAATTAAGGAAAATCCATTCTTAGTACAACTGGCCAATATTTGAACCCCCAACCTCCTTGTCAGTGGCAAAACCAGGCCAGATTAAACAAACTTTTAGTTTTCATGACCCAGAAACGAGTACATGTCAAATATCGTTGTATAGGCCTCATACACCCGGCTATCATGGTGACTACTAGCGATTAAGTAACTTCTTGTGCATAATTTTGTATTAACGTAAGTACTGAGTAACGCATGCGCGAAAGAGATATGAGTTGTTTTACATTAGCAAATTTAACAATGATTTTTTTTCTTTCAAACAAAAGTAGAACGAAATATCTTTGTTTTAAAATTGAGTTTGAGGAAAATGATTCTAAACAATCGTATTTTATAAATATAAGCTTATATTGTTTAAAAACACAGCATATTTCAAAATGAACTTTAAGCTTTTAATTTTTACACATTCAAACCTTTATTATGAAAAAATTATAATTTATATAATAATAGTTTTTTGATTGCATTAACGCTTCACAAAACTAGGATGAAAACAATGACCGTGTAATATGCGTCGTAAATTTTGTAGTATCTATTTTGACAGTTATTTCACAATTGTTTCCATCATTGTTTCAATACAAGTTTCTCTCTTAAACCAACGTCCTTGTGTGTGGTTCATTAGAAGCAGACACGTTAAGAGTTCACCTTAATTTACCTAAATACACCTCTGTATCGTCTACTGCTCTATAAACCAGGAATGTATCGATAATTTACTAATCTCAATATTTCCGTTTTGATACCGTTACTTTTGTTTCGATACAGTTATTCATGTGAGAACTTACGGAGTTGGATTGGTATTAATATAAAAATAATTTGGTTATCGCTCATGTATTTTTATTACAATAGAAAAATATAATATATTAGAATGAAAATGTATGTATATGTCTTATGGTATCAACAAAAAAAAAAAAAATTTGGTTGTAATTTATATATTTATCATGCGACATATAGTGAAAAAGTAATTTAGCTATAATTTATGTAATTAACTTGCGAAATTGAAAGAAAAATTAATTTAGATATAAGTTATGATATATTCATTTGAAATCCAAAAACATATTTTGGTTACAATTATCTATGTATATCTTGCGATAACGAATGATAGCTATTTTCGACATATTTTATGTACAGTACATATTTGTTTAAGTAGTGTGAAATTATAAAACCAGCACTTTGTATGCCTGACAAAAATTACTGCTGCTTAGTTCAGAAATAAGCTAAACACATACTTATTGTGATTGCATCATTAATATTTTTTAGCGATTTAATATAAGGTACATAAAAACATATTATAAAATAAAAGTTTTATTTATAAATATTAGACGAATACATTAATTTTAAATATGGAGAGAAAATACTTTAATATTTTTGTACATAAAAACACTATAATTATATAATATTAAGATTAAATGAATTACCTGCTAATTCTTTAAAACCAGCACCTACAACTTAGTATCAAAACTTTTTTTTTTTCGATAAGAGTACGTATCAATACTTTTTTTAAGCGATAGTATTAATTAGCTAATTATCGATAATTTTAATTCGACACCTCATGCCTACTTTACTCGCATAATATAAATAGAGAGACGGGAAGATCTGTTGGTGGTTTTTTTTCGTTTTTTTGGGGCAATCAAAGAAGGTTTCAATAGGGAATCTCCTTGAATCGTATGATGGATTGGATTGTAGGCCGAGCTAACCCTCCCCTTGAAGGGATGACCGCTGGCGGGTCTTTCCTAGGAAGAGAAGAGGACGCAAAAGAGGGGAAGTGATTGATGGGCGTGAGTTCAAAAAGAGGAACGACTGTGGGGTGTAAGGGATTTGTGCTGGATGACAAATGAGAGGAGATCTGACTTATGGAGTCAGGGACGCTGACCGCATCATTAATTCGGGGGCGGAGGGAGGGGGGCTTGCTTTGAATGAAAAATTAACCTTAAGAACAAGATTAAATGGGGAACTAAAAGGGGTTAATAAAGAATCACGCGAAGTATTTTTGTCACAAAAATTTAAATAGTCGAGTAAAAGTAAGCTTAATAACCTCCGAAACCCATTTTTCTACGTTTAGATTTTTTTTAATAACTCTTAAATAATGTATGTATATATTTTTAACGCACCACGTCTTATTACTCGAATATACATTACCTAAATGCCCAAATATAAAATAAAATTTAAAGCCAACTAACTGCATTTTCACCCGTTTCGGTGGAAGCATGGTCAAAAGAACTGTTTTAGCAATAGATTAAACTGCTAATGACAGGGTGATCGTGGTTCGATTTAAGTCTGTGTACTGAGGGTGGTTTTTCCTAAACAGTTTTCCACATTTTCTCTATTCAAAAGGGAAGCACACTTCCTCTAAATTCAACCTTTCTAATCCCTAACCCATTCATACGCTGATCTGGCTTGTCGGGAATGAAGAGGTCATGGTTCGAAATGGGCCGAGTAGTTTGAGGCTGTTTTCTTCTAAATGGTTTGTCACCCTCTTTCAACGCAACTACGGGTTTATATCCTTTCATTTGTATCTTCCTCATCTCTACACCATTAGTGTAGCTAAATTTAAATGGCTCGAACGTATAAGATCTGATTACTGTGCTCTCCATAAGACCTGACTGTAATTAAGAGTGGAACGGCCTAAAGTTTTATGTTTTATATTTTATCTACATTACCTTATTATATATGTCTAAACATATAACTATTTTAGAAAATAAAATTACATATTTTGGAAAATAAAGTACATGTATCAACCTATTTATTACTTTTTTTTGCAATTTTTAAATAACATTTGAGTGTAAATGAATGACTGCATAAAAAAGTGTAGAATTGAGGGGAAAGGGAGGGGGTGAAAACTGATTTTTAAAATGTAATTTTCATGTCATGAATGTATCGCAAAGGTTTAATGGCAGGTCCGAACAGTCATTTAACTTGTACGAGTAATTATATAGGGCATAGCTGGGAACTATATTTATGACGTGGAGGGGGCGGCAGGACGGTGAATTGCTTGGTTGAAAAGGGAAAACCTGTAAACGCTGAACACAAAACGATTTTAATTAATTTTCAAGGGAGAGTCAGGGGAAGAGGAGGGGTAGGATTGGGTTGAATGCAAGGAAAACACTGTTAGAGGAATAATTAATCGAGAGGGAATGGATGACGTCACTGTATAATGATGTGACCATAACGGGTGAGTAGCAGTGTCCAAATGAAGGGTGGAGATTTTCGGTGTCCGGTCCAAGTTGAAGTACTAATATTCACGGGTAAAATATTAGTACAATGTTTTATAATGAAATGTAAATTTAGAGAAAGAATTCTGGGTCGGTGCAAAAAGGGCGATTTTCCCTACATGATTTCCCACTATCTTTGAAATTGCAAGCTCATTTTCTCTAAGTCACGGTCATAACATATTAGTGTAAATATACAAGTAGTCTGAACACAAAATGTACTGACAATTTTTGTGAATTATCTTACTTTATTTTATAAAAAAAATTCCATGGTGTGAGCACGCAAGAGAGCTATACCGACTGAGTTGCCGCCATCGTTAGCGATGATAGTGCCACTATTTGTGGATAAAAGGTGTCATGTGGCCATCACAACCAGCCTTTCGGACGATAATTTCAGTTTTTTTTATAACGAAGCCGCTACTTCTTTATTCCAGTAGTTCCTCATTTGTTCTCACAGGGCTGAGTTTGAGCTCGTTTCATACCTACTGCTTCACAGATAAATTCTGGAAGCACCGGGATCGAGCCCGGGACCTCTGAATCTGTAGCCAGGAACTCTGACCACTATATCACAGAGGCAGAACTATGTTTTACATACTCGTATATTTAAATGGGTATTATATATTATATATTATATATATATAATATAATGAGAAATATACTCCCATTCGCGAGGAGGGTGAGTGGTAAGATATTTATGAGAAAGCAGCATCATTACACCCATTCGGGATTGTAATCTCTACCTTCAACAGCCAACCATGGGTGACCTGGTGGTCTAGGGGTAAGGTGTCAGACTTCTGTGCTGGCGGCCGGGGTTCAATCCTCGGTCCCGGCACAGATTTATCTGATTTCCAAACCCTTCCTTCACCTCTGATAAGACATCTTGTGAATGTGGTGAATGCCAGGCCTCCACCGTGGTTCAGATTCCACGTTAAACTGTAGGTCCTTCATTTCATCTCACAATCACCCTACCATTACACATTAGCGTAAGTGCGTATAACCCGAACGGGTAGTAAGACGCGTGCTAATAATAATAAAATAAAAATAAAATAATAAATAATAATATATAATAATTATAATAAATAATAATAATAATAATAATAATAATAATAATAATAATAATAAACAGCCAAACAGACTGAATGAGCTTGACAATTATACCACATAACCCCCTATATGGCTCTGTATTTAATTCTTTATGCTCTAACCCAGTGTACCCAACCTGGGATACGCGTAGCCCCAGGGGTACGTGCCAGGAAGTTTGGGAGTACGTGAAAATATTTGAATGAAGGCGGATAGAGTCACATTTGCCAGCAATTTAAGACAAAAGATCAATCAAATATTATTAAATTAACTCAACGATATAGCGAGGGGCAGTTCAGGGTTTATTCTTTATTTGACCTTGAGAAAATGATTTCAATTTTAAACATAAGATAGGTTTTTTTTTAAATTTATTATAAATAAATTAAATATGTTAGTTCTTATTGTAACTTTTGCTTTTTGAATGTAAAATATATTTCACCTTATTATTACATAGTTTTTAATCCCATTATTAGACCATTTATTTTCAGTTGCAACAAATAAATTCTAAATACCTACTACTGTAGTAATTAAACATTTTGTTAAAATTAAGGGCACCATTTAAGTAAATGGGCTGCTAAGGGATACGCAAGCGAAAAGAGGTTGGAAACCATTGCTTTAACCCCATTATGTTCAAAATTGGGTAAGCGTACTTGTGGGTACTCTTGGGAATACGCAAAGATATATTAGGAGAAACTTAAAATTTAAATATATTTACAAACATATGTATTATTTTATGATACACATTGAATAATCACGGCCAGTTTTGGGATTTTGCCATAAAACATCCAAAATAAGGACATGCGATATGTAAGCACAATTTTTTCTTATCTCTCTTACTCTCTTTCTCCCAGATGCAGATTTAAGAATATGTATAACGTGCATTATGCACCAACAACCTTGACGGTACAAAGTTGAAGGGGAATTATACCTGGGAGATTGTGAATAAAAAAGAGAAGAGTTGAATACCTTCGGTGGAATAGCCCACATACTGTCATCAAACGGACAAAGGCGTCAGTCTCGTCTAGTTCTGTTTGTTAGGGATGGGGAGCTCGGGGTTCAAATACCAGCCATTTGTACTGAAGTGTATTTTATTGAAATGATTACCACTCTCCCCCCAAATATATGCAGGTACACTTAATCTAGATTCTACGCACTTCTCACTATTTCGTTAGTGTAATTAGATATGGATAGCCTGGACGAGTCGTAAGATGTGGTACACGTAAAAAAAAACCTGACTTATTCGCTTTTTAGGTATCTTGCTATAAATAAAATCCCTAAAAACCAACTTGCACTGAGCGAATTAAACAAAGTAATGTTCAGATATATATAAAACTTAATAAGCACGTTGAAGCATAAGAGGATTGAGAGGGGTAAGGGGTAAGGTATGAGTGGTGGTCATGTGGCGTGAAGTGGGCTATAAACGTCAGCCGCAGACCCGTCACTCCCGGTTTATATTGTCAGCACCGGTGGTTTTACAAGCGCGGAGACGTGATAAGAGGATGGGGGAACTTCAATACGTGTCGCTCGGAGACTTGCGAATGAGTGAGCTGTAGATTCCTTCACTTGCACCTTTCCTCTCGCTTTTCAGGCGTCACTTTGATGAGCTTTTATCTCCACAACCCTTTGTTAGGAAATACAATGACGAGCGACCTGCGATAGAGGAGGCATTATAATCTCAATTATTCGTGTGTAGGCTATCAGGTTCGAGACTTATCTGTGATTAAAGAAACACTAATTGGCTCTTGTGAACTAGGCTTACTAGCAAATAACTATGTCCCAAGCATCAATAACATTTTTCTTGATTAAACCGTTTGTTAAGGAAGTGTTAAATTGTGATGGGAGATTAACTTCACTAATAAATAGTTTTAAAAGAGTTTTTTTGAATAGCCATGAGAGTCTGGTCTTTAGTTAACCTTTTGTATCAAAACTCTACTTTAACCACACATATGAATCCACGGTAGGTTTCGAAATATGTATCATGTCTGGTGGGCTATACACATTTAATTACACTAATGAAATATAAATGAGAATGGTAGGATTTAGAGAAAATGTGCTCGTATTGGCGTAACATTTTGGGAAAACTCTAATATATAGACACGCGCACTAAGACATCAGTATCGTATAATTCACCGGTGACAGGGAGTTTCAGGTTATACCGTGGTGAATTTTTAAAATGGTTTTCCACGCTCTCTACACATATGTGTTTATGTTTCCTATAAATTCTATTTTACTCATCCATACCCCACTATTTTGCTAGCCTGGACGAGTAGTAGATGTAGTGCACGTAAAAACTAGTGTTTAAGAAATATCACTTTATTACAAACTGTCATAATTCAGTTGAGCAGAAAATTATACAAGATGAAACTGACGTCTTTGTAGACGCACCCATCGGTAGGGATTACACTTTAACCTTTACCCCTTTACTCCTTCCATTCTTTACCTTTACACATTACTTTTACCCCTAAACACCCCTTCTCTCTACTAACGCGTTCTCTTACCTATTCTCTGTCTCCACTACTCTCTTCATCCCGTAATTTTCTATATCATATATTTATATACACCCCCTCCCTTTTCCCATTAGATATAGGGCATTGCTATTTTATTTCCCCAAAAATAGTAAATTTCTTCATAAATAAAAAATCAGCATTTTTTTGTAAAAATAAATAAATATGGTTGCTAAATATTCTCTTGTCTATATAGTTTATTTTAAATTTATTTATCACCGTATCTTAATACACGTTCAGGCTATACGCTGCTATATAGTTGAAGCACTCGACAACAAAGCTATAGTATCATGGTTTTATTAGGGGTGCTGACGAAGATATTTATATTATTATTATATATATTCTCATCCTATCGACCTAAGTTGTCTTGGGGTAAAGTGCTAACCTCAGGACCCGATGTTTACGGGTTCAAACCCAGCCAAAGTCAAAAGGTTTTTCTAGAGCAATAAAAATCCGTAGCACAACTTCTTGTGGAGAGGAAGTAAGGCTGTTGGTACAATGTCGATTGTGACATTTAAAAGAACCCCGGAAAAATTGGTTGGCCTTTTCGTGCTCGCTCATAGAAATTCACTTTGTCAGGTAACAGGTGACTTCCACACTTCTTGAATTCCTCTAGTACAGGGAATTTTTACTAGATGGTGCAAGTAGCGCTAACAAGCCAAAGGGCTGAGTCTATTGTATGGAACAGGATAAATATATTAATTTATATAAAATCATAAAGGTATTTGAAAAATAAACTACATTTTAGTATTATCTATTTATGTTGTTCAAACATTAATAAATTCACTATAAAATTAATCCTTAAATTTTATTTAGCTGCTAAAAATAGGTTTTTCCCCCTCAATATTACTATTTTTTTTCTAAACTTAACAGAAACGATAAAATATCTGATGAAATGAACCTAGAGTATTTTTAAATATCTATATCAAAAGCATCGCCTTTATTTTCGACGCGTACAAAACTAGCATTATTAGAGGCCAAACGAATAAAGAAATAAAACATGAATATATACATCTAAGAATACCTTAAAATGGAAGGCTGTGATATTATTACCCCAATAAACATAAAGAGGTATTTCTTTTAGCGAATGTATCGCACAAAGAAGTACAGGGATTAATATCCCATCAAAATCTAAAAAGCTTCCACAACTATGAGAGAATGTACAGAATGTGCACTTGTACATTATATAGAACAATATAACCTTCTAAATTGGATTTTCTTCCTCCCTAGCTTTACGACCACCATTCTACTTGATTGCCTCTTTCCACCCAAGTTTTTATTGTTGTGTGATGAAAACGGGACAAGTTACGAAAAGGAGAAAGGAAACAAGAAAAATAGGTTAAAACAGATGAAGCAAAGAAAGTGTTGATGTGACGGAAAGAGAGGTGCCGACCAAGTAGAGAATGTAAGATAAAGTGCAAAAGTAGGACAGGGCAAAAAAAAAAAAAAAAAGAGGGCTATGATTGATTGATGAGTCTGCTGCCAGAGGTCTCAGTGTGTCACTTCATCACCGCAAGGAAGTTTCTGCTTCTTCTACTCCCTCCCATCTCTTTTCTCAACATATTGTCCCATCCTCGGCGTGCCTTGGACGGAGCGTGACGTCGTGTTGGCAATCTACCAATCAGGAGTTGAGCTATTTTCCGCGCGTCCGACACGTCTTGACGAGCACAAGATGTCACCATTTTTTTTAGTCCATACAAAAAAAGGTTATTTTCTTTGCGTCAAGTTTAACATCTAGGTGTAATTTTTTTACGGTGAAAGTATAAATTCAATTAACATGCTATTCATTATTATTAGCACCGCGTCTTACTACCCGTTCGGGTTATACGCACTTACGCTAATGTGTAATGGTCAGGGTGATTATGAGATGAAATGAAGGACCTACAGTTTAACGTGGAATCCGAACCACGGTGGAGGCCTGGCATTCCCCACATTCACAAGATGTCTTTCAGAGGTGAAGGAAGGGTTTGGAAATCAGATAAATCTTTGCCGGGACCGAGGATTGAACCCCGGCCACCAGCTCAGAAGTCTGACACCTTACCCCTAGACCAACATGCTATTAAATGTACAAAAGTTTTTTAAGTCAAATTAAATTTATAAAGTTATTTAATATCTCACTACAAAAAACTAATACGATGGTTAGATTGTGATTACATAATAAGGTAATTAATTGCGTTTACGTTAACTACCAGATGGGGCACCATAGCTGGTACTATACTTCACCATGTCAAGTGAATCAAAGTGATATATACATATAAGAAAGAGAGTAGTACATGTAATAGTGAATTATATAAAATTGTTAGTATTTCGAGTGGCCATTCAAAAGATAGTCTGAAGTTTACATTTGGGCTACCAGCCATCAGGTATTTTGCGGGATCGTTCCGTATTACACGGAGGTGAATCAAACGCAGAGGTTGGAAATGCAACAATCTTAAACTATCGTTAGTCACAATCGATTGCCTTCAGATTATATTTGTATTCACTTGAAAATTACATTTTGACCAAAATTACATTTGAAAATAAATATTTTGTTCAAATGGACTTTCACCCAAAATATACTACCCCATCTACGGCACCGTATCAAGTTGCGTCCCAAATATAGCCCTTGAGTTGTGTCTCAAAGAGGGTACAGATAACATTTTACTGCCACTTGAGTCACGTCCAAAAGAGTGAAGTCTAAGTAATGGAAATAATAATGGAAGGATGGATACTAGCGTTTTTATAACGATACATCAAAGTATAATTCAGTCAATTCAACAGTCAAATGTTACATAAAACATTCTAACCTATCATAACCTAACCTAGCAAGTAAAAATCAGACAGAATTCAAATGAAGCTGGAGTTTTTATCATATTATTAGTGTAAACAACTGACTGACTTTATTGTTCTAATAATAAGAATTAGATTGGTGAGATACGGCTGGACGCAACTCGGTACCCCTCCTTCGGGTTGGTCTGGTGGTAGCAGGACGCAGCTCAGACCTCCTAGACCAGACCTCAGTCCGGTACCTTTCTTACACTAATAATGATCTAAAAACAGTTTTTTGGGTGCAATTCGATTTTCCCTTATCTACGCCACTAGTTTCATTAAAAATAATATCGTAGAGGATGCAACTGATTGTTGGGGGCGGGGGTGGCGGAGCGGAAATGATAGTAGTATGGCTTTTTTCACCCAAACAATAGCAACAGACCAAAATTTAATGCGTGCATAGAACATGTACATGAATTAGCTACAAGATAATCTGGTGAACGCCAGTAGCAAAAATCAAATTACTCAGTGTGGGCTAGTGTTTCGGAAACAAGTGACTAAGTGAACAGCTTTGATAAGCCAAGAGTCTCTAATTAGCAAGGGCCTCGCTTTTATATATATTAGTTCTACTTTGAAACCAAATACTGTCAGATGGGAGAAGAGGGGGAGGCAGAATACTTTAAAAGCGGGGAGGGGGGAAGTGGAGGGTGGAGGGTAATATGCTGCTCCCAAACATCTGTGCTACTCTGCTTTCATTTGCGTCCCTAATTGCTGTTTTGCTTCTGGGAAATTGAGTAAATTGAAACTACACTATACAATCCCTTTCTAGCTTTTGTTTTGTTTGATTTCCCTCCCCTCCCCCTTTTCACCCAACCGCTCACTGTATTTTTAAATTGAATTTCCGACTTTCGCATGTATATCCGAAAAGTTGGGAGCCGGGAAGAATCTAAATCTAGCATTTAAATGTTTGTGTACTGAGTATAATCCAAAGTGAAATATGAAGTATCTTAAAATGTATTGTGCTGCCATTGTATGCGAAACAAATCTAGTGGAATATTTATTATTTAATTTGCATTGGAGAGTAGGGTTTCGATTCAAAGTGGTACACGTTAGCCATTACTATTTGTGTTTATTGCGTTTAAAATAGTGTTTTTGCTCTCGTTGAACACAAACTTATGCATATGTCCCTAAGATAAAATGTTAAATTCCTTTAGACAACAGGTTTATAGGTGACCTGGTGGTCTAGGGGTAAGGTGTCAGACTTCTGTGCTGGCGGCCGGGGTTCAATCCTCGGTCCCGGCACAGATTTATCTGATTTCCAAACCCTTCCTTCACCTCTGACAAGACATCTTGTGAATGTGGGGAATGCCAGGCCTCCGCCGTGGTTTCGGATTCTACGTTAAACTGTAGGTCCTTCATTTCATCTCACAATCACCCTACCATTACACATTAGCGTAAGTGCGTACAACCCGAATGGGTAGATAAGACGCGGTGCTAATAATAATAATAATAATAATAATAAATAATAACAAGTTTATAATTTGAGTTTTTAAAACACATCGAAAATATAGCGTTCGTTTCAACCGGCCAGTGTTGTCAACCGTCATATAATTCACAGCCTTATAATTTGTTTTAATAAGTACTTTTCACGGTGGGAATGTAGGGAATCCGAGAAAGGGTGTTTTTGCAGTTTTTATAGCAAAACTTGTTTGGCCAAAATAAATAAAATATTGATTCAGTACAAATATATACCTTAATTTTCTTCACATGGTGATATCAACAGTTATTGAATATCTGTCATGAGCATAATGGCGTTAGATGAGAAAAATTTTAAATGAAGAGAAAAAGTTGTCATTAAATTCTAAGACATTCTTGACAGATATTTAAGAACTGTAGAGGTCACCTTGGGAAGACAATTAAATTCTATATCTGTGCTGAAGCAATATTAGATTTATTTTGACCAAAAAGCTATTTTGATATAAAAACTGCAAAAACACAGACCCTTTCTTTCTAGCGTACCTTCATCCTCACTTTAAACAACAGATGCTTGGAAGCAAAACAGTAAAAAAAACATAGTTAATTTCGTGTTTAATTTCAATTGGTGAATATATTCAACATTATAAGTAATGAATTAAAAATAAATTGCAATAAATATAATATTGGCGTTTTTTCCCATAGATGTAGAATATTTAAACGATTCAATACTCTGTAACGGGTACTGTCGAACTGGTCCGAAGGTCAAGACATTCCAAAAGGAATTTTCGAGCCCATACCGAAGGGTCTTGTCGAACTGGTCCGATGGCAAGCTCGCAGGTAGCGGTTGGGGGGTGTTGTCGAACTGGTCCGAAGGTCAAGGACATTCCAAAAGGAATTTTCGAGCCCATACCGAGGGGTCTTGTCGAATGGTCGATGGCAAGCTCGCAGGTAGCGGTTGGGGGGTGTTGTCGAACTGGTCCGATGGTTGAAGGACCACTCAATTAGTAATTGTCAGTTGTTTGTAGAGTGGTGTGCAGTGATGTTTTCAATGTTAAGTGAGAGAGGGTGTAAATTAGTGGTGCATGAAGGTTTTAAATATTCTAAGGTGGACAAGACACAAACGGGCCAAAAGTGGCGGTGTTCAAGAAGGAAAGGTTGTTCAGCGCATTTATTTACAGATGGCGCGGTGAACCTAACCTAACCTAACCTCCCTCCCCTCCCACCCCTTTGTAATAACCATCGGAACAGTTCGACAGCGACCCTTGCAATCCCTCACACTTGCCATCGGACCAGTTCGACAACACCCCTCTGTAACACCATTCAATCATGCACCATCATCATTATATGACATCTTGTCTCGAATTTGTTTTTACCATTGATGATTTCATGTCCGAGTCACTGGACAGCTTTGATGAGCAATCCATCCCTTCTTACATTTATTGGCAAAACGGATAACACCTAAGTACACAGAGGGTCAAAGGAATGTTGAAGGGTCTTTGAAAGTTCTGCCCTGGACATACCTGAGGGTTGCCAAGTGCGGAGACGGAGGACCCGAGAATAATGCAAGAGCGACAGGTGTTTGCGCAATAGAGTGGCAATAGAACCAACCGTAGAGACAATTGATAAACCCAGCTACTCATTCTGTGCTAAGGCAATACTTTATTTTTTATCTCCTGTAATTCAGAATTCAGTCTTATCTAACCCAATCTAACCCAACCTAACCTAACCTAAACATAGGTACCTGTTATGAATAGCAAGGAGTGGGGGAGGTATTTCCCAAGCGAGGGATTGTTTATTTACTTACCTCCAAGCTCATGTTGGCTGGATGAAGTCAAAAGGGGTGTGCACCTAGACATCTTTTTCTGATTGCCTGTGCACCTTGGCTACACCCGGCAAAACACGAGCGTTTAAGATGGTAGATTATAGAGAAGAGGGTGGTGGTAAATCATTTGGTCTAAGCTATATTTTTGTTACTAGTGAAATTATGTTCAGGCAGAACCAGAATTGATATTCCAAAGTAAAAAGATAGAGCATATCATTGAATGAGTGTTAGAGACTCCAGCCCCTCCAAAATACTATGTTATAGATGTTTCTAGAAGGATTGTAATCCCCTATTTCCGCTCGCCCACACCTTTTCCTTGTCATGCATGATGATTCAGTCTAATGGGTTATTCTATCCTTGCATTTAGAAGAAGCGGCACAAACTTCCAGAAATCCTACGTTATTTAATGTACTGTACGTACGGTACCTACGGACAGTATTTCCACAACTATTATAGTGTGTTTGAAACACTATAGGCGTGACTACTAGACAAACAATTCATTATCATGCCAACTTATGTGTAATTTGGAGCGCAGGCCCTAATTTTTAGAGATGTATAGATACATACGAGCGTGCAGAATAAATACTGGTTGTCCAATTGAACAGTTATTTCCCCACCTTTCAGACGAAATAAAAACCAAAATGGTGACAAGATAGGAAAAAACCGCTATTATCACATGTATTAAACTATCTTCAGTGCACACGTCTGAAATGAGTCTCAATCTCAGCATCAACAACGGGCCTAGTGTTATGTGTGTCCATCACCTTATGCCCTGAACACACGACACAACTTATTGTACAAAAAGCTGTACAAGAAATTGTAAACTAAATATGGTATCATAAACACCAAAGATTGTACAAAATCTGCCCTGTACATTTATTTTATACAATTTTGAGGAAGAAAGCACGTCCTATATAGGCCATATTTTTTGTACAACATTTGGATTATTAGCAATAGTTAGCCTTATCTTCCAGACGTGAATTAGTTGAATATATAATAAAGTATGTTTTAGATATTAGATTAATTGTAAAACAATTACAGCTTAAAAGTTATATTTGTATTATAATACATATACAATTTAACACCTCTCTCTCTCTCTACTCTACTCTCTCTATCTCTATCTATTCTATATTATTTTTATTTTATCTCTTTTATATATATATATATATATATATAATTGATTTATTTACTCTCTGTTATTATTCCGCTAAAAGCAAATACATTATTACATTGCTTACAATATTGTACTGTATGCGATTTAATATGCTATAAGAAAGGTCTTGAGGTAAAACTTGTATGCAATTAATGTGAAAAAGATATTGTACAATTTCTTGCACAACTTTTCACATTCTTAAGTGAGGGCCTAACTTTACGTTTTAAAAATTACTTCAAGCGTGTGAATTAAAATATAGTCATCGTATTTACTTAAAGAAGCGATGAAGAATTAGATTAAGCAAAAAATATTATTTTCATTGCGTCACACTACCATATCGTGCTATATGTTTGTTTCATAATTTGTTTTGTCTTACAATAGGTCGATTCTTTTGTCAGTGAACTCAGACCTCCAATGCACCCTGTCCTCTTTCTACTCCTTCAGCTCCCAGAATATTAATTACCATAGTGTGGCAGGAATAGATATAATTTACGAGAAAACGTACATGCATCTCCGTGGAGGGAGAGTGGAAAACCATTTAGGAAAAAACCTTGATACACTCGACTTAGATTTAAATCTCAGCCTCTTCGTGGTTGTCATGTCAGATTAAATGACCAAAGCTTTTAGACCACGCGCCCATCCACGTGTACCATAGAGAATAATACACTTGTGGTTGGAAATAATCAAACTTCGGGTCATCTACAGCCTAGAATAATAATCTGGTGGGTCTATTTCTCCCCTCCTTCCTCGGTATTATTACAACTTATCATTTGTGAGGGAGAAAGATCTTCCATTTCAAGGACGTTAAAAAGAAGAACGTTCCACATAAGCAAGAGGCTTTTTGGATTCCAATTCATAATCTTTTTCCATATTCCATCTTTCAGTATTTTTTTTTCTCGCTCATACAATCATGTACTCTCAATTGTTTTAACTTTCCTGTAATTTTTCATTAATTAGTTTTAGATATTTGATTGTATCTATGTTACCAATAGCAAATTGTGCGTCAAAGCGTCTTTATAGACTAAATAATAATCACTATCCCTAAGCCCGCATTTTTAAAGTGCATGACATAAGGTTAATGCAACATGGATTATAATATCGAACATAATAACATTCACTTCATTCGGAAATAAAATCCTCGTGAGAGGAAATTTTCTGATACTTGTGCCACACATTTATCATCAAGTTGAATCGAACTCCCGGATGGATCGGAAATAGAAGTCGTACCTCCTATGTTGAAACTACCTCCTCTCACCCGTCCCCCTCTAAATCTTTCCATCCATGACTACATTGTAATGGCGTCATCTAGTTGGCTTTACGGTTTAAGCGCATGACTCTTACTTTTATATAAATACTATTCGAATAAAAACCGCATCAATAGGCTCACGAAATATGGCATCATTCTCTTCTGGTCTTGTTTCCCAGTGGTGAAGAGGTCTAGGTTAAAATCCTAGCTGGGTGGATTTTTTGGACTAAAAAGTTTTTCCATGTTCTCCATATGCTAATGCGATTATATTTTCTCTTAATTCTTCCCCTACTTCATTTATTTAAATATATGGATATTCTGGATTAACTAATATTTGTCTTCAAAATACTTACAAATTAAGGTAAAACTAAGAGTGTGATATTTTTATAGTAGATATTTTGCGTTAAGCTATGTATAGCCTATATCTTTAGACAGTCCGAACAAATAGTAAAGACGAACTAAATCTTATCAAAATTTATCAACATTTATGGAGCCCTTCTTTGTAAATAGACCTCTCAATAGGACAATATCGTAAAATTATACTTATATATTAATTAGGCCTATTTATATAGGTAACCGTTCAGAACAGTATCATGGATAGCCAAATGTCCGATATATTATATATATATATCATTTATAACAAATCAATTCTCTTTTGATTATTTATATCAATATTAGTGACACGTGCGAGCGAGCGAACACTGACATTGCTGCTAATGGCAGTGAGGTGTATTAGCAGATACTCTCATAGGTGTTAAGGACAAAGGTTTGAATCTGGTATGAACTGAGGTGATTTGACAGTGATTTATGTTGGGTTATCCATCTCTGCCGCGCTAATGGTAATTGTATTGTAAGGCCTACTTAATTATAACACTGAAGTTTTTAACATGTCACTTTACATATAATGTATATATATGTAGTCATGTGATTTTATTAAAGCTAAATGGGTTTGAATATTGGCATTGATATGTTTTTATGAAAGTGACTATGAATGTTGAGGTTATCTATTTTTGGAAATGTAATATTTATTTTGAAACATATTTAATATGATAACATATATAGATGTTATAATAACATATTATACATGTATTTTACATATAATTCATATATATATGTATATAATTATATACATATATACATATATATATACTATAATATATAATAAAATAATTATATTACAAAATTTATACATATAATTGAACATAAATCATATAATATACATAACCACATATATATTAACTATATTCTATATACATATAACTTCATATACACATAAAAAATATAATATTAAACATTATATATTTAATTTTAACTTTAATATACATATATACATATATATATACATATATTATACATATAAACATATATATATACATATACACTATAACATATATATATATACATATACATATAATATATATATACATATATATAATATACATATACATAACATATACATATACATATAGGTATTATATACATATAATACATATATGTAAAAGTGACATGTTATCTTACAAATTAAACTACGCCGTTAGTAATAGTATCTATTATACATTATAGTATTATATATTATAGTATAATTCTATCTATTGATAGTTATACAAAAGTCAAATATGTCAAATTGAGAAGTTTTCCTTTTACTAAATGAACCAACATACAATAATATTGCCTAGTGCCTGTAAACTAGATTGTGCCGACTCAAGCGCGCGCGCTTGAAAAATAGAACCAGTTATATCTTTCAAGCGCGTCGCTCTAGTAACTCGTTCGCACGCTCCAGTCTGGCCACCTATCATTACAACCAATTTATTCTATTTTATTTTTTTGTCGCTCGCACGCCCAATCTGACCGTTTCTCTGTGTTTCCGTATTTTCATGTAGAGAATGCAAAAAACTATTCAGTAAAAAACACGCCCGGCTATGATTTAAGCCCTGACCTCTCCATCGCCAGAAAACCAGACTGGATGAGCTTGGCGTTTATTCCACATTCTCAAAGATGTGACTAACCTTGATTTTTATAAACACAATTCACTAATATATATTTTTTATTGCTGAGATGATTTATCATTAATACCACAGCAACAGTAAAAAAATTATTTTAAAAACTGCTACTTTCTAGAAGAAGACTAAATTATTATGCATCCTTAATGGCAGCGTATAGTTCTTCCATTTATTAAGTCCATCTACATGGTGGCGTCAAAACAATTAGACAATTAATAGCTTGAAAATTAACACTTAAATTGAAAAGTAAATATCCAATATCTAAATAAAAGAAAACTACATACTACACTTTTTCAGTTTTTGAAGATAATGTCACTCGGTTAAGCTCCACCAAACGTCAGGCAAACCTCAACATCGTCTAAATGTTTCCACCCCATCCTGCACAAATTCAGTACCCGTAAGGTGCGTAGTCCGTAAGCGATCGAATTCATACTAACATATTGCTATTGCAAAGAGTCTTGATCCGTAAATCGTGGTCCATAGCCCTTCGTAGCGCTCCGTAGAGGTTGAAACAACTTTAACTCTCTAAGGACTTTTGTTACAGATACAATTACAGATAGTAAAATAAAACAAAAAAACATCGATAAGTGAATCGAAATGAAAGGATCAATGATACTAAAAGAAACCCTACCATAGCCATATTATGAATGGATATTTTTTTTATTTATCAACTTTTAATAGCAATACGTAGAAAACTAAAAAATATCAAGGCTATTAACGAACAACATTAACAAAACAATCAAATAATGCAAATATCGATTGAGTTTGTAGAAATTTGTTTTATTTCATTGAGTTTTATTTGATAAAGTACATATTTTGTAATATTTTTTTAGCACCGCGTCTTACTACCTGTTCAGGTCATATGCATATGTACTAACTACGCCTAAGAGTTAGGGATGAGGAAGGTTGAATTTCCAGGAAGTGAATCTCCATTTGCGTGGATTGATAGTGGAAAACCATTTTGGAAAACCTCCCCCCTCTGCTAATTTTTCGTTTTATTTATTTTTTATTGTGGGTTTTAACGTGCACTTTGTGATCCGACTGATATAAATAAGCACATGAGAATTTTCAATGAGCGAAGGAAAAAGGCCCACCAATTTTGCCGGAAAAAGCATTTTCACATACCTTAAAGAGTTATTTTACATGTTACAATCGAATAGGACCGAAGGCCTTACTTCACCTTAAAATGAAGTTGTGCTATAGATTTTTATCGCTCACGAAAAATCTACAGACCCCGGCTGTGTTTTAACCCACGAGCATCGGGTCTTGAGGCGAACACCCTACCTCAAGACCACAGAGGTCAACCGCCTCCAGTATATCTGGCTTGGATTCGAACCCCAATCTCCCTGTCATAAGCAGTATAGTCCAACACGAGTGACGCCTTAGACCATGCAGCCACTGAATCAGGTACTTTACCATTGGTTGACACGATAATCTATGACTAAGAATACAAAAATGTGCACGAAACTAAAAAGGTTAAGACTGTAAGTTAGGAAATGACTCATAAATGATTGGTAGTTTACAGAGTATGTAGAATAGGGTCTACCCGTAATATAGGACGGCCCACTGATCCCCTCCACCGAACCTGAAGTACACGTGGGTATAATGCACTCCTGTGTACGAAGGAGGGCTGTTTACATAGAACGTGAGTTCCTTCCAAGAATATACGTCCTTTCCCCCCTCAACCTCTCTTCCTTGTCAAAGAGATAAGATCCTTTGCAGCTGGAAGGAAAGGTAAGCTTCCAGCCGAGAGCCCTATGACAGACTCCTTCAAGCCTTATCACAGCTCTACCAACTATTTTCTTTTTCTTAAAAAAAAAAAAAGTCCATATCAATCATAGTGAAGAAACCCGATATTATTTTCACCTCTCGTTCTCCTAGCATAGACGAACGGGAGGAAAGATGTCGCTCTTCGAGAAGTTGAATGGTCCGGTTTATAGTACCGGTATTAGTTAATGGTCTGAATACATTGCGGTGAAAATATATACTCAAAGAACACATTAGAAAATAAAAATATATAAAAAACCGACTGCTTTTGAGAACACATAAGAATTTCTATGAGCGAGAGTGAAAAGATCTACCAAGTTTGCAGTGAAATGTATTTTCACATACGATAGAGGGTTCTTTTACATGTAACAATCAACATGGGACTGTCGACTTTACTTTCCTTCCAAAGGAAGTTGTGCACGGATTTTTATCGCTCAAGAAAAATCCGTCAATCCCCATCTGGGTTTGAACCCACAAACATCGGGTCCTGGGGCGAGCACTTTACCCCAAGACCACCGAGGTCGACTACGGTAGATACACATTTAAACATTCCTGGACAGCTCAGTGGTTAGAGCATTGGCGTACTAAGCCAAAGGTCCCGGGTTCGATTCCCATGATCAAGTGTCATTTTTCAATTTTAAAATTGAGAATTCCTCATTAAAAAGCACAAATAATAGCTTCGGCTCTTTGATTAGTTAAACAATAGTTCCATATCGTACCGCTAGAAGCACTAGTAGAATGGTACGATAGAAAAGGGGTGAGTGTGTGTGTGGGGGGGTGGGGGGTGGGGTTAGAATTGATAGTATTTATTTAAATGTCACTTAATGATTGTAAGGAAATATATATATAAAAGGAGAAGTGCCCGTCATCTACTAGCGATGGAAAACACTAGCTTTCCTGGAGGAGAGGTATTCGTTACTAAGCAGAAACCATCGGTTCTATTCGCTAGGCTGGCGACTTCGTGGTATACATTTACATTCTTAGTAATATGGCGATATATCGTTATTCAATAGCCATTACATTCGCTGGTAGGCGTCAGTAGGTATGCTTATTCTAGATTGCCTAGTCTGGTTTGTTGATTATGGTAAAGGCTAAGGCCCAGTTTCATAGTCAAATTTAGTACGTCTCAAGTGCGGCGCTACACTAAGTACATGACGACACCTACCTGAACCAGAATGGAATGGGACGTTCTCGCATATGAAACTGGCCCATTCCATTCAATTTCAGGTAGGTGTCGTCATGTACTTAGTGTAGCGCCGCACTTGAGGCGTACTAAATTTGACTATGAAACTGGCCCCAAGACTCTAATCCCATTCGGTCGTGCCGTATTCTTTCCCAAACGATTTATCATTCTCCCCCTACGAAAATTTGGATACATTTATTCTAAGCTATACTTTGCTCATATCCACCCCATTAGTATAGGCAAATTAGAAAACTATTGGCATGGTGAGAAAATATTATTTCAATTAGTTATCATTTTAAAGCTCAAAATTTAGTTATAGACTCTTCCATAAGACAACCCATTGCCTACTCGAAGAGAAATATTCCCACACTGCTGTTTTTCTGATGAGAATTATATTTCTGAAGCTTCACATCTACTCAATTCTTAATTCTCAAATATTTTAGAATGTTCTGTTATGAACCTAATAAAAGGTGCTTTATTTGTTAAGGAAGGGCAATATTTATGTGTCTAACTATTTACTGTGAAATGTCGGTAAAAATAAGATAATTTCACATTTTAATTATTTTTGAAATTACAAAACTTATTTTTTCCTCTTTCATTTATTTGCAATATTTAACGTGCACTTCTTGAACCCGCTGATTATATCCGTACATGACCTATAAACTATCTTAAATTTAGAACAGACACAACATCTAGACCCCGACCGTTAATTCATCACTGTGAAAAAGGAAACCCACATTTCACCGATGATACATTATTCGGAAATGCCAGGAATCGAACCCGAGTCCCTTAGCTCAGTAAACAGACACGATACTGACTGAGCTAAGGTGTCAGCCTATAAAAACTTAAAATGTAAAATATTTAATCTAATCGTGATCTCAATTTTGGTATGGTTTATATTTTCAAATAAAAAACCACTTCTTAAATAGCATGGTATTACTGGACGCCTTCTGTTAAACCTCTCTGGTTTGGTAGGAGAGTGTTTTACAAGATAGGGCACGGTATGATCCAGGATAGGAGCTTACACTAAAGTTACAATGCTAGATTCTCCTCTCTATGTATGTTGTTAATTGTTGTTGTTTAAACGACAGCAAAACTTCCTTAGCCTACCAATATAGTAAAAGAGAAAAAGCGTTTTTTTTAAATTTTAAATACAATTGATTATAATAAAAATTTAGACGCTTATACTAGTTTTAAAGCGATTACAACCTATCATTTTATCCATCTCGTTTAGGCTACTAATATCCTATAGGCATGTGATTAAGCCCACCATCAAGGCTAGTTGTAAGGTTAATGTAATAAAATAATGTTACTTTAATGTACTTGACTCAAACACAAGAAACAAGATTTGAACTCGAACAAGTTGCCCTTGAAAGATACTCCATGGCGTGAGCTCACGATTGAGCTATACCGACCGAGCAGCCGCCACCGTTACCGATTATAGTGCTAGCATTTACGGATAGAGGGTGTCATGTTGTCAGCACAATGAACCCCCCAAGCCGTTAATATCAGTTTCCTAGACCGGAGCCACTATCTATTTATTCAAGTAGCTTCTCATTTGCCCTCAGGAGGCTGAGTTTGACCCCGTTACAGACCCACTGCTTCACGAAAAAATTCTCAAAGAGCCGGAAGTCCAATCCGGGACTCTGGATCTGAAATCAGAAGCTCTGACCACTATGCCAAAGAGTTTTTATTTTATTTTGTTTTATTTTAACCGTTTATCTTAGAAAAAAATACGTTGTAGCTGTAGGCATTTTATCTACGTTTATGGGATGATGAGGAAGGTGCAACTTAAGAGGAAATATACCCACGTTTGCATGGAGGGATAGAGAGAAAATATATAGTAAAAATCCTTCTTGGTAGGCCTACACTGTGCTGGGATTCTAACCCGAACCTCCCCACAACAACAGACTACTAAATCTATTTGATATTTATTAGGCGTAGCCTCTCATGCTATTAATATTATTATAAAACAGTTTATCATCAATTGGACATTTACTATTTTTAGATCTTGTTAACATTGTGTTATCAGAAAACCAAGGCTAGCGGGTCATATACTTAATACTGGTCCTAGAGTCTGATATTCCAATATTACCAGTTATATGGAAGACGTATTATTTACTCCACAATTTGGTTCTTCATTTAAATTGTATGTAACTAATTAAAATTCAACATCCTCAAACCTTAAGTTGTCTAATAGTTGATTGCCAGTTACAAAAGCAAACGATTACAAATATATCACTTTTACCTAAGATACCATCTGAATCACTGGTCACAGATCTAGGGTGTCTAGCTTGTTTCGTGTTTTTATTTGTTGATAGTAAGCTCTGGGTTTAAATTACACCCGAGTGTAATGAGAGTGTTTTTTGATAAAATGATTTCCACTCTCCATCCACATCAATACGAGTACATTTTATATAAGTCCCGCCTACCTCATTCCTATCCAAATAGTGTGATGTTTGGAAAGACCGGATGGGTAGTAAGACGCAGGGTGACACCAACTGAAGGTAATAAAGTGCTCCACCCGCAACATTGGTCGTACGGAAATAATTTAATGTATGACACTGCCAGTGACAGAAAGAGACGGGTTCGCATCTCAGTCGGGAGTAGTGAAGGCTTTTTTTTATAAATGTTTAACCACTTTTCCTCCACGTTAATGGGGATACATTTTCTTCATTAATTAAAACCCATTATTGCAAATATACGTATTGCCCAAATGGATAGACAAACATGGCATTTTATAAAAGCCATTGAGCTAATATGTAGTCTCTAGATCAATAATTAATTTTATGAATAATTTTTAAGAATATCTTCCTGATTTCTTTGTACCGTGAATCTCCCCCATCTTCCCCGCTTCTTGTCAGGCGATGCAAGTAAAGCTCCTGGCTTCAAGCCTCGTCACGTTCACTCTGCCTTGGAGCTGTGAGGGCAAACAAACGGATGAGTGATAAGGGAAGGGGGTACTATCGATCAACCCTCCTCCAGCCCATTCTCACGCCTCTCCCTTCCTCCTGTGAATCTGCACCACTACTAGCGTCTACCCCTATAACTCACCCCTACCCTCCCTCGCATCAAACAATTCAGCCCTTATGGGGCGTCGTGTGGTGGTGGCAAAATGATTGACACATGGGGTGTGTCAAGTAAGTAGGGGTGCAGTAGGGGGATGAAATGAATCCTAAAAAGTTTAGAGGCGAAGAAGGGTGCATTTGACAGGTGAAAAGAGCCTTTCGATGAGAATATATTTGACAGAAACGAGTCACTTACGATTTTTTTAATACATTTTAAAATATAATGCAAAAGTGTTCTCTTTAAAGGTTTACTATTGTCAATGTTTACAGTTTATACTAAACAAAATATTTTTACCGGGTTTAGATGAACGTTAAGAAAGATGAAAGAATCAAGTTTTATTACGACACAAAATTAAAATTTTAGTTACAATCACCCAATAATCTATTACGCTGTATAAAGTATAAATATGAACTTTGAAATTATTCAACACTGACACTGAATTTAAAATATTTACAGTTATATTTTTATTTATTTCCCTCCAGCTATATAGTAATATATTCTTCTTTCCAACTATATAGTTGGAGAGTAAATAATAAATTAATAAAGACAGAAACCCTTTGGTTTTCGCATGGTTTAAGGCGTTACTCCCGCAATAGTAGGGCTTTCCGATGTCAGTAAGGTCGAGAATGAGTCTCATTTGGGTTGGCTGACATCTATTGTTCTTAAATCCTTTACCACTCTCCACCTCACGCAAGTTCTGGTACATTTTCGATACATTCTAACTTCATTATCCTTACCTAATGAATGTAAATATGCGGGTAGCCCTGACGGATAATAAGACGCAGTTTACAAAACACAATAACAAACAGACCGAATGCTAAACATAAATTTGAAACTAAAAATTGTATATTTTTGAATGTTAACTAATTTATATGCTGAATAAATACAATTAATACATAATTATAATGCGTGTGTGTAGCTTTCATTAATACCCGTTCGAACTATCTGCATTTAATAAGACTAATATGCTAAAGAGTACGTTAGAATTTTGAGAAAATTGAAGTACCCACATTTTAGTGGAGATAAAGATAAATATATTAAGAGAAAACACCCTTAGTAGGCCTATACTCTGCTGGGATTCAAAATACATTGTCCCCATCACCAGAAATTTGGACTGGATCAGCCTTAGGCCAAGTTTGGGGTTCGAATATTGACTGGATGTGTTTTGGGTGGTTTTTAAATACAGTTTCCCACTCTACCTTCATACAAATGGGGGTACCTACCAATATACTAAATTGACCGTGACAGAGATATTGGGATTCAAATCACAGTTGGGTGTACTGAGGGTAGTTTTTACTAAATGGTTTTCCACTCTACTTCCACGCAAGTGCACTTACACTTACTCTAAATAACACCCTTTTTATTCCGTAGCTCATAAGAACAATTAGTACATATGCGTATGACGTGAACAGATATTAAGACAGTTCTAAAAAAACGTGGATAGCCGGAATGGGTTGTAAAACGCAATGAATATAAAATAGATACTATACACCTAAACATTCACTCAGTCCTATTTTATAAATATACCATATAATTTCCAAATTTGATTACTAGCTTACAGTTAAATTAATTAAAATACCTAATTTCAAAATGTCCAAGTAAATTAAGAATATATATATATATTATATATATATATATATATATACGTTAATCCTTGTTTACAAATAGTACATATTATATCTGACACAAACATTTTGTAACAACTCTACTCCTCAATTTTACTCCCATGACGTGGAATTAGCACATTTATATTTAGAGAGTATAATTATGGGTCAATAGAAATGTGTTTGTGTTTAATAACTACGTGACATGGCGAATAAACATAAACATATAAATAATGACACTCAATTTAACAAACCCATGTTGACATTAGTCTCCACAAAGTTTTGTAAACAATTTATTTTGTGTGCTTACAGAAGGACTCTTTAAGTTATTTACACCTTGGTTGACTTATTGAATATACACGATGACGTTGATTTGCAAGTTTTCTGTCAATTCCTCAATCCTAATAATAGATTTTTTTTTAGCACCGCATCTTACTACTTGTTTAGGATATACGCTATGTGCTAGAAATGCTAAATTTTAGGGATGAGGAAGATTATATTTATAAGAGGTGTACCTGAATTTGCTTGGAGAAAGAGTGGAAAACATTTTTGGAAAAATCCCCCCTTAATACGCCTGACCGAGATTCGAACCTAAATCTCCCCGTCATGGAAAGTCAAGTCTACTGTGACACTAGCGCCTTATACTATGCAGCTACCAAAGCGGGTTAATTTAGATTTTTATTTTGTATGTAGTCTCAACATAAATAATGTAATATCTACGTCACACCTATGGATATTGGTCTCGGAGTGTTCCAGTAGATGGCACTTAGCGTTCTGTTGAAATCACGGGTGTGAAGTGTCAGGTAGACGGAATGAAGCTTGAGAGGATGTCAGTCAATGTTCCGGAAGGGCAAATCCAAGTAGTACGATGAGACGGAAACAGTGGAACAGTGGATAATGTGGGTGTGGCTCTCCCTTTAAGGAAAAGTACTGTAGTTTCATCTATGTCACATATAACAGTTCACCTAGCAGGCATCACTTTATATGCAAGATTTTGTGGCAATTTAAATATTAAATTTGGTTGGAATCACTTAAAATAGTGGTGGGGTTGTCAGTTTATTTGGTATCCACTCCGTCTATCAAGCCGAATGTTCACTGTCCGTTGTTCGGAATGATAGGTGCTGGTGTGCGTAGCGGAACAGCGATAAGAGAGCAAAGCAGCTAGTATAGGTACAGTAACTTAACCTACTGGTCCGTTTCAGTGTGGCCAGGTGGTCTAAGCCCTAAGGTGTCACTCTCGTATTAGGCTGACATGCTGATGACGTGGATATCGGAATTATAATTTTAGTCGAATGCACTGAGGATAGTTTTTATAAATGTTGCCCCACGCTTCTTCCACGCAAATGTGGGTAAAATACCATTTAAATTATTCATTTCTCATCCCTCATGCGTATAGGCTGAACAATTAATAGTACGCTGTGATTAAAAAAATCAATAGTACGACACAATAGTAGATATTGTGTGATATGGCTTATTATATAATTTTCAAAAATAAGTTTTGAGTTAAATACCCTCAAGTATATTTTCTTCATAAAAACAAACACATCATCTTGTTAATCACAATAATCACTCATTATATATAAATTTTAAACCAAATTGTTCAAGTAGGCCTATATTTAACAAAATTCAAATTTTCCAAAATAAATCATTTTTAAACTACCTTAAAATGATTTATTTGTAAAAGTAAAAACATATTCTTATTTATCATGAACAATTATTCCCGGATTCCTATTTTTATTCAATCTTCAAGTCAATTTACAAAAAATTCAAATTTTCTATAATTTGTCCTAAGTAAACTACCCTTAAATTAATTTATTTTTTATAGACAAAGATAGATTATTATTGATAGTGTAAAATAGTCCCTGATACTAATTTGGAATCAAATTGTCAAAGCTATTTTCAAAAAATAAAATTGTACAAATATCAGTCAAAAGCTGACTAATATTTTATGAGTTTTTTTTAGAAAAACAAATCTATATAAAAATGTATAATACAAGCAAATTAACAGATAGGTACCCATTTTGAACCTAATCGCTAGAGCAATTCTTTTTAAATATTCAAATTTTAAAAAAAGTCATTGGTAAAAAACCCATAACTGAAATTCCCCCAACCCAAAATAAACAAGTATAAATGTGCCAAATCGTTATCGCCATTTTCAAAATAATTAAAATTTTCAAAAATTATTCATCCCTTAATCGGATTTTTACCCCAAACCAAGTATACGGGGCTATTTTTAATGTTAAACATTCCAAAGATATCCATTTGGAAATAAATTGTTAAAAGAAATTTATAAAATCTTTTGCGTTTTTGAAAGATCAGTCATCAGTTAACTACCTATAAATGAGTTTTACCCCAAAAACTACTATACAGTACAATGTTATTTGTGATATCACGCAATCTCCGGATATACATTTTAAACAAAACCCTTTAGAGCTATTTTTGAAATATTTTAAATTTTCAAAAATTTTCCTTCAGTAGATTACCCTTCAGCGAATGTTTGCACAATAAACAATTATACAGAGCTTTTTGTCTTGTCAAACAAATCCTAGATATTAATTTTAAACAAAATCGTTGTAGACATTTTCAAAAAATTTGGAATCTAAACAGCTTACTCATCGTAAAATACTCTTTGTTGAAGGACTAGGATAGAAAAAATTGTAGAATAGTTCTATAAAATTTAAATATCAAGCTTAAACAAAATCCATTAAACCGTTTTGGGTCAGTGTCCAGGGAGAGACAAACAAACAGACAAACATGGGGACAGACAGAGTTGTAAAATCAAATTTTTGAGGTTCTTGTTCACAAAAAACGCAAGGATTCGTCAAAATCTCTGCATCTCTTTTTTTCACGATCACAATACTTTCTCTTTATATGAGAAAGTAAAAGTAACCTACTAATACAACAATTTACCTAACATTGAAAATACATTATAAAACGATACCTTTTTATAAATGTTAAATACTTTTAGGACCTGATGGGAATTGGACAATTATTCATCTTATTCGGCTAGGTGCACAGGTAAATGATTAATTCTATCTCTCTATGTATACATACATAATTATATATACACATATACGTGGATGGATGGATGGATGGATGGATGGAGAGAATGAATATGGGGATGGAGAGAATTGGATGTTTGGATGGTGGTGTGGGATGCCATTAAAAAAGAACCACCCTCAATAGGCACGAATGGGATTCGAAACCTAACCTTTTATTAGTGGAAAACCAGACCAAATGAGCTTGGAATTAATTCCACTTGCCCACAAGTACAGTGGAAAAATATAATTTTATATTTTATTAAATTTAACCCCAATGATTTCAAATATAGTCAAGTGAAGAATGAATAAAACCGCGATTTGAAAAGATTTCTGGTTTGAGCGTAATTTTATGCAGAATTATTTTATGTGTGTTTAAAAGGCTATCTCCCACACCAACACAAACACACATCTTGGTGGTCTTGGGGTCTCACCTCAGGAACCAATGAAAATGCCCTTCGTAGGGGAAGTAAAGCTGTAAGTACCATGTTGATAGTGGCGTGTAAAATAACCCTGGAGGATATATTAAAATACCTTTCCCAGCAAAGTTAGTAGTCAATTTCCTGCTAGCTCATAGAAATTTAGTGTGGAAGCCAACGGGAAACCCCACCACTCCCTGATCTCCCCCAGTGCATAGGATTGTTACCAGATGGTGCAGACATCACCAACCAGCTGAAGGGTTGACAGAGTATACCCAGCACCTGATGGATAGAAATAATATCAAACCAACACTTGAGTGGTTGACTTAAGAATAATATATGAGAGGTTTGATACAAAAACGACACTTGTCAAAATCACATAACATTGAAAAAAACCACCATTTGATGTGATAAATCTTAAATGAGAAAAATAATAAATGATAAAGATTTACGAAAAATAATTTAAAGCTGGCTAAAAATAAAATAATATTCTGTTCTAATTTTTTTTATTATATCACATTTTTATGGTGAAATAAAAAATATTGCTCTTTACATTCACTGCTGTTGTCTTCTACTTCTGGATCAGAATAATCATTAATTTTTTTCAATATGGTTCAACGCGTAAAAAAAATAAAAATATTGCTCTTTACATTCACTGCTGTTGTCTTCTACTTCTGGATCAGAATAATCATTAATTTTTTTCAATATGGTTCAACGCGTAAAAAAAAAAATTAGAATCTATATTTGGAAGAAGTTCTCTTAGTATTTGAAGGTATTTTAACTTTATGCACTTATGTGTAATCTCGTTGGATACAGAAGACTTAGTAGCAACCCAATAGGTACTGTTAATTTATTTATAATTATTGTTTGTCTGCACGCACCACTAACTGTAAGTTTAAAATAATTGATGTTTATTTATTATTCGATACATGCGTATTTTCTGAAGCTTGAGGGCTGGACATGCAGTCTTCAAGAAATAAGTATCAGTAGCAACTTTAATGGCGTAAAACTCACCCTACTTCATTTTAACCATTTTGAATGGAGAAGGTTTTTGGCAACAAGACACAATAACAGAATCCCATTCAGATGGAATTTAAACTGTAACCAGTTTCTTTTATTTTGAAATTATTGCAAAATCTTGATCATTTTGCAAGGAAGCAATACCACATTTCTGGAAACACATTTTTAATCCTGTTGAAATCATGGAGGCAATGCATCAGCATGTATAAGAAATGGGTCATAAGTACATTCTATTTCTGACAAGAACATCCGTCACTGATCAGAATTAATTCATGAGAAATGATTTCATTGTTTATCAAATAATGAAACAAATTTGAAGCAACATCATTTTATCTTTTCTTTCCAGTGCATTAATTATAAAGATACAGTGCACGGCATCATCATTGGCAAGGTTGTGAATATCAAATA
The DNA here is from genome assembly GCA_039000515.1 of Timema cristinae. Lineage (NCBI taxonomy): Eukaryota > Metazoa > Arthropoda > Insecta > Phasmatodea > Timematidae > Timema > Timema cristinae. The sequence continues at coordinate 73,662,803 of JBCFYV010000012.1, read as the reverse complement.
CATAGTACCATAATTGGAATTAGTAAAAAAAGGTTATTTCTAATAAGTGGTACAGTTAGATCTGTATAAAATCAAATGAAATAACTTATGCTTTCTCACTATTGGCTTTAATTTTGTAATTTCTTTTCAAAGTAGAAAACGCTTCTGCTTTTCTCAGATAAAAGCATTTGTTTCAAGTTTGACTTTTTTTTCGCTGTCATCAATTTCAGCTAATTGTTGCATTAATTTATCACAGAAAGTGGATGTTTCTGTTCTAGGTTATCCAAATTTAATACTAAATTTATGTTTAAAATATTTCCAGTAATCTTTATATGGAATTTGAATTTGGTATTTTTCAAGAAACAGTTTGTGCATTTTATTGACGTTCAAATTTTCCAATAAATAAAATCAACATGGATTATCTCGAATATAATACTGGGATTAGTGAGGTTTTAGTCCTTTAATGTGACAGTGTATAAGATTTAGCGTCTTAGGTCTGTTAGCATGCTTACCATGCTTGTCTAATGGAGACCTAGTTGTAACAAATAAACTAGACCACAGTCATCTTATGCTGGCGACTGTAATCCCATGAAAGATAGCAAATGTTTTTTTTTGCAAACTGTCTCTTTAGTACGAATTTCAGGTTCACCTACTTGTAGTTGAAATTTAAAATGATAGGCTGTTGCATGCCTGTAGTCTGGAGGAAACACACCACCACTTTCAGAATCTGAGGAGCTATTTTTGTGTATTTTATGAAACCGTCATCGCTTCACTTCTTTTAGATTAATAAGACCGATTAAATGAGCATCTTGAAGAATTTTTGATGGAATTGAATAAAAACTGTTAAATATTTAATTCATTTTCTCTTCCAGAAATAACATCAAAACATTTTAATCTCTTACAACTGAAACAAAGATTAAAGAATTAAATAAATCAACTAAGTAAAGTAATATAAAATAAACATTTAAACATTTTATTTATGGTAAATTTGTTTAAGTTATGTGGAATGAAAAAAGACAAGCTACTGTTTTTGTTATCTGTTATGTCAATTATTGTTTAAATTAAATACTTGTTATTTGTTAGCTATGTAGTTTATTGCGTGTTATTAATTTTAAATTTATATGTTAAATTATGTTATTTGTTAATTGGGTTATGTAAGTTATGAAAATAAATAAACTTTACTAACATGCAATTTTCTCTCATTTTCTTTTCCTCTACAAATATTCCTTTATAATTATAATGTGCCAAACTTTGACTTTCCTATCTCTGATATCTTCTCTCTTTTTTTTTATTCACTTACACGGAACCAATTCACTTTCAGATATTTGGAATATATTAAGTTTATTTGTTACTCTACAGTAAATACTATACTATTGTAGCCTACTCTAATATAATCTATTGCAGAAACACTTTTTACAACTCGTTTGTACGCTTATTAAAATATGGTCAAAGATGATTAGTACATAACAGCTGACTGGAACAAATAATGTTTTTCAAAAACAACACTTGTCATTGACAAATGAGGGTTTTTATAAGAATTCTATGCTACATGTGTTGTTTTTGTAAAATTAATGATATAAACCCCAGCCATTTTATATGACAAAAACTGTTTTTGTGAAAAATGTTATTTTTTCTTCGAAACTGTAGTGTGTAGAACATGTATGACTTATATATAAATCTAATTTTTACCAAAAGTAGACTAATGTTTTGTCACTATATATAGGTCTATAATTATATAAATATATACATAAACACATAATATACTTAAATATGTGCATAGCTTACTACCGCCAGAATTCAGAGAGCACTGGGCAAAGGCGTTATGACTACCTAGTCTGGTTTTATTGTGACATGGAGACCAGGTTCAAAAATAATTAGGACTAATTAGGTTATTTTTTATTAAATAGATCCCCCCTCCCTTCTACGTACATCTGGGTATATTTTATATAAAATGTACTCTACTAGTCCCTTTTTAAACTAATGTAAATAAATGTGAATAGCCCGGACTGGACGTGAGGTGCATAGAAAAACAACCTTTACTATACTTCTTCTCTATTTCGGTTTCTTCACTCCCTTGCACGCCCCCTCCCCCAGACGAACATACGCATAACCATGCACAAGCTCAATGCAACGAAAACAAAACCACTTGCAATGAATAATTAAATAGACAGAATAGTACAAATGACGGAAATCGTTCCACCATTTTGTGAAATGTTTGTGTTTCACTTTGAATGCTGGTTTGATATTTCGGAATGAATCCTCTTAATTATGTGGGCCGTGGCTGATGGGAATACACACATTGGCTGAAGTATTTACACAACAAACAAACAGTAGCTATCATATTTATGTTTGGAGAGAGGATAACTTTTAATGCGTTGGCAGAGTTTGTTTTACATGGATTTTTTTTAAATGTAATTTTGTGTAGGGCTGAGTGCAAATTTATATCTCTGCAGATATTATTTATGGTTGTTCACTTAAAAACTGGTTATAAAATATTTAGCAAGTAATTTACTGTAATAATATATTCTATTTTGTGTAGTAGTACACGTAATGTAAATACGGTAAATTTTGAATTTTAGGTATACAAAAATAATCTATATTCTTATTAAATTAATTTAATTCATACAACCCGCCACTGTTAGCGAGTTTAGTATAGTCTGTCTGGTCGGTGACAGGAGGTCGGGTTTGGAATCCTGTCTGATACAATGAGTGTTTTTCCTAAATTATTCCTCCCTCTCTTCACGCAAATGCGAGTATATTTTCACTAATATCTATCTTCTGTATTTCCATATCATTAGCGTAGTTAAAATGTGATAAACTGGATGGTTATTAAGATGCGTTTCAGTACATGGGTTATTTGACGGCTAATTTATGGAAGTAAGTCAAGAAAAAGTGAACCTGAATTAATTTAGAGTGTGATAATAAAGAGAGAACTTAACTAGCTTGTATGTAGAAATGATGAAAAGCTTTTAGAACCTTATTCAGGAACTAGGATGATAATTTATTCACTGGTGGTTTAGTAATAGTGTAGTTTTAAGACCAGTTTCGTAGTCAGACTTAGTACTCCTCAATAAGTGCGGTGCTATAATAAATTCAGAATGACACATACCTAGACCAGAATGGAATGGGCCACTTTGATATGTGAAACTGGCCCATTCCATTCGAGTTTAAGTAAATGTAGTCTTGTGTTTAGTATAGCGACACTCTTGAGGCGTATTAAATCTGACTATGAAACTAGCCTTTAGTCTTAGTATAGTCTTAGGGTGGTATGCGATAACTTGACTAAGTGGATGCTTTGTGGACCCTAGCGTGGGCTTGCTTGCGTCATAATAGGTTATAAGGTGGAGTGACAGTGTGCTTGGGACCACACTGACAGTCCATTAAGAATTCACCATACGTTATGCATATCTCCCTTAGAGGTTGGGACTTGAATCCCTGATGGTTACACTGAGGTAGATTTTCTCTAAATTGCTTTCCACTCTTCCTCCATGAAAATTTCGATAAACTTTTCTTAAGTTTAACTTTCTCGTCCTAGTCCGTTAATGTAAATATTCAGCCATTCCTGATGGGCAGTAAAACGTAGAGTTCGAGCTATTAGTCTTGTTTTATTTTTCAGTAGTTTGGTCCAAGATACATCCTATGAGATGTTTTTTCTTCGGGTCCACAAATATTAAAGAGATTTTAAATATATGATATATAAAGGCATAACCCTAATCTACACAATTACAAAAGTATGGCACAAAAACAGGCTCAGTAATATGAATAGTTATATTTGGTATGGTCTAGATCGAGTTTGCTACGAGAACTGGTTTAGTCTCTTAATCCCAAATTAAAGTGCCTCCACTTTTATGGAAGTCTACTAATGTACTAAGCTACTATAATCGCACCGCAAAGCCAAAGAAAATATGTATTTAACATTTGAAAAACTGAATCAGTTTGACGACTTTGGTTTTCGGCTACCAGACAAGGTGATGATAGGAGAGCCCCTATTAGCAAGGGAACAGGAGAAGAGTGTATGCGTTTGTATTACTTTATTTCTATCTGTCTGGCTATAGTAATAACTCGTTTTAATGTGTCTTAATAATCTTAATATAGCAATAACACACAAACCAACAAAACCTAAATTTTAATTTTGTAAAAACCTGCTTTGGTGGCAGCATTATCTAAAGAGTCACTCTTACAATAAACTAAACTGCCGATGGCAGGGAGATCAGGGCTAGAAAACCGGTCAGGTGTATCGAGGGAGGTATAATACATTGTTTTCCAGTCTCCTTCCACGCAAATGCGGATATACTTTATTTAAATTGAACCTTCCTCATCCTTAACACATAGCCTGGCTAGTATATATGTGTATAACCTGAATAGGTGGTAAGACATGATGCTAAAACAAAATGGTGGACGCATGGAAGGTCCTAAAACATAAGTGTCAAAAATGATCATTTTTCGTGAAGGTTGGCTTACATTCAACGCTAGGACTTTAAATCCCTTCCTTGAGGTGTTGTGGAGGAACTAGGCTATGCACTGAAACTACCTGAGGCTCAGTGGAGGACTCATCAGTCATCACCCCCAATTGCTATAGTCATAACTAGTCATCGTACCAAAGAGAAGAATCTCATAAGTTAAATTTCTTATTTTTCTAAACCACAAAATTTGTATAAAATCCCAAATACAGTTTAAACGTTTTGTGATTATTGTACACATTTAAAACTCATGCCCTTTTTTAGATACCTCAACCACTTTTATCTTACCTTGAGAACACTTTCATAATAGCGTCCATCTATTCAGTGATTAACGTAAATTGGATATAGATACTACTAGTCGTATTTTGAACTTGTTACTGGATCTGATTTTTTAAATTCAAAAATTTATCTTGTAATTATTATTATTATTATTATTATTTTATATACTGGGTATGTTTTCTGCATTATGCAAATCAAATAGGCCTGCAAGTAGTGAAAGGTTGAACTACACTGTCCTATTCTATCTTAAAATCATTCGAAAAGGAACCAAATTGCTTCTTTATTCTATGAATAAAAAATAAGCTTTCACCTTTTGAATTGAGATTTACGTTTAAAAAGAGTGCGAAATGTTATATTAAAGCAGTTTTCGACTTCATTGCAGAATATTGAAGGTAGATTTTTCGGAGTATTCTAGATTAGGTTTCTAATACTTTGTTGATTTTACAGGTACTTGAATAAGTGATCACGTGGATTATATGTCAGGCTCATAAAATTTGGCTTTTCAGTGACAATAATTCTAAATTATTTTGAGTCTCAGATGAATATAAAGATAGTAGTATTACTAAGTGGTTTCCTACTCTTTATTTACTTAAATTCAGGTGTGTTTTATCTAAAATTCTACCTTTGTCAAATCTACCCTATTAGTGCAGTTAAAATCAAGTAGCCCAGACGGATAGAATACAAGGTAGAACAAAATGATTCGATAAAGGTAGGATTTTAGAGGAAATATACCTGATTTGAGTATATGAAGAGTAGAAAACCACTTAATAAATACTACTGTCTTTATACTAGGTAATACCAACCATTACTTTATTTAAAATCTCTTTGCATAATTGTAATCTGAATGTCCTTACAGATGTCCGTTTTGAGTCTTCTTTATACTACTTGAACATGTTTAAGAAATATAAATACTCTATTTTGGATGTAATAATATTTGACCTGGAGATTTTAAAGATAACATTGTTTTTATATTGTCCTCTTTATCAGCCTGCCTATTTGCGCATGCCTGCAGAGCCTTAACTATTGATAAAATGTTTCCGCATTTTAAATTTTATGGTAAGTTTAACTTTTATTGCTGTGTATGAATATAAAATTATACATTTAAACAAAATGGATAATTTGCCTCAAGCATAAAAAAATGATTTTATTAAAAATAGAATGACAAGTTTTGGATTATATCTAATTAACATTTATATGATAAGCAACAAAGTAATATTCAGGGATAAATTCGGGGAAATCTAGTTTCATACGGACAATTGTTTTGGAATCATTAGGAGTGTAAGGCAGGAACTGATTCACGTCCCGTAACACCAGACCAACCAGAGGGAGGGGTACCAAGCTGCGTTAAGCCGCATCTCGCCGATCTAACTCTATTAATGGAACAATAAAGGCAGTTGGTTGTTTACAATAATAGTCTGTATGTTGTTTGCTCGCTGCCAGAATGAATAACAGCTTTAGAGAAAAAGGCAATGTAATGAAAATACTTAATGGATTTAAATTTACTGAATACAAAGTTTTAGCTAAGTTTTTGATGCAACGTGCAAAGCTTTTTTTTATTTCGTGCCAGCTTAAAACTTGAGAACTTGGAGCTCAACCATTAATTAGAACCAGCCCAGGTGCCACAGTAACAATTAGTGAGCAATTCAGTCAAACAAAAAGCTACAGGAAGACCTGTCATAGCACCCAAAAAAACTAATTTTCTGAGGAATATAATAAAACTAGTACAACGTCATTTCATTCAAGGACATTAAATACAATAAATTAAATACATTAGAAATAATATTAATTATTCAAGAGCTTCCCAAACGCCAAAATTTCCCCTGAAGTGAAGTTCATTAAGTATTGTTTTCTCAAAATATTAATACAGCAACAGGTGACAACTTTGATTTGATCAACGATGTAACGACCATTATTGGTATGTTCTCTTATTCTACAAATATTGGAGCGTTCAATGAAATAGAAGAATCAAAGATGGATGTGACGTGCACCAATAACTTCCGGTAACTGTTCACCGTAAATGAGTTGAAGAAAAATCATTTTTACAAATCCAATCCGAACATTTACTTCTCTTTAAAATTTAAAAATAATGCAAAAGGTCACTAAAATCTTTCTTCAAAGTGAAAAAAGTATTGGACAAAATGCAATTACTAACTCCAGACTGAAAGATTACAAAGAAGGTAAAATTACAAGACTTTAATATATCCAAATTATTGTTGAAATTCACAAACCCACTACAAACATAAAAATAAATAGATTTTGTTTGATGTCTTGTATGACATTTTACTGTATAATATACTGGATTATATACTGTAATGTATCATTCTGAACATAATTTTGTCAATCCTTTAAATATTATTTTATATTTCTTAGACTTCACTCCTTCTCCTTCTGACGCAACTCTGGTAAAATTTATCTATTCCATCCATCTGACAAAACTCAGATCTTCGAGTTTGTAAATTTTGTTCTAGAAGAAAAAGTGAAGTCATAAAAGGCTAGATAGAAGCTTTCATTGACGTTATCAACATTTCCATAAATTAATAATTATTTGCTAGAATCCGAGATGAGATTCAGGATTCTTACACATGCTTCACTGGATGAAAGACAAACAAAGTTAATACTTTTGGGGAAATCAAAGTATAACGTTTATTTCTGTTTCTAAACACAATTACTTATATATTAAGACATTATTTTTTATCATATTCTAGGTTTTCAGTTTACCCTATCTAATGTTTAATTTCAATTGTTATCATTTTATCAATTGTATTACTACTGTTACTTGAACCAATATATTAAAAAAAATACATATCAAAGTCTCTTATATTAAATATCGTTCCTTATTGGCTATTTTATAATGTTTTCTAAAATGAAGTATGGTGTCTATTAAAATAAGAGAAAGATAAGTAAAAAGATAGAGAGAAAGCAAAGGAGCCCATCTTACGGACGAATGGTCGATATATTAGATAAACGACTACGCTCAAACCAGCAATCGCATCAAAGTGTGGATTTATGTCTGCTCCACTTGATAAGAGTGAAATATGTATCAGTGAAATATTATTCTAATTATAAAATAAATATACTTTATTAGCATTTTTGTTGTTGTTCATTTTATTAGCGTCAAAACGTTTATATTGGTTTACATTTGTAGTTCACTATAACGCCAATAGATGTGTTTTGAATTTAGTCTTAAAAAGCTTTTTCAAATAAAACAACCGTTAATCATGTTTCAGCCAAACGCTGTACCGGTCGTGCTATAAATTGTGTTAGTTGTGTTTAGATATTATGTAATTCGATCACTAATCTGCCCAACAATTTCTAATGTGGTAAACTAGTCTCATTGGTTTCAATGTCTCTGTATTCCAAGGAAGACTCCAGGTTACTACACTCGATGTTACACCTCATTCGATTTGTGTCTACCTAGGTTATGCGCTATCCGTATCAGGATAAGTAACTACTATGCCCGACACCTTAGTACAGCCCTCGGGCGTGACGCGTTGTTATTGTAAACATCGTGAACATATAGTCCGTATTTGTGTATGAAGGGTGATATCTGAGTATAGACCATTTTCTGTATGAAGGGATCGAATCGAATTTTGAGAATGGATAATTGGTGATCGATGATCGAGAGGGTTTAAAACACGGATATTAGTGTCCCCCCTCCCCGAATCGATTTTTGAGAATGGATAATTGGTGATCGATGATCGAGAGGGTTTAAAACACGGATATTATATATAAAAAAAAATTCCTTCATACGAAAACCGTTGACCAAGCCCTCCCACCTACAGCGCCTGCAACATCGAAAACTGTCTATATTTTCAAAAAGTTCTTCATATGAAAACCGGTCTATAGCCCTTCAGTCACCTTGGATATGTTGATTGCCTCCCAATAGCCTTGACGAGGACTTCGTGAGGGTTTGTAAACATCCCTGTTTTTTCGTGGTTGTGTAACAAAGCAATTGCGAAGTGGGGTTCGAACATCGCTTGGGTGAACCGGGGTGTTTTTTTTCTAGGCCTTCTGGTGGTAGCGTCTAATAAAACACAGATATTATAAAATATATATTTATTCGACGTAACTAAAAAAAAAAATCCGTTCATATCGAAAACGGTCTATATTTTTAAAAAGTTCCTTCATAACAAAACCGGTCTATAGCCCCTCGGAGAGCATTGCAAAAGCCTTTCCAGACAAGGAGAAACTCAAAACCTTGACTCTAGCTGTCACAAACAACCGGGTAGGGAGGGGATATATAAGGGGGACATCATTTGATCGTCTATTTTAAAACCGGATCAAGATGGACAAGTTAAAGCAGCTGGTAAATATTGTTGACGCCGTGCCGACCGTAAAATTGAGCGATCTAATTGTCGATCAAAAGTACTCGGTGGATAAATTAAAAGTGGTCGATACAAAGTTCGGGAGACGCGTAATAGCCTATCTGAATGGTGAGGTTTGTGTATTTCTACCCTGTCGTTTCGGTACTCTAACAGATGAAGACGTGTGCGAGCTGAATAACGAGACTCTGGTATTCACCTGTGCCGGAGTAAAACCAGGTGCACCCACCGTTGTGAACTTTGAACGCGTTTAAGAGTCAAGCAATACACGGCCAAAACCATCCAGTACGCTCACCATGCTTAGAATCGGCTATATTAATATAATGTTTGTGGGTCATACAATTGCGGGTCGTGCCTATATGACGGCAGAAAATATTCACAGTGTGGCTGTGAGCGATAGACATGTAAATTACAAAGTAGTAAATTACGACAGAGGTGTACCACATGATCGAGGCTACATAGAGTTTTGCGACTCTACCTGTCACACGATAAGAGCGACCGAAGTACGACCTTACGAAAGAATCGAAGAGTCTTACCTGTGCGATACTACATGCGCTGTATACAATTTCCGCAAAGGGGACATTGTGGCCGTTTTGCCCAGGCTGCTACAACCCTTCCGCGCTCCATACCACCCGCCACCACCCTTCACGACGCCTCAACCAGCGACCTCACCCCCGGCATACCCGCCACAGCAAGAGTCGTCTGTCTACAGGACGCCGGAGTCAGAGTCGTCTCTCTACCAGACAGCAGAGTCAGCAGAATATTCACAGACAGAGTCAGCCGCGTGCCCACCACCAACGGAGGAGGAGGCAAAGTCCAAAGAACCCGTAAATCTCGAGGATTTAACAATCCACAAAACTTATTCAAACGTTTCAATTATAGGTGAAACGCCCAATGACTACATACTCGGTCTGGGCAGTTTCGGTAACGTCTTCCTTCCAAAGTCTGTCTATTATTTGAATTTTAAGCGATTTAAATCTAAACCACGCTGTATGATTTATCTTGGAGGACAAAGTGTTATGTTTAAAAGTGAATTTAAAAACTAGACGCGTTCGTTGTTGTTGTTGCATTCTATGAATGTTTTAAATTAATTGGTGATTGTCAATAAAATAAAATAAAAACTAGTAAGAAAATGTTATTATTTTGCCTCCTGTTCGGACACCTCCCTACGTTAGAGAGAATCAGAACTGCGCTACCATTATTTAGCGCACACCGGAGGAACTCTTTAACATTATCAATAATACAGTTTCTTTATTTATTTAATGGGAGCTCCTCAAGCAGGTACACTAATGAATAAATAAATATTTCATGGTGTGAACAAAATTTCTAAATTTTCTATTTGTGTAAATATATCTTCATGGTTGTAAATACATATCCATGTATACTTTTATTTGTGTGAATAAATAGAAAGCATTTATTTTCTCTTGTATATGACATTTTATAATAACAAATTATTAAATGTTAGGAAATCTAGTTTTCAACATACAATTCGATAGTAGAACAATAATTATTTATTTATTGACTGTTACAATGATCTAGGTTTAAAGCCTGTCTGTGACAATACCAAATCAACTTGAGAGGTTAAATATTTCTTTTTGTGTTATTAGACATTTAATAACTTTAATTAAAATGATTAAACTAAACTAGATGTTTGGGTAAATTTAGTGTGGTTTTTCATGCTTAAGAAGAAAGGGTTGTATTAATTACAGTTCCTTTCTTACTAAACCTAAAAATAAATAAATACAATTATATCTATATATTTTTTATAATTCTTCACTCTCAGATTTTTTGCCTACTTTCTGGGTAGCTCCAATGCAATCACCACCAATTTAAAATCTACAGTTAATCGGAAATGGATAATTATATAACTACTAAACAATAAAAATAACAAATAGCTAGATTCTAAATATGTAACAGTGTCTTTATGAATCCGATGATTTCAGTCTTGAAAGACTAGGAGGTCTAAACTTTAAATAGTCTGAAGGTTGAAATCCTTCCAATCAAAAAAAACCTCTAACCAACTCCAATCTCAATAACCAAAATAAATACAACAAAAGTTGAATCTATAAACTAACTTGTGAATGTAATGCTACATACATACGAAATATTGGAGGGGCACTTTCTATGCGTTATGCTGAGCACTTAAGTGACTTTAAATAGAATAGAATAAAATATAAATTGTCTGAATACCTGAAAACCTCAGCTCATCAACCAACACCCATTAACAAATGCATGACACTTTTTCAACCTTCCACCAAAGGTCCAAAAATGAGTATCGCTGAAAACCTTCATATTTATAATGCTACTCTTCATCACAATATTATTTTTAACGAACAAACAAGTTTCAAGAACCAATCCCTTATCAATATAATCAAGAACCTCCACAATATGCGAAAATCAAAAACTCAAATAAGTCCCATCCTAAAAACCCGGCCCTCCTACCATCATAGTTTAGACCTGTTTGGGTCAGTTCAAAGAAGATAAGAGCCTACATTTATTCTCCTTTTGTACTATATTTTCATTCTAAACAAAAACAATTTATTTTATTTTCATTTTTCTTCTATATATATTCAACAGCAAACAAACAAACGACTGACACACTAGCGACATCTCACATATTAACTCTTATCTTTCCCAAAAATGTCTACGTTGGTCACTTGGTCTTTTCTAGAACACCAATCACAAAGGTTATAAAATTAACAATTAACTGCACATAAATCTATTGCACTGTGTTAACACCAGGAATAATATCTTAGTCCCAATCTGAAGGAGAGCTTGCTAGTTTGGGTGTTTTTTCATAATATTCAACTTTTTATATTTATAATTTTCGTCCTCTTATTTTATTTTTACAAATCGATTACCTTTTTTAACACCAGTTTTTTGCTAATGTCTCTGTGTATCCTCAAATTGCTAGTTTGATTTCATCAGAATCTGTTTAGTTTGTTACTTTATCATAACTTAATATTTACTATTATTGTATTGGTTTGTCTCAGACCTGATGATGGCGTAATCGCCAAAACATCTCGTCCCCAGCCAAGAGTAGCAACCAATTATACAAGGAGATGAATCAAAACCACACAGATAAGGAAATACACATTATTCAAACTTTTCCTTTTTGTATACGCTTCTTTCATAAAAATCAATTACTTATTTATATGATTTTATATTTATAATATATCATAATTGAGTAATATATAGCATGGATGACACATCTATTGATTTCCATTAAATCTAAAATTTAATCTTGTCTCGATAGTTAACACAAGCAAGTTTTTAGAAACCATTTGACTCGAATAACAAGTCTTTAACATTAAATCCTTTACAATCTTTTAATAATTTTTGTGAAATAAGTTTTGTATTATGTCTTTAATTTTAATATGTTTCATATAGATTTTATATTGTTAATTTGTTTACATGTGTAAGGTACATGAATAACAACCTAGACAAATATTTTAACCTTTTTATTAATTATCATTTCCATTGTCACTGTTTAAATATCTTAAACATTACAGAATATGTATTTCTTCTCAACATATGTTCAAACTGTGTACTAGTATATTTAATTATTCAACTAATAATTCACTATTGTTGGCATACGAATAAACCTATTATTTTTGATAAGTCTAAACCTTCATTAAATCTATAATCCTTTCTCAAGTACTCAAAATCTTATAGAGTTTTTAAGCTATTATACTAATAACTCTAATATAGTCAATTTGTCAATTTCCACTTTTCATTTTATTATCATATATACCTATAATCTGCTACTAATTAAATATTGTTTTTGTACAGATTTATATTTTTTCTTTGATTTATGCTAATTAATTTCAGAACTTTACTATTTAACAATCTCAATGATAATTTTTTAGAAATGTTATTGTACCTGTTTTATTTGACTTAATTTCTTGATGTATTAGTTTTTCATCGAAATTATTAAATTATCTTCATGTTATGTTTCATATTTATATTGTTTAATTGACCAAAGAAGTTGTACCAATAAATCTGATTAGCTGTTCCATCCAAGTACGTTCCTTATATTATAAATTCATATTTCTCCTTATTACAACTAATATGAATATAACTAGAAATATAATAAAAATTATCAATGTTTATTTCAAAAGTAATGTTTAAATTTTACTATGTTCCTTTATATTTTAATACTACTATAAATAAGTAAGGACAATGCTAAAATTTGATACATCATTTTCTTTTCTATTTATTCAACAAAATATTGTTAAAAATATATATCATACAAACCCACTTCAACAACCAACAGCCATTATACATTTTAACAAAACTATTACCAAAGCTCTAACACTTCTTTTACCTTCTAATCTAGGCATATATCTACTAATGTATGAGGATACATTCACACAGTCCAATTTTAATAGACATAGTATTTAAACACATTTTTATGCAGTCAATATTGATAACACCCGCATCGGTGGCTGCATAATCTAAGGCATTGGTGGCCAACCTCTTTTTTCTTGCATACCACTTTGTGCACACAAAATCTAGGGCGTGCCACTCCACCACAAAATCTTCAAACGAACCTTACCTTAGTACCACCACCATCTTTAGAAAAATACAGACAAACATTATTAGGCTCATTTAAAATTTGATAGTATAATATAGTATAACAAACATTAGCTATAGCCTAATGTGCCTACCTCAATATTTTGCGAAGATTACTACATATACAAATGTATCTTAACAATGAATATATAAAACATACACTGAGTTTCTTATACAACTTAAAAGGAAATTATTACAATGAGCCATCATTCGTCACCCAGACAATTTGAAGCTAAGGGTTTTCCCAACCTGGTACACAGCAATGGAAATACTTGTTAATGAGATTAATTATAAACGAACCGCTAAGAATAATAACGGCCTACATCTTTCAAAATTGGAGAATACTTGCATAATATAATTACATATAACCAGATATTATCACATCCTTTCTTACAAGAACATATACAGTTTTATTCTTGTCATAGTAGACGAACACTTGCCTTAATTTTTGATATCCGACTCAGACGGACTAAGAGAACATAATGTGAAGGACAACCACAATACCTCCTCGTCCCAGCAGTCATCCTGGTGAGCAGGATTTGGAAGTGTTTGATGACATTGATGTTTAAGGCTGGAGAGCTTTGCGCAGGACCCCTCACAAATGCCGCATTTAAGTGACAAAATGGCGCCTGGAGTTGAAGCTAAAGAAGAAACACACTCAAGCGCTAGCGCTCTCGACTCACCGATAGCTCCGATTATGTCAGCAGAGTGCTACGCCGACAATTGGTATGACGCGTTGGTCAAAGAAAATTATGTCTTTGATTTTAACCGCGAGCTGTAACTGTATTGCTGACGTGCAAATGCGGGTACACATCACGCCGTAAGGATGTAGGGCAATAACGCTAATTACTTCACCGGGGCAGCTGCGGGTACACATTTCGTGCTGTAAGGGTTTCAAATCCCATGGCACATCGTCTAAATGTGGGGATGGCGCGCGCGCCTTCCTACATTTAGTGTGCCAGGGGATTTGAAACCCTTACAGCACGAAATGTGTACCCGCAGCTGCCCCGGTGAAGTAATTAGCGTTATTGCCTACATCCTTACGGCGTGATGTGTACCCGCATTTGCACGTCAGCAATACAGTTACAGCTCGCGGTTAAAATCAAAGACATAATTTTCTTTGACCAACGCGTCATACCAATTGTCGGCGTAGCACTCTGCTGACATAATCGGAGCTATCGGTGAGTCGAGAGCGCTAGCGCTTGAGTGTGTTTCTTCTTTAGCTTCAACTCCAGGCGCCATTTTGTCACTTAAATGCGGCATTTGTGAGGGTCCTGCGCAAAGCTCTCCAGCCTTAAACATCAATGTCATCAAACACTTCCAAATCCTGCTCACCAGGATGACTGCTGGGACGAGGAGGTATTGTGGTTGTCCTTCACATTATGTTCTCTTAGTCCGTCTGAGTCGGATATCAAAAATTAAGGCAAGTGTTCGTCTACTATGACAAGAATAAACTGTATATGTTCTTGTAAGAAAGGATGTGATAATATCTGGTTATATGTAATTATATTATGCAAGTATTCTCCAATTTTGAAAGATGTAGGCCGTTATTATTCTTAGCGGTTCGTTTATAATTAATCTCATTAACAAGTATTTCCATTGCTGTGTACCAGGTTGGGAAAACCCTTTGCTTCAAATTGTCTGGGTGACGAATGATGGCTCATTGTAATAATTTCCTTTTAAGTTGTATAAGAAACTCAGTGTATGTTTATATATTCATTGTTAAGATACATTTGTATATGTTAGTAATCTTCGCAAAATATTGAGGTAGGCACATTAGGCTATAGCTAATGTTTGTTATACTATATTATACTATCAAATTTTAAATGAGCCTAATAATGTTTGTCTGTATTTTTCTAAAGATGGTGGTGGTACTAAGGTAAGGTTCGTTTGAAGATTTTGTGGTGGAGTGGCACGCCCTAGATTTTGTGTGCACAAAGTGGTATGCAAGAAAAAGAGGTTGGCCAC
Organism: Timema cristinae; assembly: GCA_039000515.1. Lineage (NCBI taxonomy): Eukaryota > Metazoa > Arthropoda > Insecta > Phasmatodea > Timematidae > Timema > Timema cristinae. Next base: position 73,647,220 of record JBCFYV010000012.1, on the reverse strand, counting down.
CAATGCCTTAGATTATGCAGCCACCGATGCGGGTGTTATCAATATTGACTGCATAAAAATGTGTTTAAATACTATGTCTATTAAAATTGGACTGTGTGAATGTATCCTCATACATTAGTAGATATATGCCTAGATTAGAAGGTAAAAGAAGTGTTAGAGCTTTGGTAATAGTTTTGTTAAAATGTATAATGGCTGTTGGTTGTTGAAGTGGGTTTGTATGATATATTTTTAACAATATTTTGTTGAATAAATAGAAAAGAAAATGATGTATCAAATTTTAGCATTGTCCTTACTTATGTATAGTAGTATTAAAATATAAAGGAACATAGTAAAATTTAAACATTACTTTTGAAATAAACATTGATAATATTTTATTATATTTCTAGTTATATTCATATTAGTTTGTAATAAGGAGAAATATGAATTTATAATATAAGGAACGTACTTGGATGGAACAGCTAATCAGATTTATTGGTACAACTTCTTTGGTCAATTAAACAATATAAATATGAAACATAACATGAAGATAATTTAATAATTTCGATGAAAAACTAATACATCAAGAAATTAAGTCAAATAAAACAGGTACAATAACATTTCTAAAAAATTATCATTGAGATTGTTAAATAGTAAAGTTCTGAAATTAATTAGCATAAATCAAAGAAAAAATATAAATCTGTACAAAAACAATATTTAATTAGTAGCAGATTATAGGTATATATGATAATAAAATGAAAAGTGGAAATTGACAAATTGACTATATTAGAGTTATTAGTATAATAGCTTAAAAACTCTATAAGATTTTGAGTACTTGAGAAAGGATTATAGATTTAATGAAGGTTATGACTTATCAAAAATAATAGGTTTATTCGTATGCCAACAATAGTGAATTTATTAGTTGAATAATTAAATATACTAGTACACAGTTTGAACATATGTTGAGAAGAAATACATATTCTGTAATGTTTAAGATATTTAAACAGTGACAATGGAAAGATAATTAATAAAAAGGTTAAAATATTTGTCTAGGTTGTTATTCATGTACCTTACACATGTAAACAAATTAACAATATAAAATCTATATGAAACATATTAAAATTAAAGACATAATACAAAACTTATTTCACAAAATTATTAAAAGATTGTAAAGGATTTAATGTTAAAGACTTGTTATTCGAGTCAAATGGTTTCTAAAAACTTGCTTGTGTTAACTATCGAGACAAGATTAATTTTAGATTTAATGGAAATCAATAGATGTGTCATCCATGCTATATATTACTCAATTATGATATATTATAAATATAAAATCATATAAATAAGTAATTGATTTTTATGAAAGAAGCGTATACAAAAAGGAAAAGTTTGAATAATGTGTATTTCCTTATCTGTGTGGTTTTGATTCATCTCCTTGTATAATTGGTTGCTACTCTTGGCTGGGGGACGAGATGTTTTGGCGATTACGCCATCATCAGGTCTGAGACAAACCAATACAATAATAGTAAATATTAAGTTATGATAAAGTAACAAACTAAACAGATTCTGATGAAATCAAACTAGCAATTTGAGGATACACAGAGACATTAGCAAAAAACTGGTGTTAAAAAAGGTAATCGATTTGTAAAAATAAAATAAGAGGACGAAAATTATAAATATAAAAAGTTGAATATTATGAAAAAACACCCAAACTAGCAAGCTCTCCTTCAGATTGGGACTAAGATATTATTCCTGGTGTTAACACAGTGCAATAGATTTATGTGCAGTTAATTGTTAATTTTATAACCTTTGTGATTGGTGTTCTAGAAAAGACCAAGTGACCAACGTAGACATTTTGGGAAAGATAAGAGTTAATATGTGAGATGTCGCTAGTGTGTCAGTCGTTTGTTTGTTTGCTGTTGAATATATATAGAAGAAAAATGAAAATAAAATAAATTGTTTTTGTTTAGAATGAAAATATAGTACAAAAGGAGAATAAATGTAGGCTCTTATCTTCTTTGAACTGACCCAAACAGGTCTAAACTATGATGGTAGGAGGGCCGGGTTTTTAGGATGGGACTTATTTGAGTTTTTGATTTTCGCATATTGTGGGAGGTTCTTGATTATATTGATAAGGGATTGGTTCTTGAAACTTGTTTGTTCGTTAAAAATAATATTGTGATGAAGAGTAGCATTATAAATATGAAGGTTTTCAGCGATACTCATTTTTGGACCTTTGGTGGAAGGTTGAAAAAGTGTCATGCATTTGTTAATGGGTGTTGGTTGATGAGCTGAGGTTTTCAGGTATTCAGACAATTTATATTTTATTCTATTCTATTTAAAGTCACTTAAGTGCTCAGCATAACGCATAGAAAGTGCCCCTCCAATATTTCGTATGTATGTAGCATTACATTCACAAGTTAGTTTATAGATTCAACTTTTGTTGTATTTATTTTGGTTATTGAGATTGGAGTTGGTTAGAGGTTTTTTTTGATTGGAAGGATTTCAACCTTCAGACTATTTAAAGTTTAGACCTCCTAGTCTTTCAAGACTGAAATCATCGGATTCATAAAGACACTGTTACATATTTTAGAATCTAGCTATTTGTTATTTTTATTGTTTAGTAGTTATATAATTATCCATTTCCGATTAACTGTAGATTTTAAATTGGTGGTGATTGCATTGGAGCTACCAGAAAGTAGGCAAAAAATCTGAGAGTGAAGAATTATAAAAATATATAGATATAATTGTATTTATTTATTTTTAGGTTTAGTAAGAAAGGAACTGTAATTAATACAACCCTTTCTTCTTAAGCATGAAAAACCACACTAAATTTACCCAAACATCTAGTTTAGTTTAATCATTTTAATTAAAGTTATTAAATGTCTAATAACACAAAAAGAAATATTTAACCTCTCAAGTTGATTTGGTATTGTCACAGACAGGCTTTAAACCTAGATCATTGTAACAGTCAATAAATAAATAATTATTGTTCTACTATCGAATTGTATGTTGAAAACTAGATTTCCTAACATTTAATAATTTGTTATTATAAAATGTCATATACAAGAGAAAATAAATGCTTTCTATTTATTCACACAAATAAAAGTATACATGGATATGTATTTACAACCATGAAGATATATTTACACAAATAGAAAATTTAGAAATTTTGTTCACACCATGAAATATTTATTTATTCATTAGTGTACCTGCTTGAGGAGCTCCCATTAAATAAATAAAGAAACTGTATTATTGATAATGTTAAAGAGTTCCTCCGGTGTGCGCTAAATAATGGTAGCGCAGTTCTGATTCTCTCTAACGTAGGGAGGTGTCCGAACAGGAGGCAAAATAATAACATTTTCTTACTAGTTTTTATTTTATTTTATTGACAATCACCAATTAATTTAAAACATTCATAGAATGCAACAACAACAACGAACGCGTCTAGTTTTTAAATTCACTTTTAAACATAACACTTTGTCCTCCAAGATAAATCATACAGCGTGGTTTAGATTTAAATCGCTTAAAATTCAAATAATAGACAGACTTTGGAAGGAAGACGTTACCGAAACTGCCCAGACCGAGTATGTAGTCATTGGGCGTTTCACCTATAATTGAACGTTTGAATAAGTTTTGTGGATTGTTAAATCCTCGAGATTTACGGGTTTCTTTGGACTTTGCCTCCTCCTCCGTTGGTGGTGGGCACGCGGCTGACTCTGTCTGTGAATATTCTGCTGACTCTGCTGTCTGGTAGAGAGACGACTCTGACTCCGGCGTCCTGTAGACAGACGACTCTTGCTGTGGCGGGTATGCCGGGGGTGAGGTCGCTGGTTGAGGCGTCGTGAAGGGTGGTGGCGGGTGGTATGGAGCGCGGAAGGGTTGTAGCAGCCTGGGCAAAACGGCCACAATGTCCCCTTTGCGGAAATTGTATACAGCGCATGTAGTATCGCACAGGTAAGACTCTTCGATTCTTTCGTAAGGTCGTACTTCGGTCGCTCTTATCGTGTGACAGGTAGAGTCGCAAAACTCTATGTAGCCTCGATCATGTGGTACACCTCTGTCGTAATTTACTACTTTGTAATTTACATGTCTATCGCTCACAGCCACACTGTGAATATTTTCTGCCGTCATATAGGCACGACCCGCAATTGTATGACCCACAAACATTATATTAATATAGCCGATTCTAAGCATGGTGAGCGTACTGGATGGTTTTGGCCGTGTATTGCTTGACTCTTAAACGCGTTCAAAGTTCACAACGGTGGGTGCACCTGGTTTTACTCCGGCACAGGTGAATACCAGAGTCTCGTTATTCAGCTCGCACACGTCTTCATCTGTTAGAGTACCGAAACGACAGGGTAGAAATACACAAACCTCACCATTCAGATAGGCTATTACGCGTCTCCCGAACTTTGTATCGACCACTTTTAATTTATCCACCGAGTACTTTTGATCGACAATTAGATCGCTCAATTTTACGGTCGGCACGGCGTCAACAATATTTACCAGCTGCTTTAACTTGTCCATCTTGATCCCGGTTTTAAATAGACGATCAAATGATGTCCCCTTATATATCCCCTCCCTACCCGGTTGTTTGTGACAGCTAGAGTCAAGGTTTTGAGTTTCTCCTTGTCTGGAAAGGCTTTTGCAATGCTCTCCGAGGGGCTATAGACCGGTTTTGTTATGAAGGAACTTTTTAAAATATAGACCGTTTTCGATATGAACGGATTTTTTTTTTTTAGTTACGTCGAATAAATATATATATTTTATAATATCTGTGTTTTATTAGACGCTACCACAGAAGGCCTAGAAAAAAAACACCCCGGTTCACCCAAGCGATGTTCGAACCCCACTTCGCAATTGCTTTGTTACACAACCACGAAAAAACAGGGATGTTTACAAACCCTCACGAAGTCCTCGTCAAGGCTATTGGGAGGCAATCAACATATCCAAGGTGACTGAAGGGCTATAGACCGGTTTTCATATGAAGGAACTTTTTGAAAATATAGACAGTTTTCGATGTTGCAGGCGCTGTAGGTGGGAGGGCTTGGTCAACGGTTTTCGTATGAAGGAATTTTTTTTTATATATAATATCCGTGTTTTAAACCCTCTCGATCATCGATCACCAATTATCCATTCTCAAAAATCGATTCGGGGAGGGGGGACACTAATATCCGTGTTTTAAACCCTCTCGATCATCGATAACCAATTATCCATTCTCAAAAATCGATTCGATCCCTTCATACAGAAAATGGTCTATACTCAGATATCACCCTTCATACACAAATACGGACTATATGTTCACGATGTTTACAATAACAACGCGTCACAAATATAGCCTGAGGGCTGTGGCGAGGTGCCGACCACAGTAGTTAAGTATTCATAAGGGAACTGCCTATTTGAAGGAGAATATCCCCACACAGCTGTATTTCTTGTCAGAATGGAAGTTTGGAAGCATCAAATCCACTAAAACCTCATCAATTACTTTATAATTATTTCTTTTTGTGACCTTGTTAAAAATGTAGTTATTTGTTTACGATAGATTATTTCTATATTTCAAACTATTTACTTTGATCTAAGAACTGAAACATTGCACTTCACTTTTGAATGAATGATTATTTATGTTATTACTAAATTTAAAATGTAATGTTTTCAATACAAAAGAAACATGTTATCTTTTATCCCATTTTGGCTTAAGCTATATTTTTTAAAACACTCAGGATTTCTAAACGTCAGCAATGTATTTAAAGTGCTCCTGTAGGTGGAACACTAAGGAACAACAAAGAAATGAGCAAAAAAGCTAAATAAGTAGTTTAATATATATATATATATATATATATATATATATATATATACACACACACACACACACACACACACACATGTTGAACTCTGTAGTCTTGGGGTAAAGTTCTCTCCTCAGGACACAATGTCCGTTGGTTCTAGCCCAGCCGGGGTTGATAGATTTTTCTTGAGAGATAAAAAATCCATAGCACAATTTCCCTTGGCGGGTAAGTATAGCCGTCGGTCCCATGTCAATTGCGGCATTTAAAAAAAACCTGGAAAATACCTTTTAAGCAAATTTGGTAGGCCCTTTCTCTCTCGCTCATAGAATTCAGTGTGGAAGCTTTTTCAAATAAAACAACCGTTAATCATGTTTCAGCCAAACGCTGTACCGGTCGTGCTATAAATTGTGTTAGTTGTGTTTAGATATTATGTAATTCGATCACTAATCTGCCCAACAATTTCTAATGTGGTAAACTAGTCTCATTGGTTTCAATGTCTCTGTATTCCAAGGAAGACTCCAGGTTACTACACTCGATGTTACACCTCATTCGATTTGTGTCTACCTAGGTTATGCGCTATCCGTATCAGGATAAGTAACTACTATGCCCGACACCTTAGTACAGCCCTCGGGCGTGACGCGTTGTTATTGTAAACATCGTGAACATATAGTCCGTATTTGTGTATGAAGGGTGATATCTGAGTATAGACCATTTTCTGTATGAAGGGATCGAATCGAATTTTGAGAATGGATAATTGGTGATCGATGATCGAGAGGGTTTAAAACACGGATATTAGTGTCCCCCCTCCCCGAATCGATTTTTGAGAATGGATAATTGGTGATCGATGATCGAGAGGGTTTAAAACACGGATATTATATATAAAAAAAAATTCCTTCATACGAAAACCGTTGACCAAGCCCTCCCACCTACAGCGCCTGCAACATCGAAAACTGTCTATATTTTCAAAAAGTTCCTTCATATGAAAACCGGTCTATAGCCCTTCAGTCACCTTGGATATGTTGATTGCCTCCCAATAGCCTTGACGAGGACTTCGTGAGGGTTTGTAAACATCCCTGTTTTTTCGTGGTTGTGTAACAAAGCAATTGCGAAGTGGGGTTCGAACATCGCTTGGGTGAACCGGGGTGTTTTTTTTCTAGGCCTTCTGGTGGTAGCGTCTAATAAAACACAGATATTATAAAATATATATTTATTCGACGTAACTAAAAAAAAAAATCCGTTCATATCGAAAACGGTCTATATTTTTAAAAAGTTCCTTCATAACAAAACCGGTCTATAGCCCCTCGGAGAGCATTGCAAAAGCCTTTCCAGACAAGGAGAAACTCAAAACCTTGACTCTAGCTGTCACAAACAACCGGGTAGGGAGGGGATATATAAGGGGGACATCATTTGATCGTCTATTTTAAAACCGGATCAAGATGGACAAGTTAAAGCAGCTGGTAAATATTGTTGACGCCGTGCCGACCGTAAAATTGAGCGATCTAATTGTCGATCAAAAGTACTCGGTGGATAAATTAAAAGTGGTCGATACAAAGTTCGGGAGACGCGTAATAGCCTATCTGAATGGTGAGGTTTGTGTATTTCTACCCTGTCGTTTCGGTACTCTAACAGATGAAGACGTGTGCGAGCTGAATAACGAGACTCTGGTATTCACCTGTGCCGGAGTAAAACCAGGTGCACCCACCGTTGTGAACTTTGAACGCGTTTAAGAGTCAAGCAATACACGGCCAAAACCATCCAGTACGCTCACCATGCTTAGAATCGGCTATATTAATATAATGTTTGTGGGTCATACAATTGCGGGTCGTGCCTATATGACGGCAGAAAATATTCACAGTGTGGCTGTGAGCGATAGACATGTAAATTACAAAGTAGTAAATTACGACAGAGGTGTACCACATGATCGAGGCTACATAGAGTTTTGCGACTCTACCTGTCACACGATAAGAGCGACCGAAGTACGACCTTACGAAAGAATCGAAGAGTCTTACCTGTGCGATACTACATGCGCTGTATACAATTTCCGCAAAGGGGACATTGTGGCCGTTTTGCCCAGGCTGCTACAACCCTTCCGCGCTCCATACCACCCGCCACACCCTTCACGACGCCTCAACCAGCGACCTCACCCCGGCATACCCGCCACAGCAAGAGTCGTCTGTCTACAGGACGCCGGAGTCAGAGTCGTCTCTCTACCAGACAGCAGAGTCAGCAGAATATTCACAGACAGAGTCAGCCGCGTGCCCACCACCAACGGAGGAGGAGGCAAAGTCCAAAGAACCCGTAAATCTCGAGGATTTAACAATCCACAAAACTTATTCAAACGTTTCAATTATAGGTGAAACGCCCAATGACTACATACTCGGTCTGGGCAGTTTCGGTAACGTCTTCCTTCCAAAGTCTGTCTATTATTTGAATTTTAAGCGATTTAAATCTAAACCACGCTGTATGATTTATCTTGGAGGACAAAGTGTTATGTTTAAAAGTGAATTTAAAAACTAGACGCGTTCGTTGTTGTTGTTGCATTCTATGAATGTTTTAAATTAATTGGTGATTGTCAATAAAATAAAATAAAAACTAGTAAGAAAATGTTATTATTTTGCCTCCTGTTCGGACACCTCCCTACGTTAGAGAGAATCAGAACTGCGCTACCATTATTTAGCGCACACCGGAGGAACTCTTTAACATTATCAATAATACAGTTTCTTTATTTATTTAATGGGAGCTCCTCAAGCAGGTACACTAATGAATAAATAAATATTTCATGGTGTGAACAAAATTTCTAAATTTTCTATTTGTGTAAATATATCTTCATGGTTGTAAATACATATCCATGTATACTTTTATTTGTGTGAATAAATAGAAAGCATTTATTTTCTCTTGTATATGACATTTTATAATAACAAATTATTAAATGTTAGGAAATCTAGTTTTCAACATACAATTCGATAGTAGAACAATAATTATTTATTTATTGACTGTTACAATGATCTAGGTTTAAAGCCTGTCTGTGACAATACCAAATCAACTTGAGAGGTTAAATATTTCTTTTTGTGTTATTAGACATTTAATAACTTTAATTAAAATGATTAAACTAAACTAGATGTTTGGGTAAATTTAGTGTGGTTTTTCATGCTTAAGAAGAAAGGGTTGTATTAATTACAGTTCCTTTCTTACTAAACCTAAAAATAAATAAATACAATTATATCTATATATTTTTTATAATTCTTCACTCTCAGATTTTTTGCCTACTTTCTGGGTAGCTCCAATGCAATCACCACCAATTTAAAATCTACAGTTAATCGGAAATGGATAATTATATAACTACTAAACAATAAAAATAACAAATAGCTAGATTCTAAATATGTAACAGTGTCTTTATGAATCCGATGATTTCAGTCTTGAAAGACTAGGAGGTCTAAACTTTAAATAGTCTGAAGGTTGAAATCCTTCCAATCAAAAAAAACCTCTAACCAACTCCAATCTCAATAACCAAAATAAATACAACAAAAGTTGAATCTATAAACTAACTTGTGAATGTAATGCTACATACATACGAAATATTGGAGGGGCACTTTCTATGCGTTATGCTGAGCACTTAAGTGACTTTAAATAGAATAGAATAAAATATAAATTGTCTGAATACCTGAAAACCTCAGCTCATCAACCAACACCCATTAACAAATGCATGACACTTTTTCAACCTTCCACCAAAGGTCCAAAAATGAGTATCGCTGAAAACCTTCATATTTATAATGCTACTCTTCATCACAATATTATTTTTAACGAACAAACAAGTTTCAAGAACCAATCCCTTATCAATATAATCAAGAACCTCCCACAATATGCGAAAATCAAAAACTCAAATAAGTCCCATCCTAAAAACCCGGCCCTCCTACCATCATAGTTTAGACCTGTTTGGGTCAGTTCAAAGAAGATAAGAGCCTACATTTATTCTCCTTTTGTACTATATTTTCATTCTAAACAAAAACAATTTATTTTATTTTCATTTTTCTTCTATATATATTCAACAGCAAACAAACAAACGACTGACACACTAGCGACATCTCACATATTAACTCTTATCTTTCCCAAAAATGTCTACGTTGGTCACTTGGTCTTTTCTAGAACACCAATCACAAAGGTTATAAAATTAACAATTAACTGCACATAAATCTATTGCACTGTGTTAACACCAGGAATAATATCTTAGTCCCAATCTGAAGGAGAGCTTGCTAGTTTGGGTGTTTTTTCATAATATTCAACTTTTTATATTTATAATTTTCGTCCTCTTATTTTATTTTTACAAATCGATTACCTTTTTTAACACCAGTTTTTTGCTAATGTCTCTGTGTATCCTCAAATTGCTAGTTTGATTTCATCAGAATCTGTTTAGTTTGTTACTTTATCATAACTTAATATTTACTATTATTGTATTGGTTTGTCTCAGACCTGATGATGGCGTAATCGCCAAAACATCTCGTCCCCAGCCAAGAGTAGCAACCAATTATACAAGGAGATGAATCAAAACCACACAGATAAGGAAATACACATTATTCAAACTTTTCCTTTTTGTATACGCTTCTTTCATAAAAATCAATTACTTATTTATATGATTTTATATTTATAATATATCATAATTGAGTAATATATAGCATGGATGACACATCTATTGATTTCCATTAAATCTAAAATTTAATCTTGTCTCGATAGTTAACACAAGCAAGTTTTTAGAAACCATTTGACTCGAATAACAAGTCTTTAACATTAAATCCTTTACAATCTTTTAATAATTTTGTGAAATAAGTTTTGTATTATGTCTTTAATTTTAATATGTTTCATATAGATTTTATATTGTTAATTTGTTTACATGTGTAAGGTACATGAATAACAACCTAGACAAATATTTTAACCTTTTTATTAATTATCTTTCCATTGTCACTGTTTAAATATCTTAAACATTACAGAATATGTATTTCTTCTCAACATATGTTCAAACTGTGTACTAGTATATTTAATTATTCAACTAATAAATTCACTATTGTTGGCATACGAATAAACCTATTATTTTTGATAAGTCATAACCTTCATTAAATCTATAATCCTTTCTCAAGTACTCAAAATCTTATAGAGTTTTTAAGCTATTATACTAATAACTCTAATATAGTCAATTTGTCAATTTCCACTTTTCATTTTATTATCATATATACCTATAATCTGCTACTAATTAAATATTGTTTTTGTACAGATTTATATTTTTTCTTTGATTTATGCTAATTAATTTCAGAACTTTACTATTTAACAATCTCAATGATAATTTTTTAGAAATGTTATTGTACCTGTTTTATTTGACTTAATTTCTTGATGTATTAGTTTTTCATCGAAATTATTAAATTATCTTCATGTTATGTTTCATATTTATATTGTTTAATTGACCAAAGAAGTTGTACCAATAAATCTGATTAGCTGTTCCATCCAAGTACGTTCCTTATATTATAAATTCATATTTCTCCTTATTACAACTAATATGAATATAACTAGAAATATAATAAAAATTTATCAATGTTTATTTCAAAAGTAATGTTTAAATTTTACTATGTTCCTTTATATTTTAATACTACTATAAATAAGTAAGGACAATGCTAAAATTTGATACATCATTTTCTTTTCTATTTATTCAACAAAATATTGTTAAAAAATATATCATACAAACCCACTTCAACAACCAACAGCCATTATACATTTTAACAAAACTATTACCAAAGCTCTAACACTTCTTTTACCTTCTAATCTAGGCATATATCTACTAATGTATGAGGATACATTCACACAGTCCAATTTTAATAGACATAGTATTTAAACACATTTTTATGCAGTCAATATTGATAACACCCGCATCGGTGGCTGCATAATCTAAGGCATTGGTGGCCAACCTCTTTTTCTTGCATACCACTTTGTGCACACAAAATCTAGGGCGTGCCACTCCACCACAAAATCTTCAAACGAACCTTACCTTAGTACACCACCATCTTTAGAAAAATACAGACAAACATTATTAGGCTCATTTAAAATTTGATAGTATAATATAGTATAACAAACATTAGCTATAGCCTAATGTGCCTACCTCAATATTTTGCGAAGATTACTACATATACAAATGTATCTTAACAATGAATATATAAACATACACTGAGTTTCTTATACAACTTAAAAGGAAATTATTACAATGAGCCATCATTCGTCACCCAGACAATTTGAAGCTAAGGGTTTTCCCAACCTGGTACACAGCAATGGAAATACTTGTTAATGAGATTAATTATAAACGAACCGCTAAGAATAATAACGGCCTACATCTTTCAAAATTGGAGAATACTTGCATAATATAATTACATATAACCAGATATTATCACATCCTTTCTTACAAGAACATATACAGTTTATTCTTGTCATAGTAGACGAACACTTGCCTTAATTTTTGATATCCGACTCAGACGGACTAAGAGAACATAATGTGAAGGACAACCACAATACCTCCTCGTCCCAGCAGTCATCCTGGTGAGCAGGATTTGGAAGTGTTTGATGACATTGATGTTTAAGGCTGGAGAGCTTTGCGCAGGACCCCTCACAAATGCCGCATTTAAGTGACAAAATGGCGCCTGGAGTTGAAGCTAAAGAAGAAACACACTCAAGCGCTAGCGCTCTCGACTCACCGATAGCTCCGATTATGTCAGCAGAGTGCTACGCCGACAATTGGTATGACGCGTTGGTCAAAGAAAATTATGTCTTTGATTTTAACCGCGAGCTGTAACTGTATTGCTGACGTGCAAATGCGGGTACACATCACGCCGTAAGGATGTAGGGCAATAACGCTAATTACTTCACCGGGGCAGCTGCGGGTACACATTTCGTGCTGTAAGGGTTTCAAATCCCATGGCACATCGTCTAAATGTGGGGATGGCGCGCGCGCCTTCCTACATTTAGTGTGCCAGGGGATTTGAAACCCTTACAGCACGAAATGTGTACCCGCAGCTGCCCCGGTGAAGTAATTAGCGTTATTGCCCTACATCCTTACGGCGTGATGTGTACCCGCATTTGCACGTCAGCAATACAGTTACAGCTCGCGGTTAAAATCAAAGACATAATTTTCTTTGACCAACGCGTCATACCAATTGTCGGCGTAGCACTCTGCTGACATAATCGGAGCTATCGGTGAGTCGAGAGCGCTAGCGCTTGAGTGTGTTTCTTCTTTAGCTTCAACTCCAGGCGCCATTTTGTCACTTAAATGCGGCATTTGTGAGGGGTCCTGCGCAAAGCTCTCCAGCCTTAAACATCAATGTCATCAAACACTTCCAAATCCTGCTCACCAGGATGACTGCTGGGACGAGGAGGTATTGTGGTTGTCCTTCACATTATGTTCTCTTAGTCCGTCTGAGTCGGATATCAAAAATTAAGGCAAGTGTTCGTCTACTATGACAAGAATAAACTGTATATGTTCTTGTAAGAAAGGATGTGATAATATCTGGTTATATGTAATTATATTATGCAAGTATTCTCCAATTTTGAAAGATGTAGGCCGTTATTATTCTTAGCGGTTCGTTTATAATTAATCTCATTAACAAGTATTTCCATTGCTGTGTACCAGGTTGGGAAAACCCTTTGCTTCAAATTGTCTGGGTGACGAATGATGGCTCATTGTAATAATTTCCTTTTAAGTTGTATAAGAAACTCAGTGTATGTTTATATATTCATTGTTAAGATACATTTGTATATGTAGTAATCTTCGCAAAATATTGAGGTAGGCACATTAGGCTATAGCTAATGTTTGTTATACTATATTATACTATCAAATTTTAAATGAGCCTAATAATGTTTGTCTGTATTTTTCTAAAGATGGTGGTGGTACTAAGGTAAGGTTCGTTTGAAGATTTTGTGGTGGAGTGGCACGCCCTAGATTTTGTGTGCACAAAGTGGTATGCAAGAAAAAGAGGTTGGCCACCAATGCCTTAGATTATGCAGCCACCGATGCGGGTGTTATCAATATTGACTGCATAAAAATGTGTTTAAATACTATGTCTATTAAAATTGGACTGTGTGAATGTATCCTCATACATTAGTAGATATATGCCTAGATTAGAAGGTAAAAGAAGTGTTAGAGCTTTGGTAATAGTTTTGTTAAAATGTATAATGGCTGTTGGTTGTTGAAGTGGGTTTGTATGATATATTTTTAACAATATTTTGTTGAATAAATAGAAAAGAAAATGATGTATCAAATTTTAGCATTGTCCTTACTTATGTATAGTAGTATTAAAATATAAAGGAACATAGTAAAATTTAAACATTACTTTTGAAATAAACATTGATAATATTTTATTATATTTCTAGTTATATTCATATTAGTTGTAATAAGGAGAAATATGAATTTATAATATAAGGAACGTACTTGGATGGAACAGCTAATCAGATTTATTGGTACAACTTCTTTGGTCAATTAAACAATATAAATATGAAACATAACATGAAGATAATTTAATAATTTCGATGAAAAACTAATACATCAAGAAATTAAGTCAAATAAAACAGGTACAATAACATTTCTAAAAAATTATCATTGAGATTGTTAAATAGTAAAGTTCTGAAATTAATTAGCATAAATCAAAGAAAAAAATATAAATCTGTACAAAAACAATATTTAATTAGTAGCAGATTATAGGTATATATGATAATAAAATGAAAAGTGGAAATTGACAAATTGACTATATTAGAGTTATTAGTATAATAGCTTAAAAACTCTATAAGATTTTGAGTACTTGAGAAAGGATTATAGATTTAATGAAGGTTATGACTTATCAAAAATAATAGGTTTATTCGTATGCCAACAATAGTGAATTTATTAGTTGAATAATTAAATATACTAGTACACAGTTTGAACATATGTTGAGAAGAAATACATATTCTGTAATGTTTAAGATATTTAAACAGTGACAATGGAAAGATAATTAATAAAAAGGTTAAAATATTTGTCTAGGTTGTTATTCATGTACCTTACACATGTAAACAATATTAACAATATAAAATCTATATGAAACATATTAAAATTAAAGACATAATACAAAACTTATTTCACAAAATTATTAAAAGATTGTAAAGGATTTAATGTTAAAGACTTGTTATTCGAGTCAAATGGTTTCTAAAAACTTGCTTGTGTTAACTATCGAGACAAGATTAATTTTAGATTTAATGGAAATCAATAGATGTGTCATCCATGCTATATATTACTCAATTATGATATATTATAAATATAAAATCATATAAATAAGTAATTGATTTTTATGAAAGAAGCGTATACAAAAAGGAAAAGTTTGAATAATGTGTATTTCCTTATCTGTGTGGTTTTGATTCATCTCCTTGTATAATTGGTTGCTACTCTTGGCTGGGGGACGAGATGTTTTGGCGATTACGCCATCATCAGGTCTGAGACAAACCAATACAATAATAGTAAATATTAAGTTATGATAAAGTAACAAACTAAACAGATTCTGATGAAATCAAACTAGCAATTTGAGGATACACAGAGACATTAGCAAAAAACTGGTGTTAAAAAAGGTAATCGATTTGTAAAAATAAAATAAGAGGACGAAAATTATAAATATAAAAAGTTGAATATTATGAAAAAACACCCAAACTAGCAAGCTCTCCTTCAGATTGGGACTAAGATATTATTCCTGGTGTTAACACAGTGCAATAGATTTATGTGCAGTTAATTGTTAATTTTATAACCTTTGTGATTGGTGTTCTAGAAAAGACCAAGTGACCAACGTAGACATTTTTGGGAAAGATAAGAGTTAATATGTGAGATGTCGCTAGTGTGTCAGTCGTTTGTTTGTTTGCTGTTGAATATATATAGAAGAAAAATGAAAATAAAATAAATTGTTTTTGTTTAGAATGAAAATATAGTACAAAAGGAGAATAAATGTAGGCTCTTATCTTCTTTGAACTGACCCAAACAGGTCTAAACTATGATGGTAGGAGGGCCGGGTTTTTAGGATGGGACTTATTTGAGTTTTTGATTTTCGCATATTGTGGGAGGTTCTTGATTATATTGATAAGGGATTGGTTCTTGAAACTTGTTTGTTCGTTAAAAATAATATTGTGATGAAGAGTAGCATTATAAATATGAAGGTTTTCAGCGATACTCATTTTTGGACCTTTGGTGGAAGGTTGAAAAAGTGTCATGCATTTGTTAATGGGTGTTGGTTGATGAGCTGAGGTTTTCAGGTATTCAGACAATTTATATTTTATTCTATTCTATTTAAAGTCACTTAAGTGCTCAGCATAACGCATAGAAAGTGCCCCTCCAATATTTCGTATGTATGTAGCATTACATTCACAAGTTAGTTTATAGATTCAACTTTTGTTGTATTTATTTTGGTTATTGAGATTGGAGTTGGTTAGAGGTTTTTTTTGATTGGAAGGATTTCAACCTTCAGACTATTTAAAGTTTAGACCTCTAGTCTTTCAAGACTGAAATCATCGGATTCATAAAGACACTGTTACATATTTTAGAATCTAGCTATTTGTTATTTTTATTGTTTAGTAGTTATATAATTATCCATTTCCGATTAACTGTAGATTTTAAATTGGTGGTGATTGCATTGGAGCTACCAGAAAGTAGGCAAAAAATCTGAGAGTGAAGAATTATAAAAATATATAGATATAATTGTATTTATTTATTTTTAGGTTTAGTAAGAAAGGAACTGTAATTAATACAACCCTTTCTTCTTAAGCATGAAAAACCACACTAAATTTACCCAAACATCTAGTTTAGTTTAATCATTTTAATTAAAGTTATTAAATGTCTAATAACACAAAAAGAAATATTTAACCTCTCAAGTTGATTTGGTATTGTCACAGACAGGCTTTAAACCTAGATCATTGTAACAGTCAATAAATAAATAATTATTGTTCTACTATCGAATTGTATGTTGAAAACTAGATTTCCTAACATTTAATAATTTGTTATTATAAAATGTCATATACAAGAGAAAATAAATGCTTTCTATTTATTCACACAAATAAAAGTATACATGGATATGTATTTACAACCATGAAGATATATTTACACAAATAGAAAATTTAGAAATTTTGTTCACACCATGAAATATTTATTTATTCATTAGTGTACCTGCTTGAGGAGCTCCCATTAAATAAATAAAGAAACTGTATTATTGATAATGTTAAAGAGTTCCTCCGGTGTGCGCTAAATAATGGTAGCGCAGTTCTGATTCTCTCTAACGTAGGGAGGTGTCCGAACAGGAGGCAAAATAATAACATTTTCTTACTAGTTTTTATTTTATTTTATTGACAATCACCAATTAATTTAAAACATTCATAGAATGCAACAACAACAACGAACGCGTCTAGTTTTTAAATTCACTTTTAAACATAACACTTTGTCCTCCAAGATAAATCATACAGCGTGGTTTAGATTTAAATCGCTTAAAATTCAAATAATAGACAGACTTTGGAAGGAAGACGTTACCGAAACTGCCCAGACCGAGTATGTAGTCATTGGGCGTTTCACCTATAATTGAAACGTTTGAATAAGTTTTGTGGATTGTTAAATCCTCGAGATTTACGGGTTCTTTGGACTTTGCCTCCTCCTCCGTTGGTGGTGGGCACGCGGCTGACTCTGTCTGTGAATATTCTGCTGACTCTGCTGTCTGGTAGAGAGACGACTCTGACTCCGGCGTCCTGTAGACAGACGACTCTTGCTGTGGCGGGTATGCCGGGGGTGAGGTCGCTGGTTGAGGCGTCGTGAAGGGTGGTGGCGGGTGGTATGGAGCGCGGAAGGGTTGTAGCAGCCTGGGCAAAACGGCCACAATGTCCCCTTTGCGGAAATTGTATACAGCGCATGTAGTATCGCACAGGTAAGACTCTTCGATTCTTTCGTAAGGTCGTACTTCGGTCGCTCTTATCGTGTGACAGGTAGAGTCGCAAAACTCTATGTAGCCTCGATCATGTGGTACACCTCTGTCGTAATTTACTACTTTGTAATTTACATGTCTATCGCTCACAGCCACACTGTGAATATTTTCTGCCGTCATATAGGCACGACCCGCAATTGTATGACCCACAAACATTATATTAATATAGCCGATTCTAAGCATGGTGAGCGTACTGGATGGTTTTGGCCGTGTATTGCTTGACTCTTAAACGCGTTCAAAGTTCACAACGGTGGGTGCACCTGGTTTTACTCCGGCACAGGTGAATACCAGAGTCTCGTTATTCAGCTCGCACACGTCTTCATCTGTTAGAGTACCGAAACGACAGGGTAGAAATACACAAACCTCACCATTCAGATAGGCTATTACGCGTCTCCCGAACTTTGTATCGACCACTTTTAATTTATCCACCGAGTACTTTTGATCGACAATTAGATCGCTCAATTTTACGGTCGGCACGGCGTCAACAATATTTACCAGCTGCTTTAACTTGTCCATCTTGATCCCGGTTTTAAATAGACGATCAAATGATGTCCCCCTTATATATCCCCTCCCTACCCGGTTGTTTGTGACAGCTAGAGTCAAGGTTTTGAGTTTCTCCTTGTCTGGAAAGGCTTTTGCAATGCTCTCCGAGGGGCTATAGACCGGTTTTGTTATGAAGGAACTTTTTAAAAATATAGACCGTTTTCGATATGAACGGATTTTTTTTTTTTAGTTACGTCGAATAAATATATATTTTATAATATCTGTGTTTTATTAGACGCTACCACCAGAAGGCCTAGAAAAAAAACACCCCGGTTCACCCAAGCGATGTTCGAACCCCACTTCGCAATTGCTTTGTTACACAACCACGAAAAAACAGGGATGTTTACAAACCCTCACGAAGTCCTCGTCAAGGCTATTGGGAGGCAATCAACATATCCAAGGTGACTGAAGGGCTATAGACCGGTTTTCATATGAAGGAACTTTTTGAAAATATAGACAGTTTTCGATGTTGCAGGCGCTGTAGGTGGGAGGGCTTGGTCAACGGTTTTCGTATGAAGGAATTTTTTTTTATATATAATATCCGTGTTTTAAACCCTCTCGATCATCGATCACCAATTATCCATTCTCAAAAATCGATTCGGGGAGGGGGGACACTAATATCCGTGTTTTAAACCCTCTCGATCATCGATAACCAATTATCCATTCTCAAAAATCGATTCGATCCCTTCATACAGAAAATGGTCTATACTCAGATATCACCCTTCATACACAAATACGGACTATATGTTCACGATGTTTACAATAACAACGCGTCACAAATATAGCCTGAGGGCTGTGGCGAGGTGCCGACCACAGTAGTTAAGTATTCATAAGGGAACTGCCTATTTGAAGGAGAATATCCCCACACAGCTGTATTTCTTGTCAGAATGGAAGTTTGGAAGCATCAAATCCACTAAAACCCTCATCAATTACTTTATAATTATTTCTTTTTGTGACCTTGTTAAAAATGTAGTTATTTGTTTACGATAGATTATTTCTATATTTCAAACTATTTACTTTGATCTAAGAACTGAAACATTGCACTTCACTTTTGAATGAATGATTATTTATGTTATTACTAAATTTAAAATGTAATGTTTTCAATACAAAAGAAACATGTTATCTTTTATCCCATTTTGGCTTAAGCTATATTTTTTAAAACACTCAGGATTTCTAAACGTCAGCAATGTATTTAAAGTGCTCCTGTAGGTGGAACACTAAGGAACAACAAAGAAAATGAGCAAAAAGCTAAATAAGTAGTTTAATATATATATATATATATATATATATATATATATATATATACACACACACACACACACACACACACACACATGTTGAACTCTGTAGTCTTGGGGTAAAGTTCTCTCCTCAGGACACAATGTCCGTTGGTTCTAGCCCAGCCGGGGTTGATAGATTTTTTGAGAGATAAAAATCCATAGCACAATTTCCCTTGGCGGGTAAGTATAGCCGTCGGTCCCATGTCAATTGCGGCATTTAAAAAAAACCTGGAAAATACCTTTTAAGCAAATTTGGTAGGCCCTTTCTCTCTCGCTCATAGAATTCAGTGTGGAAGACAATAAAGAACCACCACATTTCCTGAACGACCATAGTACAAGGGATTTCTTCCAGATGGTGCAGGCAACACTAACCAGCTGAAGGGTTGAGTGCATTCCCAGCTCCGGATGGATAGAAATCACAACAAACCAACCTTCGAGTTGTTGATTTAAGAAAAAGATAGATATATAAACTTAGACATATATATATAAACTTATATATATAAAATGGAGGAGGAGCTGGAGGGGGCGAGATAGAGAGATATAGAAAGAAAACACGTAAAAGAGAGATTTGAAGAGTAAATTAAAAATGAGAGAAAAGGCACGCCCTTTTGTTCCTAGCTTATCTGCTAATTAAATCATCACGTGGTTCACTTGTTGTTTTGTTCATCAGATATGAGTCGTTAGGATCAAGAGCTTTTTGGGTAAAAGCCCATTCTGCTAGTTTTCAACAAAGTTATCTCCGTGAAAGAAGGGGGGGGGGGGGGGGGTGAATGTTACCAAGTTATGGATCATTTGCATGATACTCCATTTTAATCCTGTTAAGCTAACGGTTGGCCAATTAGATCCCGACGTGATAGAATGGGTTCCAAAATATCGTAGACCTTTACATCTCTATGATGAGGGTAGAGATTTAGGTTTGTTTGTTTTTTCAAGCCGCTAGCACATACAAGTATTGTATTACTCGAATAACTTTTTATTTATTTATATAAGAATTTTAAAGTTTTAACTAAATAAGTTAATTATTTTATTTTTAACAAAAATTGTAAATTTAATTCAATCAACAACATTAGATGGAGTAGACGTGGACTAAATATCAGCAGCGTGTAATTAGGTATTTTTCCCTCTGAAAGGTTCAGCCATGCTTCCTCGTGTGTACATTTGGTCTAAATTCTACCTCCCCAATTACTACTCCATTAGCATATAGTAGGTATTAGTATTTTTCCCTCTGAAAGGTTCAGCCATGCTTCCTCGTGTGTATATTTGGTCTAAATTCTACCTCCCCAATTACTACTCCATTAGCATATAGTAGGATGGGGAGCAAGATAAAATCTTAGTTAGTAAATAGTTTGTACACTTATCTAAATATCCAGAGATATCATAAAGTTTATCCAGCTGAAATCGGATTTTTGTCTTTCGTTGCTTGATAAATAATATAAAAGGGTTTGGTTATTGTTTCATTTACTAATATTCATATGGCTAAATCGTTAGAAATATTCACCTCAAATCTAGGAGAGAATATTTATATTGTGGCTGCTAACGATAAATATATTTACCCATTATACAAATTAGTGTATCTTTCTACTTAGTTAAAAAATATAGTGACTACAGCTGGATGATTATTAATATGCCTACATTTCCACGCCAAGTTATTTTATGACCTGTGTGCTTAATGGTGATGTTTTACTATTTGGTTTACATTATGTACACTTTCTGAATTTAGCGCCCAAGAATTACACACAAACTCAATTCTGTAACAAGCACAGCACCCATTTCCCGACCATTACTTCACGATTGTGGGAGTGGATGTCACAAAATCTTCCCAATTATATATTTTTTAATCATGTTATACGTGCTAAGATGTGAGGCGTGTGCTGATATAACCAATGTGGATAGAAAGTTGTTAGGTACAATAAAATACACGATAAAGTAACACATTTTATTAATATGATAATTAAGTTTATAAATGCTATTAATAGCCTCTACAAACATTAAATGGATAAATATAAAATTTAACAGAATGGCAAAAAGATCTGGGGGAATTTTTTTTTCGTGTGATTCCCTTATTCATATATATCCAAATTTATCTGACCAAACCTATTCTTGAACTCATAAGGATGTTTAAAAGAATACCCAAGTCTTTTTTTGTTGTAAACTCTTATTTTTAGAATAGACTAAAAGTAAATAACATTAACTTAATTAAAACAATGTTTTAATAAGATTCAGTAAACACATTTATCTTACACAGACAACCAAATCTTGTAATGATTATTTCAAATCCCATTTGTACTTTAAATATGTAGTGCGTACAACCCGAATGGGTGGTAAGACGCGGTGATAATAATAATAATAAATATGTTACCAAATCATATTATTTACCCTACATTTGAATGAGTCGGTTGGCTCAACATTTAATTTTGGTTTACATTTTTTTAACAACTCTTCTTAGGAGTATATATATGATTCAGTAGTCACTATTATTATTTAATTCATAAATAATGAAGGCCTAAAGGAAATATTTATCTCGTTTACGCAACTCACCACCACAGGTGGTGTTTCTGCAACACGCGCTATATCACAGGACGATCATGCTAGAAGCTAGCTTGAGTAAACAGTGAAACTAAAATATAATTAATTTTTCTGCTCGGTATGGTGAGTAGTAAGAGAGGAACTGGTAGACTACAAATACGTTGGCGGGATGCCATCAAGAAGGACACTGGCATGAAAATGGTTGAGGTAAAAGATGTTACGAGGAACAGAATTAAATGGAGGGAAATTATCCTTAGAGTAATAGAGATTTGAATTTTACTGAATGAATGAAAAAGGATTAGAGCCGTAATGATAAACCACAATAACCATCTTCTTGCCATACCAAACGCTTACCTACCCTATTCAAAATATACGACAATGTGTGTAAACCTGTCATTCTACAAACTGCCTAGGCTTTCTATTTAATTCCTAAGTGGTTTTAGCAAAGTATGAAATAAATTAGCTTTGCTGTGTTATTTCATACTTTTCGTATGAAATTTATAGAATAACCAGTCATTATATATTACCGAGAACAAGAGTTAACCTAACCTAACCTAGCTACTCTATTCTAAAATAACCTAACATGACCAACTTAAGTCCTAGGAATCAGGCGATCCTATAAGAAAACAGTGCATGACTTACATAGAACTGGATAAAATAAATGATAACATATTATGGGACTTCAAAGAGACAAAGGACTTGAAAATAAGTATGAAATACAACTGCAAAACTCGTTTATTTCATACTTTGCCAAAACCACTATGGCATTATATAGAAAGTATAGACCTTTTATAGAACGCCTGGATTTCACACATTGCTGATGACATATATAAGATAGTCAGTCGGTTTATCAATCTATCTTGAATAAAAAACATTCCAAATAGAACTTCTGGAGAATGTCATTTATTTAATATGATATCTACAATCAACATTTCATAAAAAACTATCAAAATTCCATAAAGGCAATTAAAATTCCATAAGGACAATTAAAACAAAATAACAAATATTAATCTATTCCAATAAGAAGATACAGGTGGTGACTCACTGTGAATTGATGTTGCCGGGAAACGTCCAAGCGTTGAAGAACTTTGCCCCAACGGACCATTTCAGTATCGTGAGCATTTTCACGTCTTAATCGAAGGACACACGTCGAAGAAAAGATAAATTATTGTCTCTGCTCGCCACTCCTGTTGACAACGCTAGTGAGGAAGTGGATTTACTTCGCATCTCTCCCCCTCACCCCTTAGATCTCATGTTGTACTCCAGGCCAGTTCTGTCGCTATATAACAGATTCCCCGTGGATCACATTTTTGTATTCCATTGTATTTATTCACCGGAGAAGGAACTACTATATACAACTTCAGCACCGAAGACTACCGATGGCCACGATGTGTCAGGCGTCAGACTCACCGCCACGTTGCAGAGGAAGCTTCTTCTGAGAAATATTGAGTATCATGTCAGAATTTTTGACGTTGCTATCTATGTCCTTCAGACATAGTTTCATGCATTAGAATGTCTTTCTTTTATTTCTATGTCCATCAGGCCTAATGTATTGTGTTAGAGGGTCTGAGTTATTTTCAATGTCCATCAGACACAAGGTTTAATTTCAGAAGGTCTAACAATATTTTCTATGATCATCAGACATGATTTATTTAGTCAGGATGTCTAACATTATTTTCAATGTCCATCAGACATAGTTTCTTGGGTCATATAGTCCAACGGTTATTTCCCTATGCCCATAAGGCATCGTTTAAATACGGGGGCTCTACGCTCGACATATGTATAGGACCAGGTGATTGAGTATACTGAGTAAATGAATTTGATTTCCTTTTCTAAGTCCTTAAGACATTGTTATATTTTTATGACATCCTAAACGGTATGATCTCGTTTAGAATCTTTTTATGGACACAATCATATCAGTTAACAATTTCTTCTTGGACCTAGTTAGGTCAGTGACTAGTTGCAGTCACGATTAAACCCTTGTTTGTGTAGCTTTTTACGGCGCGCAACCTATGGGAGCACTACTATATTGAAGTAGTGGCCCGCGAGGATAATGCTTTCTTTCGGCCCCTTCAGGTGCCATATTTATAGTAGTGTTCAAAGATAATTTGTATTAGCTATTGTATGCCCTAGTAATGGGTATATGTAGACATTTACTATTGATTGCTCTGTCAGTACTCATTAGGAAATGACCAGTGATAGTAAATTATTGTGTAGATACCTTATTGTTAGTCATCTACTATTTGTAAAATGTATAACGTTCATGCTACTTCTCGCCCCACGTTGTGCACCAATTATGACGTTATTGTACTTCTCGCACCGCGATGGGCGCCAATTATGAAGTTTCGGACTTACGGATCCCTGTCTTGGGTCTAATTGATGAGATATTACCGTTTAATTAGCTGATAATTGCCCCGTGGTCGAGCACTAATTGAAGAGTTTACTGATGATTAGAATATTGTATCAATTAATACACACTTATTATGTTGACATGTTTTTATTTCTAAATCTCGGTTTATTTCAAGAGAAAATAGATCATGTCGTCGACGAACTATTTACGCGACCTATAGCACGATCGTAGGGATCGCGGACAGGAGCTGCAGTCCCGAGTACTTCAAGGACTGGACGCAGTCCCTTCATTGCCCATTCTTGTTAACCATACTAGGAAGCTTCTAAAGGTCGTGTATAAAATTAATACAACAAACTTCGGTCTTACTGGAGGTTTCGAGAGCCGAAACTGACCAAGTTACTTTTTAAATTCTATGATCATCAAGAGAGAAGTTATATTAAAAATCTTATATTGTAAACTTGCTTGTGGTACACTCTGACGCACTTACAGTAGTGTACTTCTGAGAAAAGTGCTTCAAGGCATGTATAGTTTAATTTATGAATAGATACGTTTATAATTAGGATGATTTGTCAGCTTCACAATTCTTTAGGGGCAATCAATAATTACAATGGAAGCTACTCTAAAAGGATATTTCTTAGTTTTTTCGTAACTCTCGTGAGGGTTAATACACGCCAATAGCTTACATTTATCTCTTGGTTATCTAAAAATATAAGATTTGATGCTATGTTTTATTCAATTGTTCAATATTATTCAGTGTTAATCTTAGGTATTGTGTTAGCGGGTAGATTGCCTTTATTGCTTAGACTTAATCAACTTTTTATTGTTGCTGAGTGGGCGATTCAACTAATACCTTCTAGAGTTATTAATAACAATGGCTATTATAAGTCGGTTCCTTGGACAAACTATAATCCCTATTTTCTAACCATTCTATTACTCGATAACGGAATACGGTTATCATTAATTAGTTAATTGAATTTAAACCTTGTCACCCACATGTCATTATATATCTTTTTGTTTGCCTTTTAATAAAATTATTTGTTAAGCTTACATATTTCTGTAATTCTTTTTCCATTTCTTTCCTTAGTCAGGTATAACTTATTTAAATATGTAAAAGCAATCGTTTCTTTTTCTACTTGATAGGAGAAGCAGCAATGCACTTTTCTAATTAAAATAAATATGATTGTTGTATATTTTTTCTTTGGGTTGCTAAATATACTTGTTTTTTATTAATTTTAACTTTGTTACATAAATATTATGATTATATAAGCTCATTTATCTATGTACAAAATTTATATTTTAAAAGTGCACTACAAGAAGAGATTTTAGTTTAGGTTATTAGTTTCTTAAATATTTACAACTTAATGTTTATTTTACGTTTATAAATTTAATTTATATCACATACATGATTATTTTTACAGGGGGATCTATCATAATGGGAAGTGTGTTTTTTCTCATATATTTATCTGCTGTGGAATTCGTGAACATACTATTAATGGGGATGACAAAGGGATACTGGTTTGAGTTCAGACGGAAATTGACATGTAAACCACTGAGAAAAAGTCAAAAATACAAGTATGTTATTTATCTTTATTATAGCTAATCGACTACCCTGGTAGAACTCATAATCCATCCATTTATTATCATCTTTAATTGATAGCTATGGATGCCCATAAACTATGTTTTTATACTTTTCACAATATACTATTTTACCTGACAAATAGGCTATATTTTCTGGTTTCATGAGAGCTCTAAACACCCTAACATTTCCCAGTTCTCAATATTTTCCCTGATTGTGGCTACGCAGTTTAAAGACGTTTTGAAAGTGGCACACTCTTATGGTACATCTCTCCTTAAAACCAGTAGTCCACCCTCCTTCACCCACATCAAGCTCCCCTCAGAGTAACCATATTAGAATGTACACACACGCCAAAAGGGATGGACAGACAGTGCGTGGAGTATATTTAACCGCATCACTCGACCGAGCCTAATAGCTATGCTGGCCCGCAGACTTAATTAGCGGGGGTAGCTGGGTGCGGTTTCCTGTCGCGTGACGTCACGTCCTGTGACGCGGCGTCACGTTTCTTCCTGCAGTCTCTTCACACAAACACACACACACACACACATACACACACTCCCTTTTCATCCTTGATATTAGTATCTATTCGAGGGGAGACTAGTAATTAATTAATGCTTGTATCAGAATTTCAAAATAAGCTATATTAGGTATTATTGTTACCTTGAAAGCTTATGTCTTATAATTTATAGCTTTACATGAGCTACAATTAGGTTTTAAACATACTATAGTCTTGGTTCTTGTGTAAATTACCCTTTATTTATTCAATGAACATTTTTTATTTTGTTGTGGTTTTTCCTTGTACTTCATATCTGACTACCCATCCGGGAAATCCACATGTATTTTATATAATGTGCTAAGGACAAGGAAGGTAGAACCTTAGAGGAAAAGTACCCGCAATTATGTAAAGTAAGAGAGGGGGTACATCTGAGAAAAGCCTAAGTACAATCGGCTAGGATTGAACCTTGGCCTCCTCGTCACTGGTATGTCAGATCAGAACCTAATTACACCTTTCTACGTGTGGTAGCCTATGCGATTAGATTACTATAAGAATACCATGTGACAATAACTTTGGTTTACAAGTACGTTATTTTAGTATTTTTTTAAAAAATATCACATTTTACCAAGAATTTATATTATAAGTATGGTTTGATACAATATGACCGGCTTTAATGGTTGAATGATTCAAGGCGTAGCTCTCGTACTAGACTGACCCGCAAAGAAGTGAAAATCTAGGTTAGAGTCTGGGTCAAGTCCATTAAAAGGGTGATCTTTATAAAGGGTTTACCACTCTCTTTCCACGCAAATGCGAGTAGATTACCTATAAAACGCTTCCTTCCTCATCCATAGCCCCTTAGAGTAATAATTATAATATGCGGGTAGCCTGAACAGTTAGTAAGACGTGGTGTTAAAAAATGTATTTGGCTTATAGATGATATTCATTCATGACGGAGAACACTGGTGAGCTCTTACAACGAATTAAATAATTTATTTTGTTTTCGTGACTTTGATGAAACGAATTTTTCTTAATATAATATAAAAACAAATCAGTGGTTTCATTAGTTAAAATATAAACTGAAACAATCAAGAAAATGTTGACAATGTCCTAAGACCTCACAGTTTGCATGAGTTCAGTTAAGTTATGAGCGCATGAATTGTGGGGGAGAGTAGCAATTTGCTTAGTACGTGCAGTATACTGCACCAATGATTGGTTTAGTATACAATGGCGTGAGACGATTGCAAATAAGAGTTACTGTGCCATTTTAGCTACATTTGTAGTATACAACAGAGAACGGTCTCTATCAAACCTGTTCTGTCTCTTCTACTTGGGTGATCACAGAGATTGGAACGTAAAGAAAATACAATTTGGTTTGTTACATTTATTAAACTTTACACGACTGTAATATGAACGGACGTAGGCCTGTAGAAAATATTTGAGACAAACATTTAGAGGCAGTAGCTTGATAAGTTATTAGCAATCAATTACCATTTTAGTTCTCAAATAATTTCATGCGATTGTCAAGTACTATCACGTTTTCTTCATTTCACAAGTTTTGGTACAATAAGTTTTACTACCAGTCCGGAATATCTACATATTAATCCATCTTGGAGTTTATTCCAAATACCACCTCTCTGTAAGCGGTATTCCAATTTACTTAGAGTGTTGTGCTTTATCTCACGTGTCCATTAATGTGGACTATTTGACAATTGTTTTATATTCGTATGTCTTGAAAATATGTTTTGTTCCATGGAAAAGTGAAGGCGAATTAAATTTTCCTCTTGTTAAGGGCGCCATCTACTTGGAGGTCAAGTTCATCATACTGCTATACTTATTATGGAAATGTAATCTCCAACCATTTAAAATTAGAAAAATAACCCTAAAATAAATTATAGTTTTATATTGCTACCATAAAAACAAATGGTTGCATTTTTTTAGGGGTGGCTGTGTATAATTTCCTAAATCCTCCCCCGTAATCACTGAACTGCGACAGTTTGCCTGAAACTTGGTAGAGCTAGGTCTATTTTTTTTAATTATTCGATTAATTATGTAAGTTTGTGGGTGGCTTAAGAGCATTCTTCACCTACTTTCACACAGCAGGAAGATTTAAATCCCCCCAAATTGGGTTAGGTTTTGACTGTCAATAGGGGGGAGGGGTATGGAAACTGGTTAGAGCTATATAGGAATAATTTATAACAAAGTAGTGAAAAGATGAAACAATAAGACAAACACCCGTAGTTCTATATTTAAAATTCATTTTGGCGTGAACCATACTATGAAATAACGAATTTCTCTTTAAATATTGAAAGACACTTGAATGTCTCCAATACCTTTAATATTACAAAATATAACATTTCTCGAGTTTTATGAACGTAGATTTGTTTATTGTAAATTTATACTGTCTTAAAAATTCAGAACTACTGTGAAATATATTTAACGAACTATATGTTTTGTGACATTATTTAAAAATGATGACACGTCCATGAAAATATTATTCCATTGTACAATGTTTGGGTGGGTGAGTTGATGGAGGGGGGATCTTTAAGATACATATTCCCTTTTTGCATGGATAAAATTGAAGAAATAACTTTGAGTAACTAATATCGTGGCGAAGTTAAGCCTCAAGGTGCTTCGATATTGGAAAACACCAATAGCAACTGCAACTCCAAGGGTATAAGTCTTCACGAACTTTTAATTAAACTGCCACTTCAAGATAACTCTTCAAAAGGTTATTCAACAGTAATCCTTTATTTATTTTCCTATCGGAGATGCACCAACATGTTAGAAAAATAGAGAGTAGATATTAAATTTCTTAAAATAATTTTTAAAATTTCTTCAAGAAATATCATATCAAAAGTATTCACATTTTCAATTACGAAGTCACAATCTGTGTATAATTTACTTTAGTCAGAGAATGTTTGGACGCTATCAAGATAGGGTTTCCGGAGTGTTTAGCAATAAAGTTTCACTAAAGTCACAATACATCTGGACTTAACGTTGTGACTTGAACAAGCAAGCAATTTGTCTCCAACAATTTTCCACAAAAGTTACTTTTAGAAGTGAGAAAAAGAATTGTATCAATTATTAGCGTCGAGTGTCAAGTTTTAGAGAAATCCGGGTAACCCATTCTTCCCTTACTTTCACACAGCAGTAAGATTTAAATCTACCCCTACTTGGGTTAGGTTTTGACTGTCAAAACGGGGTGGGGTTTGGAAATTGGTTCCAGCTAAATAGGAATAATCTATAAAAAAAGTGGGGACAAGATGAAACGTTAAGATTAAAATTTGTCAATTATGATACATATAATAATGAGAACTTGAGGGTGCCACCTACCTGGAACAATTTATCTTCACATTGCATTATTTATTATAATAACATGGGATTTCTGGAAGTCTGTAATGTGTCTCAGCAATACGGTAAGTGGCCCTATTAATTTAAAAAAAAATTACTGGTCCTCTATTTCTCCTTTAGACTTATTTTTAGTCACTCCAGCCTCCTTTTTATTATTTCATTGTTATCAAACCACCAATATTCTGCAATATTATTTTTCTCCCTTTTGCATCAGTCATCTAGGATGTTATTATCAGTATGCCTAGCCAAGGTTTGGGAAGTTGTCAAATTTAATCAAGGTTAAAATCATTGTTCTGTTGGCTGTATTTTATCAATAAAAATAAACCGTTTCATATTTCCTAACCCGGATCAACATGCCAGGTGTGTTCATTAAAAATTACGTGTTTGTTATGAGGCAGGAAGAGAATGTTCTAAACATGTGGAGGATAGCGTGTTTGTAATGTGACGAAGAGAGCATGTTTATCTCGAGGAAGGGAGAGTGAAGTTGCGATGCGGGGAGGAGAGCTTATTTGTAACGTGGGGAGGAGAGCATGTTTATCTCGATGGAGAGCGTATTTGTGATGCGGAGAGGAGAGAGTATTTGTAATGCGGGGAAGAGAGTGTTTGTCATTTGGATAGGAAAGCGTACTTGTCATGAGGACGGAAGAGTGAGTGAAACCTCAACAGAAGATCAACTACCAGAGTACAACCTTAATCGGTAGGCAGGTGAACCAAGAGGTAAGCACGTCTAGTCTCATTTACAGATTGCGATTAGGTAATGGGTTGAGTTCGGTTCAGGTGTGCGGATAATGGTTTCCCCCTAATTACACATGATAATGAGGGTGCATTTACTCAAAAATCTAGGTCCCTCATCCGTTCCTCATTATATTCCCCCCTCTCACCAATCTACCCACGTTTAGCTACCAATCTGGACAACCCGTATACTTGCACTTATGAGATAAGGATGGAGGATGAGTAATATACAATTCAGAGGCTAAATATATACATATATATTTTCTTGGAGAAACATAAAGAACAAACATCTAGTTAGCACTGCTAAGTAAACCTGGCTGATATTTGAGCCTTAACCTACCTAACACCTAAAAATCACACCATACGAGGTAAATAGCTTGGTTCTAATGCCCATGGATGAAGGTTTGCTCAAGTTTATCTTTATAATACACTCTATCATGTGTGAAACATATTTGTAGACTTACATTATTCATATGTTTAATGTATTGTATTTATCATCTTCAGCTGCACAAATTTATTAGCTCAAAACATTCATAGCTCAATATTAGCACATACAAATCTGTGAACTTTTTTTTTGTTAAGACAACATGTATAGAAACATTTGTTTTCCTCAAATGTTGGTACACTTATTAGATGAGAATTTTGAAGGAACTGTCAAACGCTCCCGATTGGTTAGTTGGTATTTCTCACGAGTGGACACAATAATATTGATTCCAATGGACAAATACAATTTATTAAGTTTTTACTTTAGATGTTTATGCTTAAAGCGTTAGCATGTTAAATATGATGAATATTGTATTAACCTACTAAAAATGATTACAGATTGATTTAAAAAATAAGTACTACTATATATAGCTATAAGAGTATTAAAAGTGAAAATAAAAATAACTTTTAAGGTAATCGTTATTATTAATATTTTTTTATTTTGCACCATTTAATACATAACTTGTTAAATTAGTAAAACTCAGTTTAAAGTGTATTAATAACTAAATCTAGGGTGTAGGAATGAGGCTTAGATTATATACACTCACACTAGTATGAAGATCGACAGGAAAAACCAGACTCTATAACATGTACCTCCCCGTCATGGGCAAACTAAACTAGATGAGAGGGGCCACCAATATGGATTAGTATTTAAGTTGCATATGTATTTAAAAAGGGGGGTAAAGTTGGCCAATTAAGATGGTTCAACTAACCAGGAAATTTTATAATTGATCCTGAAAGTCTTGTTGAATTGTCCGCTGATCCCTGCGAAACATTGCTTACCTAAGTTAGAGCCTTCTCGAGGTCATAATTTGGTAGTTTAATGCCGCAGTCTTAGGACACCAAGTCTCCAAGTGTGTTCAGGGTAAACATAAGGCGTTGGGCGCAGCTGAGTACACAAAACATTTCATCTAGGGCATGTTACGAAGGCAACTGTGGTTTAGTTCCCACATTATATGTGCACGTGCACGTGCATAACACTTAAGACCAATTTCCACGAGTGATTCTAGTAACTCTGCTTCAACGTTGCCTCTGCTCTACCTTTGGTTTTACTAAGGGTCCCTCAAATTCTCAAGGATTTTTAGAAGATTCCATTAAATATAAGAATTAATTTTAAAATAAATTCTAATTTTTAATTGAAATTTGTCTTTGGTTCAAACTTAACAACCAGACCATTAATTTAATACGTTAACTGAATGTATGAATGATATAATGAGTGTATTATAACATTTTTTAAAAATATTTCATAGTTTATTTCATTTTTATTATTTATTTTATTTCCCTCACATGTTCATAATTTTTCCAAGACTTGGATTTGAGACTCGTAAGTAAAAAAAGGAAGATTCCATTTGTCTTCTTTATCAATTCATGAGTTATGTTATCTGCCTGTCCCGTATTTAAAAAAAATGTATAACCATCTCTTTCTGGATCTAGGTTTTAGTAGTTGGCACTCTTGCATCCGTTGCACATGGCTGGTCCAACTTTCTTGGTATTCTCTCACTCTATCATTAATATTGTAAATATTAAGTTTTTTCTTATATCTTCATTTCTGATTTTACCTGACTTCGGAAACCCTTTTACTTGTATCAAGAATTTAATCTCAGATGCATATATCTAACTTTTACCTCTATTTGTCATTGTCCACGTTTCACTTCCAAAGATTTGTACCAAAGCTGCCATTACGTTGTAGAATTTTAGTTTCGTATCTTTTTTTCCTTTATTATTTATAGTCCTATCAATCGTGCCTCATATCATCTGGTATTTGTGCAGTTTGTTATCAATAACAGAAATTTTAAAACCTCTATCCACTACAACTCTCCATATCTTAATTATGTCACTATACCGGATGTTCATTTGAAAACTTCCCACCAAAATATATCGAAAACAGCGCATTGCAGAAAAAAATGTTATAAACAAAATATATTTGGATTTGAGGGGGGAGTATGGTGGCAAAGCTGGTATGACCTTGTGTGGCGTTGCTAAGATGATGTAAAGGTCATTTTGATTTTTTTTAAATAAGATTCCCTATTTTTTTATTACTCATTACTGTAGATAAAGTTGGGCCATTTTCAAAATGATTGTTTAAGCTTTTTAAAGTAAAATGTATCAGGAGAAATGATCCTCACAAGTTTCTGAGTCACCGACACCGGGCGCGGCATTAGAATTTGATCTATTCAAACATAGTTAAGGAAGGTACAAGTGTTTG
Source organism: Timema cristinae (assembly GCA_039000515.1). NCBI lineage: Eukaryota > Metazoa > Arthropoda > Insecta > Phasmatodea > Timematidae > Timema > Timema cristinae. The sequence goes on along the minus strand of JBCFYV010000012.1, from coordinate 73,613,916 downwards.
TGTGCTTTGTGATCGTATACGCATATTTGTAAAATAATTATTGTTTAGTGTTTATTTCTTTATATTTTATTATTAATTATACATTTCATCATTGTTTACGTAATTAAATATTTCTTATATTCATTATTAATTATATAACTCACATTTTTTGGTCTACCGCCCTTTCTTTAATTAATTATGTTTTGTAAGGGTGGTACAATTGCTTTTCTCGTGTTTTACGCGCGTTTCCCTGTTAGTCCGCTAAGTGTTTTCCTCAAAGGTGGACGTGCGTTACCACCGCGGCCCAACCTCTCGGTTTCTTTTCATGGTTTGCACACTTAAATGAAATAACCTCATTCTCATCATAACTTCTAACTGTGCGACTGATCAAAATCCCTCAAGATCATCCCATCACAACCCCAGGTAGGCCTACTTGGGTTACTGCACCACCGGATCTTCAGCATCAAGTAGGATCTCACCATGTCTCTTACGCCCACATCAAATAATTAACTCTCACTAAATCAACTCAAAACAATTATTGATAAAATACTTTTTTAATATAAAGTTTAACGGAAGTTTCGAAATGCTTTTCATTTTGAGTTAAACAATTATAAAGTCTATTTTATAATTAACTTATGACATTTCATTGGGTTGATTTTATAATACTTATACATTCAATTGCTATCTTTTTTCAAACTATTTATATTTGCTAATTTAGTCCTTTAATATTGGACTTTAAATGTTCCTAATAAAATATCTAGTGGCGATAAATCAGGTGACTCACTGGCCACCCAATTGGTTCTCTTCACCAATACATTTTCCATTAAATCTGTTGTCTAGCCATTGACGAACGAATAGTGTATGGTGAAGGGAGCTCCATCTGACTGAAAATGTAAAAGATTTTCATCAAGCTCCATGTTTCCATGATTGTCTAGTTGATTTTCTAGGGCGTGCACTATGAAAGGATGCTTTTTCAAGCATTTCCAAGTATTTTTCCTTTGTCAAATTTCCGTCAGTAAATATCGGACCAATAATCGTAACACCTAATATACCTTGCCAAACTTTTATATTTTCTAGTCATTGTGTGTGTCCATAAGTAAAAACATGAATATTTTGATCACTCCAATAATGATAGCTGTGTTTATTTACAAAACCCCTTAAGAAAAAAGTACACTCGTCAGAAAAGCAGATACATTCTAATAACAATAGATTCGCATTCAATAATTCGATCATGTCTTCAAAAAACTGCACTTGCCTATCAAGATCGCATAAAGTTTGATGTACTTGCATTTTATACAGATGAAACATATATAATTTTAATGTCTTATTAACCGAACTGATTGATACACCAATAGCTTTAGACACTTCCCGCACAGAACCTTTGGGATTGGCCACATAAGTGCCCAAAATTTCCACTTGAGTTAATTCACTTAATACTGTACGCACAGTTCTTTTTTGTTTGCGACAGATCCAGTTTATTACATTTTGAAACACGATCCAAAACATATCTATGTGATATGTTTTTAACCTGTGCTGACATTCTTAGAGTACATTGAGCCTTGGCTCCATACAAAAAATCAATTCTGTTTTCTCTTCCAGACGGTAAACAATTTTTCAAGATTGGATATTTACAGTAGAAAGCAAATGATACAACCAATGTCATAGATAATACAAACAATGTTTTATTTACGATCTTACACACAAACACTTGTACCTTCCCAACTATGTTTTGATAAATCAAATTATAATGCCACGCCCGGTGCCGGAGACTCATAAACTTGTGAGGATCATTCCTCGTGATATCTTCTACTTTAGAAAGATTAAAACCATCATTTTGAAAATGGCACAACTTGATCTACAGGAATATGTAATAAAAAATAGGGAGTCTCATTTAAAAAATCAAAATGACCTTAACGTCACCTTAGCAACGCCACACAAGGTCATACCAGGCTTGCCATCTTACTTCCCTCTCAAAACCAAACATATTTTGCTTAAAGCAGTGTTTTATGCAATGCGTTGTTTTCGAGATACTTTGGTGGAAAGTTTTCAAATGAACACCCGGTATGTAATATATATTAAAAAGTGTGAGTGATAGGTAACATCCTGTTATGATTCCTTTGTTTATAGTCATCTCTTCCGGTACTATAAAATTAATTCTCCACTTTATCTGCATGTTGTCATAAATATGTTGAATTATTCTTATAAGCACCACGAATATCTTCCTCTCTGAAGTATCTGCCGTGGCAGTTTTAAGTTGACTCAATCGAACGATTTAGTTAGTCAATAAATGCTGTATTTTTTGTATGTTAAATTCTGTGTTTTTCTAGCATTTGTTTAGCTACAGATGTATTATATGTACAGGATCTTCCTTTTAGTAATCAATTTTGCTCTTCAATAAGTAAGTTGTCAAATATGGTTTTCAGGTGCTAATTTATGATCCTGAATATATCCTATAAGCTGTATCAATTAGACTTATGGCTCTATATTTATTACAATCATTACGTTTTTTTTTAAATATGGATCCAAATTGTAGGCTACAGTCTCCAGGCTTATGGGACTTGGTGGAATTTCCACCACATATTATGAAGATGCAGGAATTTCAGCAACCTTTCTACATATTTCTGCAGTTCTCCATTCAGCCCATCTGGTCCAGTTGAGTATAGATTTTTCAATTGATTCATGCTATTGAATCCAGATATTATCCCTTTCATATCTTGGGATATCTGATTCTTCTGTCTCACTCTTTGTTTGTTGTTATTCACAGAGCCACAGTCTTTTATGATGACCTTTCCACTTTTGTTCAGGAATTGGGTTACGCTCTGCTGTGTCTTTATCAGACTTGTTCCAATTCGAATTAGTGATTACTAGTTTTTACTTTTCTTAATTCAGTATTACCATTAATTTTGAAGATGAAATACTTGCAATAGTTGTAAGTATTGCATTACAACACAGGACAAATATCTACATAAATATAATACATCCCTGGTACTGGATTCACAATATTCTTTCAGCAAAATATTAAGCAAGATGTTTTTAAACGTTATTCAACGAGTTTGGTCTAAGACAAGGAAATATATTACCAATAATAATTTAACCCCAAATCTATAAGACATTATAAATATTATTTTAAATAATGCAAAGATTAACTTAATATAGGATCGATCATATGGTTTTAGCCGACCGTAGAAATACGACTACTGAACCATTGCTCGTTTTAGACACCCACGTAAACGCGATCATTGGAACATTGGCTAACAGCCACCCATAAAAACATGACGATTGGCTATTTCAGACGCCCATAGAAACACGATTATTGACTATCTCAACCACCCATAGAAATATTAAAAATCCATGAAACAAGAAAATTGTCTTTTTTAATCGTTCATAGAAATACGACCATTGGACCATTGTCTATTTCAGTAGCTGTGTCCATGAAAACATTATCATAAAACTATTGTCTATTTTCTGAGCGAAGGTCAATGAAAATACCATCAGTGACAAGGAGGAGAGAAGTTTATATTATGACAAAAAGTTGAAAACCTAATATTTTTAGAACAAAATTTATAAATACCTTCACCAGGGGGTACAAAAGCTAAGTCGTTAGTTAGGTCAGGCTTCTAATCCCTGCCGGGCATACTAAACTTTTTATTAAAAATTTATCACTATTACTCCACGAAAATGACGGTAAATTTGGTCGTGACGCCACCTTCCACATCTCTAATACATCACTGTAAACATGAGGGCAACTTGGATTGGGAGTAAAACTTGGAAGACAAACAATATATATATTTTATCGAGCCTGGTATCAATTTATTTCCTTTAGTTTTTCATTACCTTTTTATTTATAGGTAGAACCTGTATACATGAACTTAGGTCATTTATTCAAGTACAGACAACCTAATGAGTGAATGGGCTGATAATAATATTGATTAAACAGTGGTGAGTGCTAGTCGAAGAGGAACTTTCAATACATTCATTCAAGTTGATACGAGTTCATTAGTTTCAAACAAACAAAAAATCTCATTAAACTTACTCGTTCGAAAAAAATAAATAAAAAAATAGAGTAAATATTCGTTCCCAGCTTATATTGCTTCATTAACAACCAAGTTCTGTTTTTACTGGAGCAAACGCGTTCGGCAGAGCCGGGTACAAACGTAAACATCGAAGCAATTTTGAGGGTGTTGGTTTTTTGTGTTGGCTGGGATATTGGACTCTCTATACCCCAAACATGTCTCTTTACCCTTTTTCACTCAAAACAACAACAGGTTATTGGCTTCTTGGGGAAGGTTTCTCCGGAAAAAAATAAAATAAAGAGATGCTGTTAGGTGGACAATCTGGATTACTACCCAGGTGTGCGAGAACCAATCTCGATCAGACATAATCTTGCACTTTTAAAATTACAGTTGTTGAGTAGATCAGGCACTCAAACAGATTATACATTTATTTTTACCAGATATGATATGTGACGGAATATTTTACAGATAAAATATTTAAAAAATCTGTACATTTAGTTTAGTTTTAATTAAGACCTTTACCTTAATAATGAGAGTATGCTCCCTACCCACCACCACCTGTATGTCACGCTATAAAGAATTTACAGGAGTAAAATATGCCTCATTTAATCACTTAGATAAAATGGACGTTTTGTTTAAGAATACCCTAAAGGAAGTGAAATCCTCAACAGTGAGATTATTTTGGATTATTATTCTTTTTTCACGTGTCTTAGTATTTGTCTGGGATATACGTGTTTAATTACACTAACTGGTTAGGGATGAGAAGAGCAATGATCAGAGGAAATTTAATTACATTTTCCTTAGTATAAATGGCCTGAATTCAAACCCTGAGCTCTCCAGCATATAATATATGAGTTTGATAATTTGTTTTACGATCTTGCCGGTGCAGGCCTTTTTGGAATAAAGGAGTGCTCTGCTCCTACACTAATCAGGTAAAATATTAATATTTTTACGCCATAAAATCAGTGATTTTCCTTCTTAGGAGAAAAAAAATGCCATGCTATATATAATTATTTTACCACTTAGTTGATGGGAACGAATTATATATTACAGGGAAACAAATTGTATTTCTTCACAGGAGCTCAAACTTATGATTCTTAAACAAGAAACATATGACGTTTAACTTTTAGTTACTAGTGTAACCTGTCAGACCTAACATTTGGCTCACTGGCGAGGGGAAAAATTCAACCACCGTTAACCTTTACCTTATATAAAAAGGTGAATCGGATAATTCGAAATCTCTGCCACATTCCAATTAAGTTGGGACGTTTAATTGTGTGTCAGTGACTAGCCTACTCTGGTGAGGACAGTTGTGACGCAGGGAATATGGTTGAAATGTAGAGTGCAGAGTTGTGTTCTGGCTGGACATCGTAATTATTAAGGGTGGAGGAAGAATGGGAGAAAGTAGATCACTTGGGGAGCTGCGCAAACATTCTCATGTTGCTTCTGGTTGAGGACAAGACGCGGGTTGCTGGCTCGTTTAGAATGGAGGCTGGTTTACTAAATGCCGTATCGGTGGGCACGAGAGCTAAATGCCAGGCTCATCTAGTTTGTCTTTCCGTTGACAGGGATGTCAAGGTTCAAGCCCCGGCAGGTTGTAATGGTGTTTTCTTTACTATATATGTTAACTCACTCTTCCTTCATAAAAATATGCATAGGCCTATTTCCTCTTAACTTCTACATTCCTTATCCCTAGCCTAATAATATAATTACACAGCTCGGTGGTTGAGGGGTCTAGGGTGTCACTCTCTCAATAGAATGGCCAGATGATGATTGGGAGATTGGGGTTTGAATCCATGTCGGTTGAACTGAGTGTGGCTTTCCCAAATGATTTCTCACTCTCTATTTCTCCACGCAAATGAAGGTAAGCCTTCACTAATTTTCACCATCCATTTCTCTAGCAATTAGCGTAATTTATATATAAGAGTATAGTCAAAATGTGTAGTAAGACGTGGTATTAAACAAATTAAATGCTTAATACCCGGACCAGAAATAATAAATAAAGTATGAAAAAATTGTTTAAATTATACCTTTATATTTTATAAACTTAACTAAAATACATTTATTGTGACTAAAATATAGCTATAAAATTATAGTGAAACTGAAAAAACTATTACTTTTGAAAATATTTTAAAAGTGTATATAAAGAAAAGTTTTTTTATTAATTTTAAATCACTTTCGGCTAGAGGGGCCATGATGATCGAATGTGCTTAGTCTGGTTGCCTACCAAGACGGATCAATACATTCTTCTCAACTCAACTCAACTCAACTCGGTAACACGCGCGTGTACGTAAACTATTTGTAGAATGAGAACGCTACATAATATTGCGTTTCAAAACTCCTTTACAATTCACACACTTTAGAGTGACACATGTCTCCCACGACATTTCCTTCATATATTATAATAATCAGGAATTTAGTCCCAGCATTTCTTGTACTACATTTTGTAATATGTAACGCCACTTCTCTTTACAACAAGCAGCTCCACTAATAGAATTATGATAATAATAATAATTATTACTATAACACCTGAAGCTGGGAGATGTAAGTTTAGAAGCTTACTAGGTCTTTGAAATCAGAATATGAACCATGCAATACTTATTGTAAACTAGGTTTAAATGTGACTAAGTTTATTTAAAAATAAAGATTGTGATATATATATATATATATATAATATACATAGATATAATATATATAGATATAATAATATATAGATATAATATATTTACATGTGTATGTGTATCACATATATACATGTATATATGTATCCTATATTTTTTTATTTGTATTTGAGTAAGTCATTCAGTTGTTTGTTGACAATATAGTTGTTATACATAGGACCTAATAAGGATTCATACATATATAGGTCCTTTTATATATATAATAGGTCCTATGTATAACAACTATATTGTCAACAAACAACTGAATGACTTACTCAAATACAAATAAAAAAATATAGGATACATATATACATGTATATATGTGATACACATACACATGTAAATATATTATATCTATGTATTTATACAGGATAACGTCAATTATTGGTATGTACGCTATCAATAACTGTTGATATCATTGGGCGAATAAAATTAAACTGAATGTTTCTACTGGAACAATTTTGATTTATTCTGGCCAAAAAGATTTTGGTATAAAAACTATCAAAACACTGTCCTTACCTTTCTCTACACTCCCACCTTAACCTTGAATTATAGATAGCTTACAATTCTTAATTAGAATAACAAGAAGAATTATTTTTAGTACGGCATCTTACTACCCGTTCGGTTTATACGTTAAGGGGAAATATTAATACAGTAAGATTTTTTTTAAACTCGTAGTTTAAACAAAAGGGCCACTAACATCTTAATTATATGGCTTAAGGATGAGAAGGGTAAATAATTAAGAATGCCTCCATATTAGCGGGGAGAGACTATGGAAAGATAGAAGTGAAATTTCCTCACACAATTTTATGAACCGGAAGAACTGAATGAAGATTAAACTTGTAATGAAACGGACATTCGTAGGGCGTCATCAACAAAGCTATACTCTTTTTAGTGTGATTGTCATAGGACGGGTGGCATTGTCCGTAAACGGGATCTCTGGCTTTTTTTTTTAGAATTTCTGCTTACAACATGTCTTACTATCCGTCCAATCTATCCACGTTTAATTGTACTAATATAGTAAGGATGTGGAAGGTAGAATTTATAAGGAATATACTCTTATTAGTGTGTGAATTGAGTAAGGGTGGGGGAGGATTTAAGACTTAACAACCTTAGGATACGGCTGAGATTCTAAGCTCAATATGCCCGTCAACAGCTAACCAGACTAGACAAGTTTGACGCCTTTACCGGCGTACCCAACGATGTATGATCAAATTTAGTAGTCATTTATGTTGTCCTCCAGACCAGATAGTTGTGGGTTCAAATCCACCTGGGATCAACGGATATTTCTTGAGTTATAAAAATCCGTAGCACAACTTTCTTCGGTAGGTAAGTAAAGCTGTCAGTCTCATGTCGATTGTGGCAAATAAAATAACTGTGGAAAGTATGTGAAAGTACCTTTCCTGGCAAAATTGGTAAGCCCTTTCCCAGTTGCTCATAAAGATTCTTGTGTGCTAATACAATCAGTCATTTCAGAAAGAACACGTTAAATACTTCAAACAAATAAATACTTATGTTAGCTTTGTTAAACGTATGATAAAACGTAAGCATTTTCAGTGTGTCAGTTTTCCCTAATTCACTTTAAACTAACCCTACTATAAAAACTGCTTGAATTGAATTATAATATATGCATCAAATGCAACTCTAGAATTATTTGAAGTATAGAAAACTAAATTGTTGGGCATGCGGAGTTAATTCCACTTTCATTTAGTCTGATTCTCCAGTAATAGGGATGTCGGAGCTTGAATCCAACTAAAGTGTGTTTTACGAATTGGTTTCTCACCCTCCCCTAGTTAAAATGTGGACACCTTTTACCTAAACTCTACCATCATCATCATCCCTACTCCCTAGGACAAATTAAAATTCCTATAGTTTGAAAAGACTATTCAGTAGATATATCAAATATCTTCATGGTATCAGCCAGCAATAGAGCTATTTCGACCAAGTGGCCGCCGTCTGAGAGCGGAGATAGTGCCAGCTGTGCGGATGGAGGTTGTCATGTGTCAGAACAACCGATCCTCCTGACATTATTATAAGTTTTCTATACCAGAGCCACTACTTTTTCATTCAAGTAGCTCCTCAATTTGCCTCACCAGGCCAAGTCTGACTCCGTTCCAGACCCACTGCTTCACAGAAGAATATAGAAGCACCTGGAATTTAACCCGGGACCTCTGGATTCTTAGCGAGGAACTCTGACCATTAGACCACAGATGTGGCCTGGTAAATAAATAAATGTATATAAATATATTGTAAAGCATATTAGTTCTTACAAATTGTCTCACTACACTAATGGGTGGAATTAGGAACTTCCCATCGTGTTGACCCGCACTCCCTCTTCTCTCCAATAGCTTCATACCCTGACCACAGGACCTCTTTGCCTCTTGGAGCATGTAGGTAGGTCCTTTGTCCACTTGTCCACAAACAGGGGGAGGCGATAGGGTGTTTTCTACGCCTTATCTCCTTCCCAACATTCTACACACCCACTAGGGGGTTTCTCTGTCCTAGCCTCGACATCAAACATCACACCCTCACACCATCCTTCCTTTTTGAGCATCTTTGACCCTGTGCGGACACTGAACACCCCTTTGCTCTCAGCCTCAGAAGAGGCCGTGTTGCAAGAAATTAATTAGTGGAAAGTTTCAGTCTACTGGTGGTAGTTAGTGACTGACTTGTTTCAAAGTATGTGGAATATTGATGAGAAGTAAGGGAGACTCAATATTTTCAAGGGAAAGAGAAAAGTAAATGCTCTTCCCAGTTTTGGGGTGGTTATAAAGGCCGAATACAATTATTCTTTGGGACCTTGGTTCAATCCTAGCTGATATCACATTTATAATAATTATATTTTGTTGATGGTGTTTTACTACTACACAAATTTTCGTGGGAGGTGAGCGGGAAGTAATTTAGGAAAAAACTCCCATCAGAATACTCAAATGGGATATTAACCCTGAGCTTTCTTGTAACTTGCAAGTTAGAACAGATGAGGTTTAAGCCTTCCCCTGCGTGTACACCGATGCAGGCTCACCTGAGACAAAATATTAAAAGAGCATGTGTACAGTCTATTACCCAGACATTACCATTCTTGTCGCTTAAGGCTGTTACCTATCATGCATTTTTTTTTTAATTAGAGATTTTTAATATACACAATTTGACCAGTATAAGACTTACAAACAAACTCATCTTAAGAACAGACACAAAACCTAATTTATAAAATTAGGTGGGTGGCAGACAAATGACTTAGTAACGGCTAGTCTAGTCTGGATTGCCCGGAGGTCGGAGTTTGAGATCCAGCCAGGTGTTCTAAGAGTGAATTTCCACAATTGTTTCCAACCTTCCTGCACGCAAATGCTGGTAAATTTATTTTTAAACTTTTTTTTATACCTTCAAAATCCCCACGACATAAGTGTAAATTTGCTAATAGCTAGGACGGTTATTAGTAAGTGGTGGAAAATAGTAATAATGCGGAAATAGTTTTGAATTAACAATAAAATTATGGTTATGTACATTATCAGTTTTTTTTCAAATCAGCTTCAAATCATTATTTATCTTTTTTGTTTGTTTGTAAGAAATTTTATTTGGTAAACTTCAATAATTATATCATAACAAGTAAGGAAACATATTTGAAGGAAAGCAAACTCCAGCCCCGAAGGGCTCTCGAACGCCAACAAATCATTATTTAATTAAATCCGAAAATTAAAGCTCTCCTTTTTAAGTGCATTCAATTAAGTGTGATATCCTAATTTTAAATGAGTTTTTAAATCATGTACTTACGCAAACCTGTGTCGAGAAAATGAACCTTAAACAGCCTAACAACAAAATCATATTTGAAACATTGAAATTTGGACAGAACTTTTCCAATGAGAGAGAGTCAAGCTGTTGGTTGTAGTGATCGTTGTAATTTTGTAGGCTTGTTATTGGCAAGAGTAGCTTCACCTCCCTCCTCCCTTCCTAATTCTTTCCCTCTCCAACAAGCCCCTGCTAATGATTATTACCAGAGCTTTGACTTCTCAAAACTTCCTACTTCTCGAACAAACCTTGACAAACTACACGATGATTTTGGCAAGGTATAGAGATTCAGCTAGGTTGCATATACAACTACCCTGGTGGCCATGTTGTCAAAGGATAGATAGCAAACAGGTCAATCGAAACATTCTCGAGCCAAAACGTTTTTATTTGTTTGTGATTCAACCAGATTTTTCCATTGTATCATTGACGGACCGACACATATTGGTTAAAGCAAAAATATAAACGAGCTTTCAAGAGTAATAATACGTATTTATTCAAGCTGAAAAAGTCCCATTGTTTTATGTGAAAACATTTGTGTTTGTGAATGCACCAGCCTTCTCTACAGTCTACCATGTGTGTCCCACTGGGTTCGAATAGCGGTCTCGAGTGCTTTTATTGTTTACTATTAGGAGTTTTTGGCACAAGAAAAAAATTGTATGCCTAAAAACTAAATGTATTAATTAAAGCTAGGCCACAGCCATATAGAGAGGGAGCAAAAGGTGTTTAAAGGATTCAAACCCCTCCCAAAATTATCATTGCGTAGGCTAACAGTTTTGTGAAATTCTCACAACCTTAAAAAACATAGTTGGGTTTGTAGATGTTGTTAAGTCTTTAAATTGCTTCAATATTCAATATTAACCAAATTCATTTTAATCTCCTCTCCCATTAAATATTTACTTACACACGTGCCATCGCAAATATAACGTAACCTCAACCCACTTCGGTGGCCGAACGGTCTAAGGAGTCCCTCTCACAATATACTGCAATGCCAATTACAGGGTAGTCAGTGTTAGAATCCCGGTAGGATGAACGGAGGGTGGATTTTTCCTATATTGTTTTCCGCTATTTCTTCACGCAAATTTCGATACATTTCTTCTAAATTCAACCTTCCTTAACCCTAACACACTTATTCAATTAGTAAATATGCCTACAGCCTAAAACGGTGAAAAGACGTGGTACTAAAAAAACTGAAATTAAATGGCTGGTTGCTGGCTTTCGCTAAACCATCTGTTCACAGAATCACCACAAGAGGGAAATAATGGCTAAGTTTAAGATTGAAGCAGAGAAAAATAGAGAGGCAATAAAGAAAGACATGAAAAACCTTTTACCAAGCCAGGCACCTAATTTGAGGTGAACACAAACTGATATGATAGCAATAGAGTATCACGTCATAACGTGTTTAGTTCTTGCCAAACATTTAAAAAAACAGCCTATTTAATAACAAAACATTTTACTTCATAATGTTTTGGCTAACCGTCGTAAATCAACCAAAAGAACGTTATAATCTTACTGTAGTTTTTTTTAACTGGAAAAATTTACCATGACGATTATAAACGTCTTAATTTAAGGGAAAAGATGAGGATGGTGGATTAAATAAAATTCTATAAGATTATTATGGAGAGGAAGCGAGCGGTAACACCACAGTGATAGAGCCCTGTGAAAAAGGACCCTCATCCACCCGGCCGAAACTTTAACCTCAATCTCCCGTCAAAAGAACTCCAGCCTATTACCAGAAACAGGCTTACACCTTGTACAATATGTTCCCTTTTGTAAGTAGAGTACATTGCACTTGTTTGCTGTTGAGAGGAAGGCCAGTGCTTAATTTCTAGATTTAATACACTCATTGTAGTTTGCCAAATTGTTAATTGTTAAAATAGGTTAATATTATTTTCCTAGTATCTAATTTTTTTAAATTTTATCTACGCTAATGCTGCTGAACTTCCTCTACATACTCTTTCTCATCTATCTACTAGATTAGGCATTGGTAGCTCATGTGTTAAACGTAGGCATACAATCATAGACTATACCAGGTGAACATAGGGGTAGAGGCTGAATGAATGTCAGGATAATGTAGTCTGGTTTTCTGGTCAAGAGGAGATTGGAGTTATAATCCCAGCTAGGTGTAATTTTTACTTTCTCTCTATCTTACAGGTAGAGAAAGTAATGTGATCGTAAAAAAAATTCTAACTCGAGATTTTGATGAATCTCGACGTTTAATACCCCCTGAACCTAAAAAAAGTTTTTAAAAAAAAATTCCGTCTGTCTGTCTGTCTATACCTCCGACTAGAGCATAAACTATTTTACCGATCGGGCTAAAACTTGGTATCTAGGGTTTTCATGGTTTGCCCCGAGCGCTTTTTGGAATTGGATATATAGCCCTAAAATAAAGTGTAGTTTACTAAGGGCAAAAAGAGAAAAAAATCGATTTCCTCAAAATCTGCTGTAACGATTTTTATTAAATTTCATTTATGAACATTTATAAATATACTAAACAAAATGAACACATTCAATATTTCGGCAAAATGACTTTAAGGGCTCGGTAAAATGCGTAAATTCTTATTATTTATCCTATCTCCTTAACTCTTTGAGATATGAAACTACTTATCATTGCAAATATGTAGGTCTATTTATAATACAATTCTTTTATTTGAAACGGATTTTTATAAAACCAATAACTTTCAAGCTATAGGACATTACAAAACAACACACACACACACACACACACCACACACACATATAATAAAATATTTATATATATATATATATATATAATACTTTTCGAACACTAAAGGTTAAGTAATGCGACCGTAAAACAAATCTAACCCGAAATGTTGATGGATGTCGACGTGTCGTTATCATCCAAACCCTAAAAAGGGTTTTTGGCAATGCCGTATATCTGTGTGTCTCTTTAACCCTAAAATTAAGAGTAGATTAATAAAAAGCAAAAAGAGAAAAAATAAAACAGGTTTTCTCAAAATTGGCGCTAACGATTTTGATTAAAATTCGTATCTAGACGTTAATTAAAATTATAAATAAAATTGCTATTTTCATATTTAAAAAAAATGGATTTTAAATTACTTTACAGAAGCGGAAATTTCCGTATCTCCGCAATATTTAAGATACTAAATAGCTTATCATTGCAACATTTTTAGTACTATTAAAAATACAAAACTTTTATTTGATATATTTTATATAAACCAACAGTTTCAGAGATATTGGCAAATATATTATATATTAATACAATTTTGTGAGCTTTAGTTGTAAAGAGATACTACATAAGTTTTAACGCAATAATTCTATAATGCCATCGAGTAATTAAATATAATTAAGTCTCTAAAAAGTTTGTAATTCTTCATTTAACCTCTCAGGAGAAATGTTTGTACGACAATAATCTATCGCCTTCATTTTAGACTCAATAGTCAATATTTAAATTTTTTATTGGTCGAAATTTATGAATGAGGAATTGAATAGCAATCAATGACATGAAGATGTGAAACACCTAATTAAATGTTACAATTTTCAACCGGAAGTAGAAATTTTAATACGAAGTGAGGACCCGTGTGGAAAAATCAATCATTTTTATCGGTTCAAACATATAAATGATGACATTCTTTAAAAATAAAAATTATAAACATTTAAACTGGAACTCAAAAATGTTTTACGTAAGTATAGTGCAATTTATATTTGGTTTTGCTAGTGTATTTATTTGGTTTCACATATATTACTAGTTTGAGTAAATTTCTCCATTTTAAACATAGAGCGAGAAAGTCTTGCGGAATCCATACCATTTATTTTTATTATGCTTGATGGTTTCCCAGTCTATGCGAGTGTGGGTACATTTCCTTTTAATTATACTTTACCACGTGAACAAAAATTAAAATACGTATGGCTCGTACGGGTAGTAAGATTCAGTAGGGGAAAATAAGTTAAGATCGAAGCTACCTCAACCTTAATTCACTACACCTTGGAAGACGTCGTCGTGGCAGAATGAGCCAGCGAGCAGTGAATTCCTGAGCGTTCATCGATTTTTCTCTTCGCATGACTCACTAATGGAAATATCAATAACCGAGGGCACAAGCTTTCAAGAGAAAGGAGAGAGCTTTCGTACAGAAACAAAAGAAGCCGGTATCGCTGGCTCTTTCAATAGGTTCGCAAGGCCGTGAGCAACCCTTTTCCGTTTTTATTTTATTTTACCTGATGCTTGGTTGCCATGGGAACCACAAAAGACTCGCTTGTTACAAGTACATGTATGAAGGTCAAGTAATTATGGGAGGAATGGGGAAGGATTGCAGGGCAAATTTTGATGACTTATTCATTCATAAAGGCGATGTTTACATACTTTCAGAAGATAAATTTGTACTTAAATAATAACGTAAACTTTATATTTTGAAACAATTTGCCATGTTTTTTCAATTAAGAAAATTTTATTTTAAAATATATTTAATTAAGAGCACTTCCATTAAGCTTCTTTTCAAAACAAAGATATTTTATTTTAATTTTGTATGAAAGAGAAGGAAATCGTTAAATTTGCTAAAGTAGATCTTCACCGCATGCTTGTATATTTAAAAATGGCTGAATAATATGACCTACGCTTTTACAATATTACGCAAAAGTTTTATTAATAATAATTGTTGTTTTTTAATTGTCATCATGACAGCCGTTCACACGATAATAGTTTACTTCTAATGAAATTAGTACTGAGTTAAATACAGAAACATCACCCGTACTGGGTACTGGGATCAAGGAGTCTTCTACGCGAAATTTTCTATTTGCCCATCATGTTTGATGAGTATGTAAATCATTTCCGAGTAAATTACTTAGATAGTTCACATAGCTAAGTGGTAAAAGAGGTTGACTGCAATTCAAGAAGACCCTGGTTTTACTAGGAGTGTGTATAACTTCGTCCTCCCATCCAATTAGTAAATATCTAGCAACTGGGGCTGACATCACGTCCTAAGTTAACTTAGTTTGTAGGTCATGTTCTGACATAGTTTGTGTGTTTATAAATTGCGTTTTAAATTCACTATTTAAAAACAACATATTAAGCTGTAGAGACTATCGTTTTACACTTGTGCTACCCACATCTATGGACACATGGACTAGATTGCCGGTCTCATCTGGTTTACTGCCTAAGGCTAAGGCTCAAATCCTATCCGGATTAATGAGATTTTTTTTCCTAGATGATTTATAAATCATCCTAAGAAAATTTGGGTACATTTCTTACTAATCCTACCTTCTTAATTAATACTTATTCCATAAGTGTAAAAATAAACGGCTTTCAAGGAGGAGTATAAGAACGCACACAAAACGTGAAACATATATTAAATGGTTCGAACAATGAGTTATTTGTATCTTGAAGTAATTTATAAAATACATTGATATTTCTTGAAATTATTCACAAATCATTCTATTTGAGTACCCAATGAAAATGGCCTGTTGAAATATTCCTGAAAACATGAAAACACAAACATTCTAACACCTTAGCTCAGTCAGTAGCGTGTCTGTTTACTGATATAAGGGTCCCGGGTTCAATTATCAACATGGCTGCAAAATGTATCATTGGTGAAATGTGGGTTAACCCTTTCACAGTGATAAATTAACGGCTGGGGGCTGGATGTTGTGCCTGTTCTAGTCTTAAGTTATATCATAAGGCATATGAAACTACGACAGGCCTAGCAATCCGGCAGTGGAAAATATATAACTTGAATAAAAAACCGACCCAGGCCACAGGCTGAAAACAATAATGGATATAAAATGAATACACAAAGAAGTTGGTAGAGTTATGTGTCAATTCAAAATGGTAAATAAAGACTATGCTTTAAAGTTAAGTCAATATTATACTGGGGTAAGTAGTGGAATAGAATAGTAAATGTTTCGAGAGTGTAAATAAGCTTATTAGGGTGAACTACTCATTGCTGAGCTGCTATAGTAAGGGGCAGGAGCACTCAGGTTTTAAAGAGTTGAAGGAGAGAAAGTGTCAAGAGGGAAACATGTGGTTGAACATGCAGGTTGAACTACTAATTACCAGAGCGTTATATTTCGGGGAAAACAAATAACAATCGTGGCAGCCTGAAGCTGATGTATAGTAAGAACCCAGTATGACCGTTACAAAGTTACTAAAACTGCTTTACCTTCATATATTATTATTATTATTATTATTATTATTATTATTATTAGCACCGCGTCTTACTACCCGTTCGGGTTATACGCACTTACGCTAATGTGTAATGGTAGGGTGATTGTGAGATGAAATGAAGGACCTACAGTTTAACGTGGAATCCGAACCACGGTGGAGGCCTGGCATTCCCCACATTCACAAGATGTCTTGTCAGAGGTGAAGGAAGGGTTTGGTAATCAGATAAATCTTTGCCGGGACCTGGGATTGAACCCCGGCCACCAGCATAGAAGTCTGACACCTTACCCCTAGACCACCAGGTCACCTACCTTCATATATTCATGCATCGAGTAATATGAGGCGCAGCTGTCACTTTTAATAGATTATATTAATATATATTTTCCTTCTAACCGTTCGGGTTATATTTGTATGTACTGATTACGGTAATGGTTCTAGGGATTAAGAATGTTATATTTTAAGGAAATTGTACCTAAATTTGCGTGGAGGGAGAGTGGAAAACCATCTTGGAAAAAACAAATCAGTACACCCTACCGATCCTCTATTTCCCCGTCATCGGTAGTCTAGTCTTCTGCAAGAGGCGCGCGTTAGACCAAGTCGCCACCGAAGTGGGTTAATATATCTTTTTTTTTTCAAAGTAGCAGCTTATCAATGTTGACTGAATAAAAAACTGTCTGCATTTTCAAAAGTACCCTTATTACTGTCGAGCTGTTAGAGTGAGGGAAAGAAGCACTCAAGCCCCAAGATTTGGCGAAAATAAATGTAAATCATAAATGCAGTTACCCCCTCTACCCCGTCTAAATCCACTTAGTAAGTAGCACCGTTGATCTGACACTTTAGAATTGATTATGTCCCACATTGACATTGAATTATGTTAATACAAACAAAACACACTGACGTTTATGCATTTATCTATAAGCATTTATTACTTGTCTCACTCTTGCACACACATCTCCTCTTGCCCCATTAAACTATTCCTCTCACGCCACCAACCCCCGCCAGAAGAGTCCAACATTAGCAAGTTATTTCACTCAGTAAAGGCCTCCACTCTTTTGCCATTCCTGATAGAGGCTCAGAGAAGAAGACTACGCAACACTATATCTTTTGTCTGACCCCCCCCACCCCCGCCCCCTTCCCCAACCACCCTCGCACCGTTAAAATCACATTTTCGCTGCGAGTCAAATAAAATTGGGGAGGAGGAGAGGGGCGCCGCAAAGCATGGAGTATAAGATAAAGCTTGCCTTGCTTCAATAGCGGCAACTTGTGCAAGTCAGCAGTGCCCCCTCTACACCCCATTCCCCGATCCCACCTCAAAAGTGGCCTAGCTAAAAGTTTTGCTACTCCCCTCCTTTAAAAACTTTCTTCCATGTAGGCCCACTTTTTTTTTTTTTTGTGGGTTACTCTTTCAACTTTCTTCTAACTACTGCTTTACTCTCTTTTGGCCCGCAGAATCTTATACGAGATCATTCTTCATTGTTTTAATAGAGGTTTTTTTTTAAAAAAATAGAAGAGCTCTGAAGAAATAAGAATCAATTTGAGCGTTCAAAAAGAATTGTTTCTAGTTATTTAAGATTTTTTTAAATGTTTGATACAGAATGTTCCAAATAAGATCGACCACAAGTGCACACAATTTTAAAGTCCTGTGTTCGAAATTTTCGCCCCACTAGCCGCTATGAATTGTTCCTGTCTCCTACTAGTAAACGTTTATTTATTGAAACTATGCATAGTGGCTGCTGGTGCATATTTAGGACACATAATTTTAAATACTGTGCGTTTGGGGCCGGTTTTATTTTGGACATTCTGTACAAAAGTGATTCAATGTTTAATTTAACGGATAGCAATGAGGAAGATAGCTAAGAATAAATTTATCTACATTAGCATATGGTAAATATTATATGTTAACCTAGCTCAAGTACATCCGGTTGAGACCCAGACCTCAACATCCTCCTCACCAGAAATCCAGTATATTTTTAGAATAACGCTTTAAACCATTTGATCACCAGTGCATGTATTTGGCCAGAAATAGTTTTAAATTATTTAGAAAATATTTAGAATAAAACTCCTTATTACATCCTGATGGGATTTGAGCTCAGGCTTCCTCACCATCGGCAAACCAAACAAGATGAGAATGACGCCTTTGTCCGCATACTTACCGGTGTATGTGCAACTGGTGTCATATCAATTAAATCCTAAGCTCATATATTTTTTTAGCACCACATCTTTTTACCCGTTCGGGTTATGCGTCTATGGACTAATCACGCTAATGATTTTAGGGATTAGGAAGTTTATATTTAGATGGAGTGTACCGCATTTTCGTGGAGGGAGATAGTAAAAAGTTTTGAAAAATGTCTCTCAGTACACTTGATCGAGATTCGAACCTCGATCTCCCCGTCATCGGTATTCTAACCTAATTAAAGAGTAGCGCATTTGACCACACGGCCACCGAAGTGGGTTTTATGTATTTTCCTGAAATATTTATCACATTATATGACTGACGATGAGATTATTCTTTGTTGACTTTAATATTAAGGGTACATTTAAATTTTATTTGTTACATTTTAGGGAGTAAATTGTGCAATTTTTGGATGAGTTGTAGTGATATATATATATATATATCACTATATATATATCAATAACTATATATATATCACTATATATATATACATACACACACACACACACAACACACCTTTTGACCTATAGGACTACTGTATGTAATAAAAACTGTACATGTTAAAAAATACAGCAATAGGTTTTGGAATTTTCTTTAAGTTTTAGATATTTGTATTAAGTTTGATATATTTTTGTTACTTAAGGTGTGATAGAAGGGTATGTGAGATAAAGCCAGCATTTTTGCAATTTTTATGCCAAAACATTTTTGTGACCAAAATAAATAGAAAATTGGTCCAGTATAAACATACAATTTAATTTTCTTCATATGATGGCCTCAACAGTTGTTGAATATTTGTCAAGGGTTTTCTAGAATTTAATGACAACTTTTTCTCTTCATTTAAAAAGTTTGTTAGATAATGCCACCATTCTCATGAAAGATATTCAGGAACTGTTGATATTAACATTTGAAAAATATTCAACTCTATGTTTCTAATGAAGAAATGTTTTATTTATTTTGGCCAAAATAAAGTTTTGCCATAAAAACTATAAAAACACTGGCCTTCTCTCACATCAACTTCCATCCCACCTTAAGGATACGTAATTGGTAGAACCAGGTGAGGCCAAAGTTTGTAAGTATAATGCGCACGCCGTTGAACGTCAAAAGAATACAAATATAGTATTTCATAATAGAGGGGGCTAATTATGAAAAATATTATTCAAGTTTTCTCAAATCCAACACTATCATTTTATAATTAAGTTAAAATCTTGATTTATTAATTCAAGTCAATTTAAAATCAAATATATACAGAAATATTAGGAACGAATTTTAAGTGAAATCTTATTTGTATTTTAAATATGAAAAATATGTTATTTTAACACACATGTAATTATCTTGACCCACCTCGGTGGCGTAGTTGGCTAACGCGCTTGTCGTGTTGAGCTAGACTGCTAAGGACGGGGAGATCGAGGTTCAAATCTCGGTCGGGTGAACTGGGGGTGGTTTTCCTAAATGGTTTTTCACTCTCCCTCACGCAAATGCGGGTTCACTTCTCTAATTCAACTTCCCAATTCCTAATCCATTAGTGTAATCAGTACTTAAAGCGTATAACCCGAAAGGGTAGTAAGACGCGGTGCTAAATATTAAATTAATTACCTTGCATCTATATTTATATTTGGAATAAAAATAACGTTTATGTGACCCACATCGGTAGTCGAATGGTCTATGCGTCACTTTCACGTTATATAAGACTGCCATTGTTGGGGAGGTTGGTGTTAAAATCTCAGCTGGGTGTAGTGAGGGTGGATTTTACTAAATATTTTACCCCTCTCCCTTTACGAGAATATATATATATTACACCGCCTCTAAATGCAAACTTCCTCATTTCTAGCTCAATAGTGGAGTTAGATGGTACATTACATATGCGTATAACCCAAATGGATAGTAAGACGAGAGGATACAAAAAAAATTTAACAAAACATTAATATAAGAAAATGTTGAATATTAAAAAAAAAAACTCCTTAATTAGCACATGGTTTAAACGTCATTATTATATAATTTGGTTTGGAATCCATGGTAAGGTTGGGATTCAAATATGGAACTGATTATATTCTAGGCGTTTCTTCCGAAATGGTTCACCCCTTTCCCTTCATGCAAATGCTTGCATTCTTCCTCTTAATTATATTTCCTTCATAATTACATGACCAGTGTGAATACGCTTACAGCCTGGACCGGTAGTAGGACGTGGTGGATAAGAAGAAAAAAACCTTCTGATAAATCAATGATTTTATTCTCACTAGGCAAAAAAAAAATCCAACTAAAGGAACGAGTAGTATGCATATTTATATCCACTATTTTATAGCACTGGGCGTAATTTTTTTATCAAATAGTTATAATGTCAGACTGGATGGGCATTTTGATGTCCTATTATCTTATTTAAAAATTGCCTATTTGAACGGAATAATTAATAAAATGAATATGAAGAAAATACACAAGTTGGATTGAAGGTAGATGGAGGGATGTTAGTGCATCATTAAACTGTTCCTTTCAAAAAGAATCAGTTTACATCGCTAGATATTTTTCCTTAATATCGACCTGGAATGGTAGGACCTCTTTTTAAAGTTTCTTGTGATCATTACTGGTACTTCTCGTATTGTGGTTACACGGTTTAACTCTATAGCCGGGTCCACATTCTTATCACGTATCTTGACTCCGTAGCTTCCTTTGATGCGATGGCGAAATACATACTACACTTGATATAATCGATAAGGGAACTTACATGGTTACTATTGGGAAACAGCCTTGTAATTCTCTCGTTTTTGTGTGGTCAATCTGCATTTAAATATAAGAAAAGTTTCGCAACGCTGGTTAGTCGAAATTGCCAGTAGCTCCTTCTTAACCTAGTACACCACCTTCCGACATAGCCGAAAGCAAGGAGATTCGACATCAGTTAAATGAGAGAGTGCAAAGATAACGCTTTTCTCTACAATACCTGCAGTTCCCTCAGAAATGATATCAAATGTAGTAGAGGTTTTCAGTGATCTGATACGCGTATCACTCTCATTATGACCTCAACGAGAATTCGCGGCGTCTCGTCCAAATATCCATGTTGAAGAAACGCGTCACGGATACGATACGGTGATCTGATATAAGTTTGGATCCGGCATGAGGCATCACGCTCATCAATGGATGCGTTGCAGTTGATGTAAATGTCGTGATTCGAATCTTGGTATTAGAATCTCTTACTTTGAGGATAGTTTCCAAAAAATTGATGTATTAATTATATTTCTTGATCCTATCTCCATTTTAGTATGATGACATTTTCCCTGAACTGTCTTTATCAGAGCTACTCCTTACATTTAGCCTCTAAGAAGGCTGCCTTTGGAAAACTGAGACGTGTTGCTGACGTTCAAAAAGATCCCACGTAATTTTAAGAAATGGTTTGCTATTTTAAAATATGGCTTCCTCCAAATTGGACGTAAATTTATTAACATGCTTAAATAGGATTAAAATTCTTCTATGTTAAATGCTATAATGAAACAAAGTCATAAAACAGGAGAGATTGGCATATTCTGAAGGATATTTCATATGCAGAAGTATCACCGTAATGAGATCAAAGCAAGTGGTTTGAAACATAGAGCTAATAACAAGCAAGACAATTTTTAACAAGGTCAGAACAGAATAATATAAAATAATTGAGGATTGTTTTAGGGTTTTGTAAGCTTCAGAAGTGTTATTCCCATAAGAAATACAACAGTGGGAAATTATTTTCCTTCAAGTTGTTAGAACTTTTATTAGTCTTGGTCACAGACAAGTTATTCACCAAACCCTCTACAGGTTAAAATGGCTGCACTCCATAGGAGAGCTTGAGTTCTTCAACTCGGGTATTGCTAAGTGTTTTCAAGAGGGGCACTTAAAAAAAGCTCATGTTAAACATGGTTCCACTAGAGAGAGGACACAAATATCAATCTTGAATCAATAGATCGTCTTCCACGAAGCTAGGTTCAAGTAGTGACCCAACCCCCTCTTCACATCATCTTACTTCACAAAGAGCTTACGCAGACTGCCCATTACGGTGATAATGGTATTTTTTTGTTATGATGAACACGTTAAAAGGGAGTCGTTTAACAACTGCACGTTTGAAAGTGCTTTTATCACTGAGCATTAACACTAGCGAACCCCAGTGTTGATGGACTCAACCTGGCTAAGGAACGCAGTGAAACTACCGTAAGGCTGAAGATCTGATGTATCCTTGTCTGTGGCCTTGATGTTAAATATAAGTATTCATGGTAAACAGAGTATGAATACCTCTCTAAAAAATTCTTCCAAGTAATATTTTTATAACGATTTGTACGTAGTAACGATGAGATTGACAATTTGATCGAGCCCCTTCATTCGGAAACTTTCCAGATGATCCAATAATAGGCATCCTTATTCCTCTTATCCTCTCCTCTGTCAACTAAGAGCCCCATTAGACGACCAACCTAGCCATCCGATGGAATTAACACAGTTCGATAATGACGTCATAACATCCCACGACAATACGTGCTCCGGGATTGAAGCTCGTTAGTTCATCCAGTCGACCTCTCCTATCTCCAATCACTAGGGTTTTTCTCTACACCATATGGTAGTAATGTTTGGACTCGTGAATGCTTCGATCATATATATATATTCTTTGAAAATATGCAGGCGAGGAGAACGATTTCTTAGAATTGAGAGTAGGATCTTGTTAATTTTAACTAGGTATATATCAAATGTACGCATTGTAAGCGTGGTGACCATTGGAATTTAATAAATGGAACTAAAAATACCTTCTTAGTTGGCCGCATGACTTCGAGGTCACTCTCGTGTTGGACTAGACTAACAATGACAGGGATATTTGGTTTCGAATCTCGTCAGGTGTCCAGAGAGGGTTAGTACCAGAATGGTTTTCCCCCTCTCTCTCCGCAAATGAGACTACACTTTATATGAATTCAACCTTCCTAATCAATAAATAATCAGCATAGCCTTAACAGGTAGTAAGGTGCGGTGCTAAGGAAAATAACTATAAATATACATCAATTTAACTAACTAAAAGTGATTTAGATTTAATATCATATAGTCTATAATATGTATACTAAAAATTGTATAGTATAATAAATTTTGTTTGCTATTGCCTGAGCTTCTATAGGCTGTTAAAGGTTTAACATAAGGAGTAAGTATTGGTTTAAAAGGTCAGTTTAGGAATGACATCAGCATTAGAGTTAATAAGCGATGAAAAAACACCACGAATGGATTCGTCTGATGTCCGAATTTCAGCCCTTCTTCCCTGCAATCCATAATATTTCAAACCTGATGCCTTATATCACGTGACCACCAGTGGTGGATAGATACATATATATAGTAAACATTATACGTTTTTACACATAATTTTAGGCGTTTTAGAAGCGATTTATTTCCAAAGGCAAATGCTTACAATAAACTGTAGGCTAGACCTATATAATTGATAATACATATTAGTTTGGATTAAAATCCTTCTTATGTTAGTGTATAAAATGTAATTTAGTGTTTTTAACTAATATATTCTTAAAGAATTAAATATTTTTAAAAATATTCTGTAAATAGGTATTCTACATGTTTTATCCAAGCTTAAAAATTAACCTAAGGCAAAACATCTAATATTACATATTCAGCTCTAGCACCTAAAGATTTACTATTTGGAGAGCAGGAAAATTCAGTAGGCAAATAGAAAGTATCTTCTTCAATAACAACTAAAATTGAACGTTGTCCTCCAGATTTTTGGTAGAATAATATAAATAAGTGAAAAAAAAAATGAATTAAACAAATAGTTATAACAAGTTATGCCAATATTGTAATAGTTTAACACACTTTAAGAATGATTTATATGTTTTTCTACCACTTTAAGCCTATACGGGTGTATATTAATCAAGATAATGTGTTAGGGATGTAAATGATATAATTTAGATAGAGTGTACCAGCAGTCGCGTGTAGGGATAGATAAAATTTCACCGTCAGTACACCCGACTGATGTGTGGAATGCCAGGCCACCACCGTGGTTCGGATTCCACGTTAAACTGTAGGTCCTTCATTTCATCTCACAATCACCTTACCATTACACATTAGCGTAAGTGCGTATAACCCGAACGGGTAGTAAGACGCGGTGCTAATAATAATATAATAATAATAATACACCCGACTGGGACTCGAGCCTTTACCTCCTCATCACAAGGAACCAGACTAAATGATCCTGACATTTATAACACACTACGCACAGGTATACATATAATACAAGTATAATATAACCATATATTATATATGATAATACATACTGTATACCCTATATATTAAATATAGTACATAATATATTATATTACATATATTAAATAGATGGATATAATATATATTACATATGTATTATATATATAATATATTATATATAGCTATATTATATTACACAATCTTTTATAAGTACCAGAGCCGTACGCAGGATTTTTATAAGAAGGGGGTCAATATGATTTTTTTTACGATTAGATAGTCTATAATTAACTGATTAGTAATACAATTATCTAAAATGTGATATAGTTATGATGACACAAAAACTATTATTGAGATGTTTCCTTTCGTAATAAAAATAATTTAAGGATTTGTTTTTGTACTGGAACGATAAAAAAAATGTAAGCACAAAATAAATCACACAATCATTCGTAGCATTCAACCATTCATGACTCGTCGATACCAACAGCTTGTCCAAAATATTCACATTAAACTTTAGGAAATAAATTATTAAGTAGGAGGAGTCTTACAAATATCGTTTCTCGCTGGAATCTACTAAGTTATTGGAACCGTTATGGGAGGGGTTTAACCCCACCTGCCCCGTGCGCTCAGCCCTGATAACCAAGTATATATATGAAAATCAAATCCGGAGCACTTAAATAGTAGAATACACGCCTTAAAGACTGAATTACGGTGTTAAGATAATTTATGTTATTCAAAAATTGTATTTAGGCCTCCTTAGATCTCATTTACAATGTCACGACTGCCTCTTTGGCCAGTTAACAATTATTTTGTAGAGCGGGGAAAGTTTGTGAATTCAGTCTCTCTCCACGTTCTTACGGGCACATTTATTTTAAATTTTACCTTTTTGATCCTTAGCCCTTATAGTCTTGACATATAGTATGACACAGTGGAAATAATTTAAAACCAAAATGTCATGTTTGTGGGAATATTATAAGTGAAAAAAATACACTGAAATATTAAACCTCTAATATGTCCAGAAATTCAAAATGAAACACATGCCCAAAGCTACCCATCTCACAAATACGACCATCATATTACGAACTTTTAACTTTATGATTTCAAAACTCGGTGAAACTTGTTTTTGGCCTGAAATCTGTCATCTCTTATTTCCCCGACATGCCCATGTCCACGTAAACGGACACTATATAGGGTTTGTGCCGCTAGGGGCGCTGCCGTGTTGTAGCACAACCTGCCAGCCAAGCATGATGGATTGATAGGAACTGACTAACTCACTACTCAACAAAGCCTCTACGTGTCTAGTTAACAGTTTAGTTTCCTAGTCTCGCCGCAACTGTGACCATCATTAGTAATTCACCGGCTAGCAATGCGGAGTTAGGCCGCTGAGTCTGCAATGTCTGTTTAAAATTTCCGCCAGACACATGGCCAGCATAAATTGATCCCTAGCTCAGGTAGGCTAGGCAATTTCAGCCAACATGTCCATTTAAACTCTCCAATGTACACGTGGCCAGCTTTAGGTTTTTACGAACTCATGTAGACCAGGCAGCAATGTCCGCCAGGTTTGTTGATAATATCAGGTAAAACCAACCTCGGTGGCGTAGTTGGCTAACGCGCCAGTCGTATTGAGCTCATCTGATAAGGGAGGAGAGATAAAGGTTCAAATCTCGGTCGGGTGAACTGAGGGTGGTTTTTCCTAAATGGTTTTCCACTCTCCCTCCACGAAAATGCTGGTTCACTTCCTCTAAATTCAACCTTACCACTTCCTAATCCATTAGCGTAATTAGTACTTAAGCGTATAATCCGAACGGGTAGTAAGACGCGATGCTAAATAAAATAAAAATATCAGATAAACACGTGGCCAGCATGAATTGACTATAAGTTCAGATAATCCAGGGAGTTGTGTCCGCTATGTCCTTTTAAACTCTCTATCATAAATTGATTATAATTTCAGGTAAGCTAAGATTAATATCTGTGGCCACCATGTTCATTTAAAAACAAATCCCTTATTACCTTCAATTGTTACTAGTGGTAGTGCTAAGTATTAGTACGCCTCAATACTGGTCCATGGTGCATCATCCCACACACTACAAACTAACTTAACCTAAAACAATAGCAAAACTGAACGAACGTTCCTAGTGTCAAGGTTTTTACTATATTGATAAGAAGGCACACTTACTGTGGGGTTTTTACCATCTACCAAGCATTTAAAAAGTGTAAGATAACCTTAATAGTAAATACTAGGTGATTAAACTATGTAATGAAACATTGTTAAGTAGCTCTTGTTTGAAACATAGCCTTAACATAGTCTTTGTGATAGGGAGCTGAAAAAAATGGCTATTTTTATAAGATTGGTTTGCTTCCAGGTAATGATTAAAAGGGTACTAGCTTATTTCTTCAAGCCCATTTATTAAAACTCTTTATGGTAAATTTAAGATTGGATGATTGGCTGTTCAGTTTTAGATGTTGAAGTCAAAGGTTAATTGAGTTTTAATTTGTGTGATGATACACCCTATAAAAATGAGTTTTCAAGGAAAAGTGTAGGAATGTAGTTGTAGCAGTTGAGTGTGGTTAAAAAGGGCAAGAGATCAAAAAAAATTATGCGTTATGGGGATTTCTATTGTTATAATTATTATTTATAGAGTAAAGTTTGTGTGTGTTTGTATAAGTACATTTAAAATAATTGATTCACTATTTTTGTAAATTTTATTTTAACGTCTTACAAATCGTTAAGGTTAACTGCATATAGTTATATTAATTGAGAAGGAATGACCAACATTTAAAAGATAGAAAGTGTACCCTCATTTGCGTGCAGGGATCATAGGAAATCATTTAAGAAATATCTTCTTCAGTAAACCCAGCTGAGAGTCGAACCCCACATTTCCATCACCGGGAAACCCGATTAAATGAGCCTTACATCTAGTCCACGTTCCCACTAATGTGGCCTACTGTTAAAAGTTTCAGACAATATTGCAAGCCACTAATAAAAATTGAAAAATATGAATTTAACATAATAACTTAGATCTGCATATAATTTTATTTGATAGAAAGCAGTCTTCCAATCCGACTAGAAAGACTTAAAGTTTTTTTAGTACAATACAACTCAATAGTTTCTTTCTATAATTTCTCATTTATTATCATATTGCACTCACCTATTAATTTTATTTTATTCAAACTTGTTAGTCATATTTATGAATAATTTTCCCTTAGTTTAGTTTTTGTGGGGAAGATGCCAACTTCCATCATATTAATAGTATCTTTGTTTCTTCCGTAAAATTGTCTTTCTTTCTCACACTAGATATAAGTGCAGTCACCAGTTACGTTATATCATTGTGTGGTAAAACATCGTGGAGTTTCCACATGAACAAGTGTAGACTTTTATACCCTTACATCCCCCCTACTTCCCTTTTTTTTTATCATTTCTCGCTCTTCCACCCTCTCTCCCAGACCCATTCAACCGTTACTCCCCTTTCCTTGCACCCCTGCGCTTGCAAAACTCATCTTCAACGCTCACCCCATCACTTAACTTGTCCCTGTCAGTTAATCTTCTTTTGTTGCCCATCCTCCTCCTTTCCTCAACCCCTCCCTCCTCCAGTCATCGGCTGCGCCAGAGATTAAGGCAGTTTCACAAGTACCATTAATCAGACAGACCTTCCGCCGCCGCCGAGTAGATGTCACTACAATCTCCTCAGATTACAGCCTCGGGACACGCCACTGCTTGCCTGCTTTATGGAAGAAGGAAAAAATATATAAAAGAAGTGGTAGATTACTTCTCTAGCCACGAATTTCAGCACATCTTCCAATTATCTTGGATCTTTTTACATCATCTTTATTTCTGATCAGGACTTGCTGAATTGGTAAGAGATGTTAGAAAAAAAGAATAAAGAAAGTATTGGCATTTGGAGAAGAAAGGGAATCTTGTTTTTTTATCTTTCAAGACTTTTCAATCAGCTAAAGAGTTATTGCATCGTTTGTGGTTTGGGTGTTAATAAGATGAGACTACGCGAGATAAAAGTGTCACCTATTTTTACCCTTTATTCTATTATAGCCCATGTTAGTGGGCCCACATTCTAAATATCAAACTTATTCAGTCTGGCTTACCGGCAAAGGGAAGGCCTGGTTTAGAATTCCAGTACAATGTTGTTATAAGGAAGGGTTCCTTTTCCATATATAGTTTCTCAGTCTCCCTCCACGCAAATACAAGTAGATTCACTATACATTCTACCCACATCACCCCAGTCCACAGACAAGGATATATCAGATCCTCAGCCTTACGAATGTTTAAATGCACTGCTTGACCAGGTTGAGACCGTCAACACTGGGCTTGCTAGTGTCAATGCTCAGTGATAAAGCACTTCCAAACGTGCAGTTGTTAAACGACTCACTTTTGACATGTTCGTCATAAAGAGACCATTGCAATCGTAATGGGTTTTCTGCTTAAGCTCATTGTGAGGTAGGATTATGTGAAGAGTGGGTTGGGTCTCTACCTGAACTTAGTTTTGTGGAAGCTAGCCTATTGACTAGAGATGGATATTTGCGTCATCTCTATAGTAAAATCATATTTAAAATTAGTTTTTTTTTAAAAAATTCCCCTTGATGGAACGTAGCGTTATCCGGGTTTAAGGACTCAAGCTCTCCTACGGAGCACAACAATTTTAACCTGGAAGATGTGGGTTTGGTGAAGGGCTTATACCTTGTCTGTGTCCCATCTCCATTAGTGTAAATACGCTTATAGCCCGGGTATTGAAATGCGACACACTAACAAACTATTGTAGGATAATAAATATATTTTCATTACCCTTTCTGTTGCCCAAAACTATAGGCTCAACATTTTTTTAAATCTAAAAACGACAATGTACTAAGGGTGTATGACCTGCGTTTATTTAAAAGCCAAAAACTTAAATTATTATTCAAATGTACTAGTATATTAATATTAAAATTGTGTGTCATAAACGGTAGTGGTATCTCATTAGTGATAATTGTAGTGTAATTTTGAATATCAAACATGAACGAAATAAATATTGAAAACATTATGAATCTCAATAATAATATACATAGAATTGTGATAATAAATTATATTTAGATTATGTGATTAGTATATTTTGTTGTATTGCAACGTGTTTCGAGTTATATCAAGCAGTAGTGTTAACAATAATAAATTAAGGGCTTATACCCTCCGTAAGTACTGGAATGTCCTGTCTTCTCCGGGTTTTTCATATAAAAAATACGCACTCTCCTAGTATTTTTACATGCATGACTAAAGATAAATAAAATATAATAACGTCTACTTTTTATAATAAATTCTTTATTTAAGGAATACCATTATGTCAGTGTTCTTTGAGATAAAATACTTTACATTTCATTTCCATTCAAGGACTTCCAAATATACTAAATTATCAAAATAGGGGAAAAAAGAACAATAAAAAGACCAAATATAGATTTATGTTCATAAAAAGGAGTCAATATATAGACCTACACCTCATCCCCGCACCACCCCCATCCACTAACACCCATCCCTACACATCCATCCAAATAAACACCCGCACACAGCACCAACACCACACACACACACACACACAAAATTACTCAATAAAACACAGTTTTCAAAATGTAAAGAGATAGTAATAAAATTACAAATTAAATACTTTTTACAATTAAATCATTTTGGTCTTTTGGTTTCGGCTAATGATAAGGATTGGTTCTTTGAAATTCGAATCTTTGAGGACATTGAAGATTCTAGGATTCGAAAGAATTTCGATTCCAGTCAGGAAAATAATAAAACACTTTTTAATTCAAGTTTTTAATTTGAATATTTTTTTTAGCTATAGTGATGTTTATTTATAGCTTAGCCCAACATAATAGAGTTGGGTAACATACTTTTAAATTTAGCCACCGATGTGGCGAATGAGACCTGAATTTTGCCACACCAGGTAAATATGGAGAAATTAGGTAGCTCATTCTTAAAAATAACACACACCATTTGAACAAGTTTATTCAAAACATGTACTGTACACTATGACTACTAATTTACAACTGCTTCAGACGTAAATGATGAAATTGTTTAAATAATTTAAAATATAAGACAATTTAATGCGAGAGTTGACCATTCTTTCATTTCTAATGATCCTTAGGGAACATCAAGTTACAATGAGCATACACTGTCAGGAATAAGTTTATTTAACTATGAAACTCAATATTGCAACAATTTATTAGCCAATTCGCCATTATAACAAAATTATCATTTTGTTAAAATTAATATTTTCTCTATCAATATCAACTAAATAATTAATATGAACAAGATCAAAGTTGAAGGATGTCTTTGATGATTTTTTAGGTTTGTAAGTTTTTATTTTACGTTTATCATATTTTCTTGAATTTAGATTTGGATTGGAGATTCGTAGGTCAAATGATTATTCGAATTAGAGAAAAAGTGGATTCAACTCATCTCAAGCTCCAACTTTCTGGCCTTAAGAACCTAGGCTTACAATTTAAATCCATTATAAGACATCTCCATCCAATCCCTAACTTGATAATCAGCTTCCTTCAAATCCACTTTCATACTTTCGTCACATCAATGTATCTGCCTACCAAAGTTAAAATGTTGTGTACACTCCTATCATCGTCCATAAAAACCACATGTTTACCTCACCCTAGCCTACACACCCTAGTTTGGTGATACATACAAACCATGAAGGTTTAGTATTGAGTATTACTAACCATTCGGGTCATACGATTACAAACAATGAAGTTCTTCATTATTTAACCTTCTTCATTCTCCTGTTTGCTCATCCAATATAGGTTGAAATATCTTTCTTGGTGCTTTATTCTAAAAAACAATCAATTTATTCTCTTGGTACAGAATAAAGACCAAACGTTACATTTGTAAAAGGCAATTGGAAGAGTTATAGTGTTGTATTCTTAATAGAATATTTTGAAACAGAAGGCGAGAGTACAAATTGAATATCAGTAAGCATTGCTTGCAAGAATATTTTTTTTTTGCCTCAGGTTTTAATTTCCATCTATTAGAACAGTTCCCAAGTATTTTAATTTGTCAACGTCTTCAAAAAGCATGCTGTCGATTTCAATGGATAAATTAATTTTGAATACAGAATTTTGACATAAAACAGTTGGTGTACTTAGTCTTATTCATATTTACTATCAAAACTATTTATGAGTTCTGCGTTCATTTTAATAATTAATTGCCTTGTTGTCACTCAGAAAATCGACGTCATCTGCATAAGTGAACAATTGATTCATACCATTTAATGCCAAGGCCTCCCGTGATCTCTTTCAAGGCTCACCTGCATATTTAAATAGTAGATTAGATACGGCATATTCGTGTTTGAGACAAATTATTGTGAAGTTAATATATGTCAGTTACTTTATTTCCCCCACGGCCACAGACAAGGAAATAACAGATACACAGCCTTACGGGAGATTTGTTGCGCTCCTCGAGTCAGGTAGAACTTAAAATATCCAGTGATAACAGCGCTTCCAAGTGAGAATTCTTTGAAACAACTCAATTTCAAAAATTTTCTGATGAGAGACAAACCGATAGAGTGAGAGCTAAAAGTTGCTGTCTTGTCTCTCCTAGTACAATAGATCAGGTAGAGGCAATCCCTTACCCCAACTCACCCCCCTTTCATTGAACAAAACTTTGCAAACAATGGGGAGGTTTGGAACCAAATATACAATACCAGTGCTTCTACAGTGTTGACATGAGTCTTGGAAATGCACTTGTAAATGAATTATTAAATATTTTGTGACCAGCTTCTGCAGTCACAATTCTTTAGGATTCACTTTTTCGTTAGACTAGACTTCAAATAACTGGGATATGTGTTCGAATCCCGATCGGTTGTACTGAGAGTGTTTTTTCCTAATATGCTTATAATTCTCCTTCAACGCAAATACGGGCACATTTCCCAAACATTTTACCTTCCTCATTCCTTATCCATTGGATTAAATACGCGGATAGCTGTAATGGGAAGTATGACACGTGTACACAAAATATGTCAGTAATTAAAATTAAATACTTATGTTGTAAAGGTTGCATTTATTTTTTACATTTAGTTGTCAAATCAATACAAATTATACAAGGATATGCTACTAATTTTTTTTAAAGTTAAATACATAGAAAATATAATAAAAAGAGTTTCCTAGGTATATATTGGGTATCGGTAATACCGTCTTATTTTAAACACTGGAAAGATTATATTCAACATTATTTTATACAGATGTGCAATGAGAGTTAACAAATCGGTTTTAAATCAGTTTATAGTAAAATCAAGACTGAAAATGAAGCTTATTTTCTTAAACGCTCTTTTAGGATCACCCAACAAAACGATCATAATGTTTTGTCCAATTATTACACTCTTCCAACACCTTCTCGTGTCTGTATGGAGAATCAAATATCTCTTAATTTTATTAAAGGGGAATAGAAATAATTTTTTTTTACTCTGAAAACTTTTTCAAAACAAGATTATTTTACTATAAAAGAACAATATTTTCATACATTTAACAATCGCAGATTTTCTTAAAAATAACTATTTACATCAAAATAAAATATAGTTTAGTAAAGTGAGTAAAATTGTTGACAGTACAAGTATATATAAGAATACTCTTAACTATACCCAAATATTGTTTTAATCACAGCCATAGTTACAAAGGGTTTTGTGTAAAAATTATCTATTAAGATGTAAAATAAAGTTCTGTTTATATAGTTTGGACAGGCTCGAGACTAAAATTATAATCACTAGCATTAAAAAATCAATACAATAATAATAATAATAAAAATGCAAAAATATGATTTAACAGAAATTTGATTAAAATATGTGTCAAATAAATTTGGACATTGATATATTTCATAATATTCTGGTCACTTTGATTTCATATTGTACTAGATCAATCTTTGACATACAATCCTGAACCAACCATGGCAATCACAAACTAGTTATATCAATTAATAGATACGAAATCTAAGAAAGAAAATATTACTTAATCTATTAACTGAGTTTTCAAACGAGCGCAATCACAGGGTGGCCGTTGTGCCCCATTGACAAAGCAAACTTTACCTAAGCAAGATCATAGAAAAATGTTAGAAAAATTAGCATCACATTTCACCAAAGAACATAAATTAAATAATATACTCGGTTACAGAAACATATTAAATATGAAGCATCATGATTTTACAAAGATAATCGTGACCACCAAGTTATGCCGCCTGAATTAGTTTATTTTAATAGTTATGCCGCTCCTAGATATGCGATAACTGCTATGTATTTGTAAATCTAATGTATCCACTTTAAAATAGTATTTAGTTTGCGTATTCATTTACTTTTAGTACTTTATACTATTTCCTCTGCCTTTACAAAGTTAGTGTTCCACCATATCAAGTTTTTGGTGTTTAGGGAACTTTAAGGACCCCTTCCATTTCCCAGCAGTAAATTTTAGAAATTACAAACTTCCCAACTTGCATGGTTATGTTGGGTGGTCTTTTTGCCAACTTGGCAAATTTAATTTTTCTTTTATGCATAAAAGTATATTCTTTTGGGAAGGTGGCAGTTTACTCTCATTTCCAAACACCTCTCTCTCCCTCCCCCTTCTTAGCTCCCACAATTCCAATTTGAGTTTTTAAGACGTATTTGATTATCTTATAAGCTATTTCAATCTGACCACATCAAAAAGAGTGTTCTATATTGGTTGTATACATTTAAAGCGCTTCCATTTCTTGGGCTTCAAGTTTGCCGCTTTATTTGGCTATCCGGGAAGGTCTATTGAATTACATGGCGATATTTAAAGTGTCTACCTCCACAAGAATTGTATTTATATATCTTTGGAAACATTTTCAGGGGAAATCCCTCCCTATTTTCCCCTCCTTCATTTTGAAATTTAAGAATCCAGTCTTTGATACTTTTTGAGTTGATCCTTATATCCGCCTGACTAATGTTAATTAGTTAATTAGTTAACCCCCATATCACCACCCTTCTTAGAAATAAATAATATTTGAAATGTGTTTGTGGTTATTTGAAATTATACCTCTACACTTCTAACAAATTTTAATTTTCTACCTCCTACTTGTGATGGGGTATCACGCGCCACCCCTCCCCCTCCTTACCTATTTCCTGTAGACTAATTTTGAAATTTAAAATGCTCAGCCATTGTAGTTAATTTGATTGGTCCCTGTATTTGCTGGACGAATTCCAATTTTATATCACACAGAGAAATAATTTATCAACTGGCTTTGAAAATTTTATCCTCCTGCGTCTCATTTCTTTAACTACCACAAAATCTCAAATTTAAGATTTATTTGGTTATTTAAAGCCGTACTTCTACAAGCATGTCAAATTTAGTTTATCTACCATACTTAATATTTCTTTTAAACTCCCCTTTATTTCCTGGACTACTAATTTTAAACTTTTAAATGTTCGGACTTTTATAGTTATTTGAAGTGGTATCTTTGGCTAAATGCAGAATTTTAATTTTATAACACACTGAGAAGAAGTTGTTTATAGTAGTTTTGTAAGTTTTTAACCACTCAACCCACTTTTTACAACCCACTCTGACAAATTTTAAATTCCACTACTCATTTGGTTACCTGAAATTTTATTTCTAATTGTCTTTCAAATTTTAATCTCTAACCTCATCTCAAAAGTTATTTCTGGCTGTAACTAGCCCCTCCCCCCAATTCCCATTGTCTAAGTTAAAAATTAAAAATTTTCAATTTTTTATATTTATTTAGAGTAGTCTCCATACCTATGAATTTGAGTTATCTACCACACAAAGAAGTAGCTGAATGTATAAGTTATGAAAATGTTGAGCACGTCGTCTTCGCCTACCATTTCTTCAACTACCGCTTAGAAATTTCAAATAACATTAAGATTTATTTGGTTACTTGTGAAAGTTCCTTCTTCCTACTTGCCAAATTTAAATATTCTATCACATTTAAAAGTTGTTTTTATTTATATAACCCACGCCCCCTTCCCCATATTTCCCAGAATCCCATTTAAAATTAAAAATGTATATACTGAGTTGTTTAGCAAGGTTCCTTTACTTTACTTCCAAATTTCACTCTTCTACCTCACTGGAAATTAGTTGTTTCTATTAGTTTTGTACATTTTAAAACTCATTTTTCTACCCTTAATCTAGATTTTTAAGATGTGTTTGGTTAGAGTTGTCCTCCTAACCGACTGTCAAACTTAAATTTTCTAGCACACATTAAAGATTTTTAGTCTGTTTATATCCCCTACCCTATTTCCCAGGGTCCTACATATTAAATAAAAATGTTCATAATTTATAATTATTTGGAGTGATCCCATTGGTTATTTGCATAATTTCAATCTTTTACCACCCTGAAAAGTAGTTATTCATATTAGTTTTGGTAGTCTTGACACCCCACCCGCTTTTCTCCAACGCACCTCGGGACCCATCATGTGGATGCCGTACATAAATTAATTTCATATTAGTACTCTGCCACCTGATAAACCTCTATATATAACATTTCATGATTGGAGTATATGGAATTTACCACCCCTTTTTGCCCCTTCATACCAATTTAGGCGATGAAATTTGAAAAACCCTAAAGTTGTTCTCACCCAATTCTATAAAGAGACGTTCATTTTAAATTTCAAGGCCACCATTTAAAAAGATGTGTGGTCAGTGAATTTTGAAAATTTCAACGCCCCTTTTACATCCCTTACTGGGTGAATTTCACAAAATCCGGTCCTATCTCTGGTCTAGGGCCGAAAAGGAACCTTTACTAAAAAATTTAAGTTTACATGTTTGAAACCATTAAGCTCTTCGAACAAATCCACAAACTCCCCCACCTCATTTATTGTCTCTACAGGAAAAATTGGCCTTGTAGTTTGGAAATCTAAACAAAATGTCTCATCCCCGCATATCCACGCTCATTTTGATATTATTATATCAATATTTAGTTATTATAAGAGAGAAAACATAATAAATCCTCAAATTTGTTTCTTTAAGGTCCTCGCACACCAGCATAGTATCGTATACGTACGGTGCGTGGTTTTCCATTCCGCTTTGAAAGCGGAAAGACACGTAGCCTGCGATACTGTTATGGCAGCCATTGCCTACCCCCACTACACCTTTCAAACACTCCTCTCACACATCACTAAGTTTTTTTCAGCCATTGAAGAATCATTTCGACAGGTGCCCAAATAATTTCAAATATCTGCTAAGGCTGAAATATTTATCTTGGTCTCTCGGTATGAGATAAAAGTATTATAATGCGAGTCCAGCTATTACCCTGGACATTTTCTTTTTTACCTTCAACAAGCATTGCAACCCCATACATCCAACGATCAGCTACCCATGATACTTCTACCACATCAAAATGTTCCTTAGTCACTCCCTCAACAATCAATGTATCATCTTGCTTCCCATCATCAACTTTATATGTCTCATCAAACAGCTCTTGATGTTCCTCAACAGCCACAGCCCTACGTGAGGGGGATTTGGGAAAAACTTAATGAAAAAAATCCTTTCGTAATTTATGGACAGCCCCTTGTTGGTTTTATAAAAATATATTTCAAGTAAAGATTTTCTAAAATTATAATATTACTACAACCTTACCATAGTGAGTTATTTCGTGTCTCAAATACTTGCAGAGATAATATTGAAATTTCTGCTTATGTAAAGTTGCCTTAAAATTATTATCATGAGATGATTAGAAGGGCCATTTAGTTTAAAATGATAAACAATGGCCAGATACGACATTTAATATAAATCGTTAGAGCAGATTTCAAGAACTTGTTTTATCTCTTCTTTTTTTTACCTTTAGTAAGCTACCCTCAATTTAGGGTAGGATAGGTAACTCTTAAAACTCCTTGTGGGAACCCTATAAAAACCCTAGATACTAAGTTTTATTTAGCCTGACCAGTAAAATTGTTTCGGCTCTAGGCCTAGATATAGACACACAGGTAGACAGCATAGCAAAAAGCACTTATCAATCAGTTTTGGGAGGTTGACATTTATCAACATTTTGAGCTAGATTTTTTTACGATCTCAATACTTCCTTCTTCAAGTGGTCTAGAGAAAGTAAAAAGTGTCTATTTACGTAATATGAGCACAAATCACTTTACATTTTAGTAGTGAAAACATATTTCTATACATTCTTAAAACTACTTTCAATGGCACTATGGAGTAAAATAATCACAATTTAAGAAGGAAAAAGTAGTTGATATTACATTGGCCACTTATGTAAGTTTTCGAGTTCATATTGTCATCATGTCCCATTATTTGAATACCGTATTTATTTTTAACTTACCAACTATAGTTATATAGTCTTATGAAGAATGTTTGGCTAGATACAGTAAATATTTGAGCTTTTAGAGACTAACAACTAAAGTGTTTTATTTAAACATACTCCTATCTAAACCTAATATTCAAAAGTCAAAAGTTTTTAACCTAAAGTTTAAGCCAAAAAGCTGGTTTTGTTTGCAACACAATCACAATTAATACAAATTATAAAGTCTTAAATTATTTCAACGTTTCGAAATGGAACACGCTACAAATCTTACTTTAGATAAAATAGTCTAGATTCATAGAAATATGTGAAAAACACAGTTAAGCTATTAAATTTAATTGGGCTCAAAATCAGCTTAGTCACAAGTACTCAACTCTCCCAAATTCACTCAACGAGATGCAATTATTGGTGTAATACGTTCTTCATTTTTTGCGTCGGTTTCCCTAAACAATGAATGTTCACCTTTGCAGTCCACTGCAAGTGTTTGTGGATTCTAACTTTAAGAAGGTGGCTTAGTGCAAATAGCTTGTGTTTTTTGCATTGTTTAAGCCAGTGAGGGTATATTAGCCTTATTTTCCTCAATGCCTTTCCTAACATTATATGTACAATACCTTCTTGGTGCTGCACATCAGGAAATAGCTCAACAAAGGTTTCTAGGACAAGATCCGTGATGTGTGTGAACATATCTGTAGGGGATTTGAGATTCCCTAAGTCATCTTGCCCTTTGTTAAGATATGCTCTATGAAAAATTAAATAATCATGCCCTGACTCCATGTTGGCATCACACTTTGTCAATGTATTCTTGCAGAGTTTACAATGAAATTTCCGCTCTATCTTATAGGCAAGATACCCAGCAACATATCTAAGAGATCGAACAGATAAAATAAATTAATATCGAATATTAATTAGTGGTGATAAATAACGTTAAAATGGTATTTGTAAAGTTTTATACTCATTATTTTCCATTTAAAGTACTATTCATTAATAACAGATGTAAGATAACAATTAGGAAAGCAGTTTGAGATACCTATTTATTTTGTATCTCGCGTTTCAAAATAATATTTATGTAACCTATAATTAGTTTACACTGTAAGGTGACACCAATACTTTAAGGTGCGGCAGAAGGGAGAGTAAGTATTTTTACAGTTTTTATAGAATTGAAATGTTTTGGCCAAAATAAATCAAATATTTCTCCAGTAGCAATGTAGAGTTTAGTTTTCTGACCATGCTAATATCAACAGATCTTGAATATCTGTCAAGGATGTCTTGGAATTTTGTCAAAACTTTTTAAATAAAGAGAAAAAGTTTTGACAGAATTCCAGGACACCCTTGACAGATATTCAAGATCTGTTGATACTAGAATGTGCAGAAAACTAAACTCCATGTTGCTATTGGAGAAATATTTGATTTATTTTGGCCAAAGAAATTTAATGTTATAAAAACTGTAAAACTACTCCCTCTCCCTTCTGCCGCACCTTAATGGACTGGACTAGATTATACAATACTAGACCAGACTAGACTATAGTCTTATTTTATAAGCTACACTACTACATCATAGTAATTAATAAAATAAAGCTTGCAAACTTTTAAGATAAATTAATGGAGTGTAGGGTATATAATATATTGAAGAATTGCTTCAATAAACTGCATATAAATGTATTTATATGTATGGGCCCTTTATGATTAACTAATGATAATGTAATAAATAATTCATCATTAATTGATCAATATATAAGGTATACAAGTCTAAAATACATAAAAAACACGTTAAAATGTTTAAAACTTACAGATACCAAAATAGGTTAGACAAAACAAAGTTCAAGTACATGTAATTTCATAATTCAAACTATAAAACTTTTGGGTTAAAAGGTTAACATCTGTAAATAGGTTATGATTAAATGATTGAGTATTAATATACGACTTTAAGATATACAATATTTATTGAAACAATGCTAAAATTATATATAGATATTAGAGTTGACACGTATAAAATTTTAATTTATAGGTTAACCAATTTGAAACGGATATAATTGATTTAGATAATTTTGTAATATTCTAAGTGCTATCTGTTATTGTTTGTCCCGTTACTCCTTTTGAATTTACAGCATTGAAAAAAATACTGGAATACTCAATCTGACATGTTTCGACAGATAGGTGTCATAATCATGGTTATTATTATTATTATTAGCACCGCGTCTTACTACCAGTTCGGGTTATACGCACTTACGCTAATGTGAAATGGTAGGGTGATTGTGAGATGAAATGAAGGACCTACAGTTTAACGTGGAATCCGAACCACGGTGGCGGCCTGGCATTCCTCACATTCACAAGATGTCTTGTCAGAGGTGAAGGAAGGGTTTGGAAATCAGATAAATCTGTGCCGGGACCGAGGATTGAACCCCGGCCGCCAGCACAGAAGTCTGACACCTTACCCCTAGACCACCAGGTCACCCATAATCATGGTAACTGTAAAACGAAATTAAAAAATCATGAAGACAGAATAATATTAAAGAGTTACAATAAATGAGAATTACTGCTGTCCAATAATAAATTCATGAAAGGAACAAGAATCATCAAACAAACTTACAAAAGTCATTGTGAAGGACACTAAGTGTTGGTACGACAGCGAGATGTTGACTGATTTAGGAGTAGTCCGAGAAATTACATTTTGATCTGCTATTTTATTTTATTACATCAATTAACTTAACAAATTGTATCAATTAATTCTTTCTATATATATTTGAGCAATATATCTTAAGTCTTAAATTCTAAATAAAATCCACTCCTTACTTTCAACTCGCTTAGAATGTTTTCTAAAATGGTATTGGTTTAATCTGTTTAGAAGTAGTCCTCAATCGCTAAAATGTAATGTATTAGATTCGGTTTAGGTTTGACAAAGTTTTGATATAGTTGGTTTTGGATTAGTATGTAAGCTTATATTAACGTTTGGAGAACTTAAAATTTTTCAAAGCTTATGATTCTAATTCTTTTTTCAAATGATTGTTTAAGTCATTTTATTTATATTCAAACTTTCAACCTTATCTTCACAGGATATATCATCACTATTTGTATGTATTGGCACTAGAATGTACTATAAATATAAACAAAAGTAACTTTTAATGAACACATTTTTAGAAAATTATGTTTAATACAGTTTATAGAAAAATTACGAAAACTATGGTTTCTAAACATATATGTATGGTTTTAAAACCATCAATATCTTTATTTTCAATTAAAAATGTGTTTTAATAAAGATGTGCTCAAAAATCATCCCAGTTCAGGATACTCAAAGTTGGGCACTAAATGGGAGAGCACTTAGACCCACGCACCCGTTTAGAAATCCCGGATATTTTAAAACATAGTTTTCTACAAAATCCTGGCAAACATTATAAGAAGGTTTCTCTGATTGGCTAGAAGGCTTGAATTTAGAATTTAAAGTTAAAAAAAGAAAGAACCTTTACGTGTAAATGTGTACTTCTAAGATTAAAGCAAATAGTTTGACACCTCTATATAGCCTTCCTCTATCAAAAATAAAGTCATATTTTTATAGGGTCACAAATTGTGGAATTGTTTT
This sequence comes from Timema cristinae, assembly GCA_039000515.1. Classification (NCBI taxonomy): domain Eukaryota; kingdom Metazoa; phylum Arthropoda; class Insecta; order Phasmatodea; family Timematidae; genus Timema; species Timema cristinae. The sequence goes on along the minus strand of JBCFYV010000012.1, from coordinate 73,572,148 downwards.
ACGCGATTATATATGATGACTCCCGATTTTTTTTTTAAACTTTAGAGTTAAAATCTAAACCGTTTAACTGGTCAGAACTATCTCCCTCATTTTGATGAAAACAATTTTTCAAAATATCTAACTACTTCTTAAATAAATTGGTATTTCTAAACGTCTGCAATTCTTCTCAATGCTCCTTAATAAATAATTGCAGTTGACAGCCAGTCCCTTAGTTAAAAAAAAGGTCCATCGTGTTTCAAGTTTTCTTTATAATGTGCAGTCAGAGTAAACTTATTTGTGTGGCAGGATTAGGGTACTTTATGACGAGGGGCTGGGAGTTAGAGATGGGGGCGGGGGGAGGGTGCTACCTGAAGCTTGCTAGGTGACCGCCAGCCGACAGGAGCTCATATTTTGTATCTGCCTTTTAGTACATTCGAGTTTAAAGTGAGTCGTTTCAAAAATGCTCACTTGATTGCGCTGTAGTCACTGGGGATCGCACCTAGCGATCCCAACGTTGAGGGAGTAAAGCCTCGAAAAGGAGTGCAACATTTTTAACCTAGGGGCTGTGTATCTGTTATTTCCTTGTCTGTGCCCACGGCCGATACCCGAATTTTCCTTCAAGCACATTTTAATAAACCTATCCAGTTTATTTGATATTACAAAATCTAAAATACTTAACGACTTTTACCTTTTGATGGAATCTTTGCTTTTTTGAAATCTATAAATAATTTATGAACAATAGCATCACTATTTTTCTCAAGGATCGGTCTTATAATGAAAATCTGACCTATTCTTTTTAAATCTGCACTGGTGATCGTCAAATATTTCATTTACATGGAGTCAAACTACAAATAATTATATTTAAAATAACTTTGTGAGCAGTTTAATACAATTAAATACCTATCTAATTATTGCAATATATATATATATATATATATATATATATATATATATATATATATTTAATAATTTAAAAAATAGGTTTGTACAAATAGCATAATCTTTCAAATATATCTTATCTTCCTTAATGGAACATTAAAGCCATGTTAAAAAATAATAGATAAACTAGAAATAATTTCTTTAATATTATTGACAAACCAAACAAGTGTGTACGGACTTATCTCTGATAAAGGGACAAAAATAACTTAGTACAGAAATAATTATTACTAGGAAAAATAAGCGACATTTAGGAACTCTGCCCAAATTTGTATTTAAAACTATTTTACAAAATTATCTTTATCCAATCTTGGCCGAGTGCATTGAGGGATGGTTTTAAACATGTGATTTATCATTGTAATTTTTTCATTCTTCCTCTACGAAGATGCATCTATGATTAATCTAAAATAACTTTCTTCACAACTATCACATAGATTAATGCGTTAAAACATATATGAAAATAAAATAAAATAGATGTTACGGTGCACCGCACAGTCTTTCTTTCTATCTTTATTCTTAAAATAGGGACATTTACTAAAACGGAAGATTTGCGAAATGAAATAATATACATCGTTTCAGAAACACTCCACCAAAGAGCATACATTAAATAATATTCAACGTTACAGGAACATTAAAAAAGAGGAACATCTTTGTCATATTTCAAAATGATGTTTGCTTATATCTCAAAACCATTGGTTTTATAAGAATAAATTTTAGATTAAAATATTTTTATTTTTAATAGTATTACAAATTTACAATGTTATATTATTTCGTATCTCAAATAATTGGGGAAATATGAAAAAATGGGCAATTTCTTATTCTCTAGAGGGCCCTTAAAGTCATTTTAACGGGAAAACAATAATTACCATTTTGTTTGTAATGCTAAACAATGCCTTGATACAAAATTTAATAAACATCGTTAAAATCAATTTTCTCAACATACATTCATTTATTTTTTATTTTTTTGCCCTTCAGTAAACTATCATTTATTTTAGGGTGGATATCTAAGGGTGAAAACTCCTTGGGGGAACCTCATGAAAGCTCTAAATACCTAATTTTAGCCCAATCGGCAAAATGGTTTCGGCTCTAGTCCGAAATACAACTCTTATTATTTCTTGTCATGACGTCATAATACTCTTGTAAGCTATCCGCATTTAATCACATGAATGGGTAGTGATGATGAAGGTATGATTTAGAAGAAATGTACTTATGTTTGTGTGGAAGGTGGGGGACACTATTTAAGAAAAATTCACTCTCTCTGATCACAAGACCAGGATTATAATATTGACTTTCAAACAATGTGAGGCTGACATCTTCATCCGCGTGACCACTGGTGCGAGTGAAAAAATACAAAAGATTGGAAGTGTAGACAACCTTTTTCCTCTTTCTTGACCTCTTGGAGAGATAAGTATTGTGATAGTAAAAAAATCATACGATATATTTTAATAAATGTCAACATTATGACCCCCTGAAAGAGAAAACTTTTTTTTTTGGCGTTTCCGTCTGTTTGTTTGTATCTCAAACTAGAGTCAAAACCATTTTATCAATCGGGCTTAAACTTGGTATATTGGAATTTCATAAGTCTCCCCCAAGGGATTTTTAGAATTAAATATCCAACCCTAAATTTAATGGTAGTTTACTTAAAGGTAAAAAGGGATATAATGGATTTTCTCAAAATAAATTATAATGATTTTAATTTCATTTTGTATCCAGACACTGTTTAACATACTAAATAAAATGGAAACACCCTTTTTTCGATGAAAATGACTTTGAGGGTACTATGTATAAGCAGAAATTTCTAATTTGGTCCATATCTCCACAACTATTCAAGATACGAAATAATTTATTGGTGTAAAGATGTAGTAGTACTATTACATATAAAACTCTTTTTATATATATATAAAACTAATAATTTATTAATATATATATATTTGTGTATTCAATCTGTTAATGCAATTGATTGTTATTCTCTTTGGTGGACACAAATATTTATATTTTATTGATGGTTCTGTAACATTGTACATTATTACATTTATGCTCTTTGGTGAAGTGATTATTCATTAGTGTGTATTACTTAATTTCAAAAATTTTACAAGTTTATAGTAAATGTTTCTATTTTAAGATTTAAAGATAGAAAGTCCGTGCGGTCCACAGTACAATTTATTTTTATACCGGATGATAGATACCTAAACAAATTTAAGTCATGAACTGGTACAGATCATCATCCAAAAAATGCCGTTTGAGGTCTCATGATAAAATAGTTACATTTGTAAAGAGGGTTAATCAATAATTGAAACGATCCTAGTAGAATATTTAGCCTTATCAGTCTGGCTCCAATCCGGTGAGACTAGATACAATCCCCGATTCTTTTTAAGAGAGCGCTGGTACATTTCAAAACATTTGTCATTCTTCATCCTATGAAACTAGGCTGGGTGAATTAAATCTTTGTTGGTGAGTACTAAGACTGGAACGTACTTACAAGGTTTGAAATAATGTGTTTGTACCCGTACGAGGACATAACTTGAAGCTTACCCGCCTCGGTGGCGTAGTTGGCTAACGTTCTAGTCATGTTGAGCTCGACTACTGAGGACGGGGAGATCGAGGTTCAAGTCTTGGTCGGGTGGACTGGGGGTGGTTTTTCCTAAAATGATTTTTCACTCTCCCTCCACGCAAATGTGGGTTCACTTCCTCTAATTCAACCTTCCCAATTCCTAATCCATTAGCTTAATTAGTACTTAAAGCGTATAACCCGAACGGGTAGTAAGACGCGGTGCTAAATAAAAAACTTTAAAAAAACTTGAAGCTTGTACAGACTAGTTTGCCAGTGATCGGTCAGCAGAAGGTAAGGGTTCGAATTTCTGCTGGGCGTACTAAGGGAAGGGGGGTCATAAGAGTTCCCCCCTCCCCTTCCACGCTAAATAATTACACCGGGTTCTTTTCTACTCTATTAATGCAGCGGCTTCCAACCGTTTGAAGGTCTTTATCCCAACTTTTGTTCCTGAGATAGTCACAACGCTTTAGTTTCCTCCAGGAGTGCAACTGATTGCTTACGCTTATTTTTTTTTTGTACCGCACCGTCTCCTTATTTGAGATATCCGTGTTTAATTACTCTATTGGAGTAGAGAGTGGGAAGGTTTAAATTAGAGGAAATGTAGCTTAATTTATTGGAGAGTTGGAGGGAAAGTGAGGACCATTTTGGTAAAATCACCTTTGGTAAACCCAATCAGAATTAGAATCTAGACCTCCCAGTCTGTGATATATCAATTTAGATGATAATGAAGTTTAGCACACGTGGTCGTTGATGCTGATTTTATAGATATTAAAAGTTAATGTATTATATTATGATTATACAATGCGACTGGAATGTGTTACAGAAGTGAGTCAAACGAACTCTGAGGGTATTTTTAATGTGAGAAAAACGAGATTTTGTATCGCCATAATTCACCCAAACACGAGACTGCAACAGTAAACTAAATTAGCAATAGTTTTTTCATAGTGGGATAGACAAAAGGAGATTTAACTGTAACTTAACTGGTTTTTACAATTATGTAAACTTCCGTTTCTATTTGTATTTTGCATCTCCCTATATTCATTGTAATCACTTAAAAGAGCAGTTCTAGAGCTTGGGCCTCTTTAAGAAGTAGAAAACAAACCGAAATAGGTCACGACTATTGGGTTGAATATAAATCACTGCGTTAGTGTAAATATACGGCCATACAGGCTTGGTGATAACATGTCGCGCACATACACGGAAATTTCTTTGGTACCCAGTTCTTGCAATAAAATAAAACTAAACAAATTATAATGACTTATTATAATTATTATGTATTCGCCACCATCTTTAATACATTTCTGCATGATCCTTTGTGTTTTTGCAACTAGTGATGAAGAGTGTGATGCACTCGAAAACTGGTGTGGCACTCCATAAACTGCTAAGGGACCCTTCACCGGTGGGACATAAGACGTGACTAAGGGCCCTTGAGGTCATGAAGTAAACACAATAGGAGGCTCACCTTTGGAGAAGGGCAGAACTGATAAAAGGATCGCAAGGGCAGCTGATGTGTATGATAGAGAAAGAAAGAGGTTCCACAAGCAATTCAACAAGATATTACCACATGACTTTACAAGGTGCATGCACGATTGGAAAACAAAACATGCCACGCCGTGTCGACACTGTGGCCAATTTATCTTTTTTTAAGTTGAACCCAGATTTTTTACAGAGTAGTTTTTGTGGTCAAAGCTAGTGGATTTTTTACTTTTGTAATTATACTTTAGTATTTTTTTTGTTTATAAAGAAACATTTTTTACAGGTAGCTATTTATAGTTTTTTGATTTAATAGTGATAAGTCTGAGGTGGCTGAATGGTTTTAGGTTATATATATATATATTTATATTATGATGCTTTTCCTTTTAACGATGATTCTTGGAACTCTAACCAACCTATTTTCATCTTTGAAAAAAATCAAAGCTTATTCACCGAGGATGTTCCCAAATATTTATTTCTAAAATATCAACGCGGTATTCATCATTTCAGAAAAGGATAGTTTCTTTGGATAAACCCTATGACTTGGACAGATAAGAAAGCTAATTTTGGCTATTTTTTTCCTAGGTGCAACTCGTCTCTTTATAAAGTGACGTTTTTAGGTCACACAATTATATTTAACTCAAAGCAGTGACTTTTGGAGTTACGACACTTTCATTATGAAGGTTCGATTTGTTAAGCACTATCTTTATCAATATTAATAAAATGAAGAGTTTGTGTATCTGTCCATCATGAATGTTACGCAATATCTACCTCAAACAGAGGACTAAAATTTAAAAAATTGTAGTTCCTGTGCGCAAACATGTGCACCTCGAAGCCGGAATCTAAAATACTAATTTGATTTTTTAAATTAATTAAGAACAGAAAATTGTAGATAGCCTATATTAATGCAACAGGATACATTTAGCTCTACTTTTCATACCGTTGTGCCATGCGGGTTGTGATACACCCTGCACACAAATATGTATATGCCATCATTTTAAAACTTTTTACTAGATTTACTTTTACCCTTTTTGCCATTAATCCTCTTTTCTTATTTTTTACTTATTGCCCTTTTTCCCTCTCTGTCCTTTTTACCTTTTTAATAATTTTTTAAATATCTTCAACCTTTTTACTTACCCTTTTTAAGCCTTTAAAAAACTGGTTCAACTAACTCTTTAATATTTTTTTCCCTTTTTGCACTGTTGACACTTTTATACACGTTATCAAATCTCTTTACATTAAAATATTTATCTTAGGCTAAGCCGGGAACCTGATGTAAAAGTGTGTAGTTTAGAAATTGCAAAAAAGGCAATTTGGGAAAAATAGTTGGACCAAAAATATCAAAATAGGCAAAAAGTGCGAAAATAATTTAAAAAAATGTATAAAAGTATCAAAAGAGCAAAAGAGACAAAAAGTAAATTTAAAAAAAAATTTGATTTTAAAGGTGTAAAAGAGATTTTAAAATGTAAAAATTGCTAAAAGGGCAAAAAGATAAAAAAAAAGGATAAAGAGGGTAATGGGGAAGAAAGGGTAACGAAATTGAAAGGTTGAATGGGGTGAAAAGGCTAAAAAGTTAAATGGAGTAGAAAGAGTAAGTGAGGTAAATGCAGTAAAAAAATTAATTAGTATAACTCAATCACACAAACACTCTAATATTGTATATTATGGCTTTGAAGATAATATGTATGTATTATTGATAAAAACAAACACATCAACTTTTTAATCACAGTAATCACTCTTTATTTAGTAGTTTTAAACAAAATTGTTCAAATATTTTTTAACAAAAATCAAATTCCCAAAAATAAATTATTTGTAAGCTATTTAAAAATTATTTGTTATTTGTAAAAATTAAAACTTTTTAATTTAGCCCTAAAACCTATTCCCAGACTCCCATTTTGAATTTAATTACGAGGTCAATTTCCAAAAAATTAAATTTTATATCATAACTACTCTAAAATTAATATATTTTATATTAATAAAAATACATTACTACTGATATGTAAAATAGTCTCCGATAATTTTTTATCCAAATATTTAGAGCTGCTATTTAACAAATATAATGTCATGTTATTGTTAAACCTTTTCCAGATCTACATTATAAGCCAAATCGCTATAGCCATTTTCAAAATAATTCGAATTTTCCAAAATCAGTCATCAGTTAATGACCCTTTATTAAAATTTTACCCAAAACAAAGTGAACATGGCTAATTTTCATGTAAAACATTCTCAAGATACACATTTGGAACCAAATCAATATAGTATTTTTTAAATATTTTAAGTTTTTGAAAAATCATTCATCAGTCTTAAACGAATTTTTGCCCGAAAATCAATTATACAGTGCTATTTGCCATATAAATCAAATACTAGATATGTTTTATAAACAAAATTGTTAGAGTTATTTTCGAAAAATTTGGAATTAAAAAAAATACTCAGCGGTAAGCTACCCTTGATTAAAGGGCTAAGGTAAAAAAAAAACCATTTTTTAACAAAATCCATCCAATCGTTATTGATCCGTGGCCAGGGACAGACAGATATGGGGACAGAAATAATGGTAAAATCCACATTTTTGGATTAGTTTTCATATAAAACGTAAAAATTCGTCATAATCTAGAGATTAATTTTTTCACGATCACAATACTTTCGTTTTATATGAGGAAGTAAAAAAGAGTAAATTGGTTTTTATTGGATTAACTTTCAACCCTTTTGATTGTTTTTGCCCATTTTGAGATTTTACACCTTTTACCCTAAAATATATACCCAATTACGGACATGAAATGCGTGCGCGCACTCACAACACACACACACAAAAGTCCGTTATATATATATATATATATATATATATATATATATATATATAATATATATATTAAGTATATTAAATATATTTATATATATATATACACACTTATTTTAAGTATATTTAAAATAAGTCTCTACATTATATGTATATATATATATATGGAATAAGTGCCTACTCTTGAATAAAATATAATTTTGATTTTGGGAAGAAAAATTCAATGTGACCAAGAAAGGGGAGAAGCCAATTTCGGGAAATTTAACCAATTTTTTTTTTTTTTACTATGAAGGATTGGTTCTTGAAGGGGTAAGTAGGACGAGAACTATTCAATAAATCATTTATGTATTGGAGTTTAATAATGTCTACTTGACACCTATAGTTATTATAATAGAGTGTATTGTTAGAGATAGCTGCCTCTGTCAAGCTATCATCAGTTGTGGAACAATAGTGAATTGTTGAAAAAAATTTAATATAATAATGAAAGCATATTTTTAATAAACCATCGAGCTTTATCGAGACGAGATAAAACAAAATACCGGTACTCATTTCATATAAATTTATTCTGTGGAATGATGGTTTAACACCAGTAGAATGTTAACAAATTTTTATGAATACCTGAGTCTATTGTTTTATTTTGTTCGATATATTTTAAAATTCAAGGAATTACGTCATAAAAATGGACTTGTATACACATTTTTAATACATATTATAATTTCAAATAAATTGGGTCAATCCTTACATTTAAATACAACCAATGTATATTTTTTCTTGCAAGATATTTCGTATATTTGTTTAAAAAATATATACACATATATAAACTAAAAAATTCCACTTTTTTATTTTACTAGTTCCATCTAGATGTGGTGCTAAGAAAAAAGTTAGCTTAATACGAGGATTTTTAACTACCTAATATGATAAAGTTCGGAGAATGGTTCTCAAAATAAGTGCACCTACAGAGTAAATGGTTTATATTACTCGCATTGAACGCCCTACTTAAAAGTATACTTTTGTTAAGTGGAATTTAAAACATTAGTGTTTAGATAACAAGATATTTCTGAGAGTAATATAATAAATATTGGATTTTTAAATATTTCCTACTCACTATCATTCTCATCGGACGGGTAGTAAAACGTGTAGTACGAAAATAAAATGTGATGAAACTGATATAATTATATTGTTTTATTATATAGCCTACTTCCAGTACATGTTGATTAAATGTGAAATGTATGATAAGATTAATTCAAGAAAACTCATTTCATTAGTGAAAAAATGGATCAGTCAAAATACATTGGGTGACCTGGTGGTCTAGGGGTAAGGTGTCAGACTTCTGTGCGGGCGGCCGGGGTTCAATCCTCGGTCCCGGCACAGATTTATCTGATTACCAAACCCTTCCTTCACCTCTGACATGACTTCTTGTGAATGTGAGGAATGCCAGGCCACCACCGTGGTTCGGATTCCACGTTAAACTTTAGGTCCTCCATTTCATCTTCAATCACCCTACCATTACACATTAGCGTAAGTGCGTATAACCCGAACGGGTAGTAAGATGCGGTGCTAATAATAATAATAATAAAATACATTGGATATACCAAGAAGGAAAATAACCTGTATTGTCCTCGGGACGAATTCAAATACATAACTCCACGATCAAACATAGATAGCATGAGTCTAGCGACTTAAACAGCCTGAAAACCACTTAGCTCATTAATTTTTTTTTTAAAACTACATAGTATCATTAATAATACTTAAACAACCATTAACATAAGGTACTATTTAAATTGATAAATGGCACAAGGACACGGGAATCAAGCCCTGGACCTTTGGATTAGTAACCAAAGGTCCCAGGCTCAATTCCCGTGTCCAGGCTTCATTTTTAAATTTGAAGAACATGATATTTATAATTCACTAGATAGCTGTTGCCCGCGGTTTTGCTCGCGTGTAAGTTGATTATATACAAATACGAAAATATACATATGTATTTACAGATTAATTAAAAATATTACGTTACTTGATGACCATAACTTGACCTCAGATCAAAAATAATGCAAGTCCGATACAAACTTTCACCCCTTTTTCATCCCTTATTAAATAAAATTTCCAAAATTCCTGAAACACATATTTATTTGTTTTACGTCAATAACCGAAATACAAAATTTTGTTTATGTAACTTTCAAAATGACGGACTTTCATACATATTATCATACATATTATCATCCCCTATTTTGACCCCTTTGGGGTGGAATTTTCTAAAATCCTTTCTTAGTGGGTGCCTACATAACAAAATGAATATACATCCGAATTTCATGCTTTAAGCCTTGATAGTTTGCGCTCGGCGATGATGAATCAGTAAGTAAGTCAGTCAGGACATGTTATTTTATAAGTATAGATTATATCCATACTGTGGCTGAGCTAATGAATATTAGCTCACACAGTTAAGTAATTTTCTCACTTTTAGAGAAATCTGCTACGCGTCATGAACTACTGTGAAGTTTGGACTCCCCTTGACCTATATGTGAATCTGAGAGTATTTCGAGATATCGCTACTAAGCTTCTTTTAATTCAAATGCCGTGGTTAGCCACTATAAAATAAGTAATGTTGACGCTACGTCATATGTTTCGTATTACCTCTCTTTCTGTGCTCATGCGCATGCGCCTATTCCTCCCTGGTGTCTGTACTTGTCTGTATTATGGCCCTGAGACATAATTGGCTGAACCACGTTTTCCCCTTACTTTCCTGGTCTCAATCGGGAGTTTATTAATATGATGTACGAGCAGAATTGAACACAGAACGTTTTACAATTTGTTGGTAGTCGGGGGATTAACTGTTATTTTCTACGTCCAAACTACAGCTCTACAAGTGAGTCGAGCCAGGACGCAATGGCGTCAGATGGAGTCATCACTCGGGTTTCCCGGAGGTAGCACCCCACCACATCGAGATTATCCACATCAATTCGTCAACCGGGGTGCACTTTAAGAACACACTCTGTCCTATCACCGGGACTAGAATGATGCAGTCCGCTCAGAGATGATTATCAAGTTCTATCCAGCGTATGTGCTGTTTAGTTGTCTAATGATCAAGCCAGGCGTTGTAGCTTGTATAAAGAAATTGAATGGGTATTGTGGCTAGCTATAATTAGGATTATCGCCAGACCTGTATATTGGCTAGTTGTGAAGTGTTTGGCACCTCCTGTGCCAATCACCTGGGTTATAGGTGTTTATTTGTTGTTAGATTGGTTTAATTGATTTCTTTGTTGATGCTACATGAGTAAGCTAGGGCTGGCTAGTTCCGTGAGATCATATCGTATCATGGAAACAAATATTATTTGTATCGCATTTCATGTTACGCGGCTTATCCGCTCCCTTTTAAGAATTGTTTGGTAGCTTTAAGGTTTATTAACAGTTGTTAATAAGACTAACACGCTAATTAGCGATGATTTATAATGTGGCTACTTTCTTTGTACGCTCGCGGGGGGCACGTGAACACACACTAGACGGGAGTGGATAGTTGTGTCTAATGACATAATTGGATCTGTTGGTCTTCATAGTGGTATCCTAGGGCCAGTTTCATAGTCAAATTTAGTACCCCTCAAGTGCGGCGCTACACTAAGTACATGACGACACCTACCTAAACCACAATGGAATGGGCCAGTTTCCTATGTGAGAACGGCCCATTCCATTCTGGTTTAGGTAGGTGTCGTCATGTATTTAGTGTAGCGCCACACTTGAGGCGTACTAAATTTGACTATGAAACTGGCCCTTAGTACTATTTGTTAGGTCATGTCCTTTTGACTCTATGTGGCATGGAAGTCCGTGCGAAGCTTTTGCACCTCACGAGCTGGTTTGTATTTGTTGCCCTGTAGACGACCTAGTGCTTATTAATGTTATACTACACTGGTATACTTTTATGCTAAGTTTTGATTGTGTGCGTGGTTATGGTCATCCATGCTTGTAGCCGCGATGCCCTAATTGGGGCTACATTAGCCCAATGACTTCTTTGGTGCTGACTGACAGCTGACGGCTTTGAAAAGTTACCAGACTAAATTATGTATCCCTAAGCCGAACCATATGATCTGCAAAAACATGTGTTTAGTAGCTGACACTACTGACAGTCTAAATTTAGGTATATACCTAAATGTTGACTGTCGGAAGTCAGCTGTGAGCTGTCAGTCAGCACCAAAGAAGCCACGGGGCTACTGTAGCTAGCCCCACTCTAGAGGTACATGCTTAGCACCTCCTTATTGTGGCCCTGACGTTCACTCTTTATATGTTGCCTTACCAAAGGGAATTAATTAAATTACACATATGTTAAATGCTTCATCTCCAATGTTTTTTAAGTTTCAAAGTAAGCATAAGCAGGATGAGTTAATGAGCAAACCTAGGGGCACACTGTGGTTTTGGCCTAGTTATTAGGTAAATTCTCTGATCTTGCGGAAATACCCCTGTTGTCTAGTTATTTCGATGCTGGTTAGCAGTACTCATGGTTTGTTAGTTAATCATGGGGTTATTAGATGCTGATTTCAGAGTGTGATTAATAAGAGGTAATCATCGTTATATTATTAGGCTCTACTTTATGGACTCTCTAAACTGGCTATTATGTTTGTAGCCTATTAAATAATATCGGTTTATTCTTTAATATTAAATACTTTCGTTCCCTATAATACTGATTGTGAGGTGACCTGGTGGTCTAGGGGTAAGGTGTCAGACTTCTGTGCTGGCGGCCGGGGTTCAATCCTCGGTCCCGGCACAGATTTATCTGATTTCCAAACCCTTCCTTCACCTCTGACAATACATATTGTGAATGTGGGGAATGCCAGGCCACCACCGTGGTTCGGATTCTACGTTAAACTGTAGGTCCTTCATTTCATCTCACGATCACCCTGCCATTACACATTAGCGTAAGTGCGTATAACCCGAACGGGTAGTAAGACGTGGTGCTAATAATATTAATAATAATAATACTGATTGTACAAGGATAACGGAAACCATATGAACAATTTATATGTATACTAATGTACTGTCCTTTGTTACTACTTTTTCAATAAAAAGCTGTTATCTTTGTATTTCATATTTTGTATGTATGCAAACTTCTTTAAACCTTTAAGGCGTGTTCAGTAACTAGCAAATTTAATAGCTTGGATATTTAACCAATTTATATAAGAGATGGCCAATCTTCTGTTTATTTGCCCGCATTGGTGAACCGGTGTACTAAATGTTAGCCTAATATATTCTAATCAGCCGGCGATGGAGAGTTTTGAACGGGACGTACCAAGGGTTATTGTTTCTTGGTGGTTTCCCACTCTCTTTCTACTCAAATGGAGATACAATTTCTATAAATTCTTCTTAATTCCTACCTCATTAGTGGAAATATAATGTATTTATAGTTTAGATTAAGAGTTAGATATTGTTGTCTATAATTTACAAAGATCTGAGTTCAAGTTAATTTAATTTATAGATTGAATGTTGAGGATAAATATCATCCATGATTAACCCTTTTATAAGTTGTTTCTACTTAATTTATATTTGTGTTTCCTTTAGCACACTTTGATATTAAAATTGTTTACCTTGACTACATTAATTATAGTATGAGTCAAAATGGTAAAACTTACAACATGACTCAATACATAAATACTTGACAAACTATTATTACTAACGAAAGTAAAAATGAAACATATTAAAACAACAAGTTAAAAACATGTTTGTTCCAAAATCGATGCAACATAAGTTTATATATTAAAAGAAAAAGGATTTAACGTTATTCTTGTTGAAAAATGGGATACAGTTTTTGAGGAAACTAATTTCTGATGGTGTAATTTACAAGGAAAGGTATTATTCTTAAAAAGGTTTGCTCGTTAAAACCATTATAATACTTTATTGAAATCTAACTATTTGTATTTTATTGATTAAAAGTGAAAATAAGCATTGACACTATCAAAGGGACCTACCATCTAGAATAACATACAGTCGGCTCAAAACAAAAATAAACTTTTAAAGTTCACAAAAAAATAAATGTAGATTATTCAAAAATGACGAAGCATTACATAATTTAAATTATACACGCATTGGTGGCACGCAGACTATGTGATAGTGTTTAAATGATGGTGATTTTATCTAAATCGTTTCCAGCTTTGCTTCCACGTAAATTGGAATAAATTTACTCTAAATTTTATCTTTATCATCCCTACACCATTACTATTAATAACATGTGTATAGCTTAGGCAGGTAGTAAGTCACGTTATAGAAAAAACCAACAAAAAAACAACACGAGTTTCTAAAGTGATATGACATGTTCAAAGAGACCTTTGCGCAAAACTTGGTTTTGCCAATGAATACATGGGTTAAGCAGCTTGTGGAAACATCAATGTTGTTTATATATTAAATATAAAATATATATTTGCCCAACATACCTTCTCTACATTGTAATGTTGACTCCTGTGTCCTTGATGGATGACCTCATGACTTTGATCGTCCTTCAATTGACCTTGAACGTGATTGGCTGATGTGAGACTGCCACCTATAAAAAGAAAAACAAAACAATATTTCGTTATTGAATTATGCTTTCTAAGCATTAGTCATAAATAATAATTGTTCATGTACTAGAGTTTATAGTAAGTACGCCTATTTACTAACTAAGCCAGTGTGTAAAGGATGATGAATGTTGAATCTGAAGAAAGTTAGGGATGAGGGAGGTTGAATCTAAAGAAAGTGCACTTGCATTTGCTTGTATGGAGAATGGAAAACAATTTAAGAAAACCCACCATCAGCACAACCGATCTGGAGTAGGACCCCGATCTCTCCGTTATCGGCGGTCTAAATTATAGCGAGAGTGATACTTTATACCATACGGCCACCAAATCAGGTCTCTAATTATTTATTGGTAAAGTAGAAGCCGTGCCATACCGTGAAATGAATCTGAGAACCGTAACTCAGTAGACACGTAGTGATTAATTTAAATCCAATAGAGAATGTAATGTCAGGTACTGAAATATTAAGTTGGCTCAGAAAGTGCACGTTAGATACTCCATAGAGTAAAATGGTCCGTCGAGGGCAGTACAATGCCGAAACATATCGTAAGAGAGATTTTTGGTTCAACGTATACGTTACGGTAGTAGAGCGAGAGGTTTACGGTTACGGGTCAATGTGTATTCGCCTTAAAGTTTTTTACTTTCTCCTTCTATCGATCCTAGCAGTCCAACGTAATGTTCGAGTTGTCAGTGTCTCCCACCAATCAGAGAACAAGCTTGATGGTTATTGTATAAACAGATGGGGCGGGAGGAATGTGGGTGAGAGGGTCACAGTGTCGTATCGTGACATCGCGCCATTTGACTCGGTGGAGATAGGTATGTTGTTTCAAGAAGAACGAGGTAACTAACTCCCTGGCTTCAGCCCGAAGAACTGAGCATATTTAATGTTCTCATCTAAAACTGGCAAGGCGTCCCTCTCGTGGTAAACTGGCTTGTGAGGACGGGGAGATGGCAGTTCAAATCCCGGTCAAGTCTACTGAGGGTGTTTTTTTCTTAAATGGTTTTCCACTCTATTTCCACGCAAATGGTGGTAGATTAGCTCTAAAATGATTCCTTTCTCATCCTTACTCCATTATAGTAATTATCATAGTATTTGCGTACAGCCTGAACAAGTAGTAAGACGTGGTGATAAAATAAAAATAAAAAATCGAAATCTGTTCTTATTTTTAAAAGTACTCGTACATGTTATTTATTTTTATTCCACGTCCACCGTTCGGCTATATCTATTTATTTACACCAATGAGGTAGGTATGATAAAGGTGGGATATAGAGGAAATATATCAGTATAATTATTTGAGGTATTTAACGTGCACTTTGTAAACCGACTGTTTATACCAGCACACAACTTATAAACAAACTTAAATCTGGAACCGATACAACAACCATCCACCACCATTAATTTATCACTGTGAAAGGGGAAATCCACATTTCACCAAAGATAAATTTTCGGACATACCAGGAAATGAGTCCGGGACTCAACTCACCAAATAGACATGCTACCTACCGACTGAGCTAGGCATGGTTGAATTTGCCTAATAAACCCCCCCCCAACCAATCTTCCTAATTACTTCTCAATTTTACCTAATATTTACCTATCTCCAATAGTGTAAATAAATAGATGTAGGTAGCTGAGACGTGGTGAACTAAATCACAAATTACCTTGATGAATAACCTATTAATTAAAAAAAAAGTTAACGTAAATTCCCTTAAACATGTTATTTTCCTAGTTTTATGAATATAGTGGAATATAAAAACATTATTGTGATCGTGAAAACTTTACATCTCGAGGTTGTGATGAATCTTAACTTTTTATGTGTCCTTGAACTCAAAATAAACCACATTGTGCACCTCAGAAACCTTCTCACTTATTTACCTGGATATGTGAAACATTTATTTTAAACTCATAAGATATTCCAAAATAATTAATATACACTGTAACAGGCGCACTCCAACAAAGAGCATAAATGAAATAATATACACTATTACAAAAACATATTGAGAAAAAAGAAACGTCACTGTCCACCAAAGAGCATAACAATTAACTCACCATTCTCAAACCTCCATTTTAAAACTAAATTTGTTAAGCTCAGAAAATATTGGTTTTATAAATATGTATTTCGAATACAAGTGCTTTTACTCTCATTAGTCTTGCAATGATAGGCTAAGCTACTTTGTATCTCAAATAATTCTGGAGTTATGATCAAATTTGATGATACCCGCTCATGTAATATAAGGGTAGACGCTCAAAGTCATTTTACCCGGAAAATGAAATGCACTAATTGGTTTTAAATTAATGTATGAATTTTAATTGAAATAGCACGAACTTAAGAACTAATTTCAAGAAAATAGTTTTTCCTCTTTTTGTCCATGACTAAGCTACCCCTTACTTTAAGGCTTAGATGGATAATTCCAAAGATCCCTTATGGAAACACTACAACATAAAAAGTTTTAGCCTGATCGGTAAAATGGTTTCGGCTCTAGCTCGGTGTACAGACAGACATAAATATGCTTCGCTAACACCAATTATTTGGGTTCATGGGTCATGAAACGTTGAAATCCATTAAAATGTTACATTGATTTTTTTTACTATCACAATACTTCCTCTTTCCAAGGTGTCAGGAGAAAGTAACAGTGTCTATCTGTTTCTGGAACTATGGCCTAAATTGTTTTTTGAATCATGTTCAAACTTGATATAAAGATGTCATATTCTGTACAAGTCTTGAGGCGAAATCAAAATTTTTGTTCAACTCTAAAAGTAAATGTAGACTACAAATTCCTCATCTTTAAAATTAAAACTAGTGTTTCTAAAAAGATTTTGACTAATTTTTTAAAGATTTGAGCAACATATTTACTTGATACATACATACTTGGTATTCGGGTGTAAATTAATTTGACAAAATATTACTGATGATTATTTTTTGGAAATTTTTCTAAAACGGCATTTACTTAATAAGTAAGATATTGTATTTATTTTTCTATAAAAATGAATTAAAGCTAATTTACTAATGACTAATTTTATAAAATATATAAATTTTTAAATGTCTCTAAATATTTTAGTTAAATTTTTTTATATGAACATTGTTTTGTATAAAAATGAGATAATAATCTGCTCGTTTTTATAATAAAACTTATAATGATGATAGTTTAAATAGCAAAGCTGTTATATTTGATAATTTCGGTTAAAGCTGCATCTTAATATCATATATTTAAATTGAAAAATGTCACCTAGACATGGGAATTGAGCCCGAGACCTTTGATTTAGTATGCCAATGTTCTAACCACACAGCTATCCATGTATCGTCCCGTGCAGTATAAAGCCTTACCGACTTGAACGTGGCTGCGTTATCTAATTGCTCGGGATCTTATCTTAATTGATCATCCATATGTAGCTGACGATTTCCACACGTCCATCACAGACTCTACCATAAAATATGAGTGAAGAATTACCTTGAGCAGGGAAGATTCCTGGATAGCTCGGTGGTTAGAGCATGGGTGTACCAAGCCAAAGTCCAGAATTCAATTCCCGTGTCCATAAGTCATTTTTCAGTTTAAAGAATATAACATTTTCAATATTTAAGGGTGGATTTCTGAAAATTAATTTTGGAAAATGTTTTTAAAAACTTGAATATGATGAGAAAATACGTACATTTTTTTAAGTGCCATTTATTATATGTTATATTTATTGCTTTTAAGACCATTCTCATTTACAATTTCAATATATATTATATATATAGTTGTTTTATAAGGTTTGTTTTTGTATGTTACAAAAAAAAAGTATATTATGAAATAGGAACGTAACTATTTCAAGTCAATTGTGGATCTCCTGAGCTATTTCACTGTATGAAAACGTACCAAGAGTGAATTATTATATAAGTCCAATTTGTAATCTCGCTGGTAAATGGTAGAATCCAGTGTTTTATCAAAGACACTGATTTAGACCTAAAGGCTGTACTTCAATAGACAAAGAAAGTACGTAGCTTTTGGAGGATAATTTCGATGAATTAAATTCTTAATTTATTTAAACAATATATATATTATTAAACGCCTCTCGCCCCCCTCCCCCTCCACCAACCCTGCAACTTTCTCACACATTAGCATTCATAATATCGTGCCAAGTGGAATCTACTTCTCCCCTCACTTGTTTCGTCATTTTCCACTCACTTTCCGTTTCTGCGAGTATTCAATTAAACACAATTGAAGAGAGGAAATTTCTCGTTCCGGCCGCGAAAGCCTTCCGCATCTTCTATCCCCTGCTCCCCACCACTCCGCTCACTTCATTTCCTGTAGCTGCTCGGTAGTATAATTAAAAACCCCTTTTACGGAAGACCTCGACGCTGCTTTTCCAAACAAACAAATTTGCAAATAAGCAGGTTTTAATTAAATGCTGAACAGCCTTCTAAAGGAAAGGGACTTATCAAGTAGCTTCTAAGAGTAAAGGGTGTTTTCCGCTTAGCATACATTTTCTTGAAATCGTTTTGAAAAAGCGTTAACTCCCAAAATGTATCGACAATTACATTCAGGAATTTTAGTACAATAGGTACGAGTCCCGTTTCCAATT
The DNA here is from genome assembly GCA_039000515.1 of Timema cristinae. Lineage (NCBI taxonomy): Eukaryota > Metazoa > Arthropoda > Insecta > Phasmatodea > Timematidae > Timema > Timema cristinae. The sequence continues at coordinate 73,553,333 of JBCFYV010000012.1, read as the reverse complement.
TTGAAATAAATAAAGCTGCTAACAAACCGCTAGACTCTCCAACGTCAACTAATACTGTTAGTTATTTAGTAAGCTTTAGTATAATTATGTGGTTAATTTTGGATAGTCCGAATGAGGAGTAAGACTTGAACCACTAACTAAACTATTGGTGTATATGAATGAGAATTTACCTATTCCTCATAATAAGTTAATGCCTAAAAATAATTATATATTTATATATATACCCGCGTGGTCTAACGCGTTAATCTCGTAGTAGACTAGACTGCCGATAACGGGAATATTGAGGCTTGAATTTCGGTCAGATGTAATGAGGTTGGTTCTTACATGTAGGTAAGCGTTTAATCCGAACGGGTAGTAAGACGTAGTGTTAAAAAGTATTTAATTTTTAAAAGAAAGCCAGGGAGGGTAATCAATTCTAAGGAATTTAATTTAAAATGTTTTACTTTTATCACTCATTTAACAACTTTGGGGCAGGTTAACCCGTCTGAAATTCGAACCCCTATCTCTTAGTAAAAGGTAATGCGGTATATCACGATACATATACCTTAAACCATGCACATATTGATGTAGATCTCAGACTTTTAAATAATCAGTTCCAATACTATTTTTCGTCAAAAGTCAATAACTTTCTTAATATGGTGAGTGATTATTTAAACCAAATAATATTTTATATTTATATCATAGTCTAAACTTATACGGAATCACAATTTTCTTAAAAGAAGATTTTAAAACTTTTAAAATAAACAAAAATAATAGAGTATATTGATTGGATTAAAGTCAAATTCTCCCGTAATACATTTGATAAATTCAGACGCGATATATTTGTGTAAATAATCTAAACAAATTTGGGTCCTATGTGGTTACAGTTTACGTGACATATTTATTTAAAGCAGGGGGAGAGTGGTTGTGTTGTTATCATTCGAATTGCCTTCATTGTCATGGCCTATAATCTATACATGCTAGTGTCAAAGAATTTTATAAATAAAAACCTCATCATGTGCTCTTTAATTTTTTAAACAAGTTGATGATAGCCCAACCTAAATACAAAGAGAAAAACCAGATTTGAAAATAAATCAGCTTCTAACCGAAGTTGAACGGCTATAGAGGTAAACTGTAGCTATATAGGACTACCTATATGACCTGACGACTTGTGATATATATTTGTATTAATTATTATATTAAACACAGGAGTTTTTTATTTCCACCATATCTTAATACTCGTCAGAGCTATTCGCTTTATAATTATGATAGTGAGTAAACTTACCTCATTTACGTGGAGGGATGGTAGGGAACTCGTTTATAAAGTATCATCCTCAATACACCATGACACTGAACCCGGTCCTTCCTATTAGTAGTAGATAATCGAAAACACGAATATAGGACCTAATACCGGTCATCACTATGGCATTTTGTATTTTTCGTTTCGGCGAACACGCAGACTAAATGTAAGAATGATTTAGTCTGGGCTACTTGTGAAGAAAATGTTGGTTTTTGGGTCCAGGCTGGGTGTAATGTGAGTAGTTTTTTATTTAGTGGTTTCCCAATATTTCTATATGCCATATCAGGTACAATTCCTCAAATTTTTACCTTTTCATTCCATTCCCATTAACGAAATTAAAATACGGTAAGATTGGACCGTGGGACGTGGATGTGTGGTATCAGGGATATCTTGTTAATGTTATATAATCTATCGTGGGTTAAAACAGTTTGTAGCTCTCGTGCTAATATAGCCTTGCATTTTGAAGCATATTTTGAAAAACTCACTTGTTAAAATCAAATTAAATAAACATTTTTGTTTCGTACATGTGCCATTTTCTAAATTGATGGAGCTAAGGTTTTCTCCATTGGACCATCACAACGGTATTCTCTTTTTTGACTCTTTTATTTTTTACCTCGCTTGCATTAATTTCCCTTCACAATGAGGTTTAGAGGAAGTAGGCTATTTTGAAAGTATGTTGGTAACTCTATACCGTGGATATTTTTTTTCTTCTGTTTGGCATATGTGTATAGGTGTAGCAACTTCACCGTTTTCCCTACACGCTGAATGATCTTTATAAAAAGTAAGTTATTCAAACAACCGTGATAATTAACTGGAAAAATACACATGCCCCTAATATAACCGTGCTTGCAAATAGGAAAACAGTACACACTGATATTAAAAAATATGGACCCTTTAAAACAAACTGTAACATAAAATGAATGCGTTGGTAATCAGGTCACCACTGTGCTAGTACGTGTGGGAGTAAGCATTGTTTATTTCCCAGCTATTGGATCATAACTAACAGTCGTATAATTAGCCTACTTGAATGGGGGTGACAGTATGGTTGAGGCTCAAATCCAAGCTAGGTGCCCTATTTGTGTGACAATACACCACTTCTTACTACCCGCCCGGGCTGTATATTTTCACATTAGGAGTTAAGGATGAATAAGATAGAATTTATAGGAAATGTATCTGAATTTACGTGGAAATATATCTAGAAAAAACTCATTACAACAAACTGGGGCTCCATGCCTGACCTATTAATCACTGAAATCCTGACCCGTAGACACTTACTGACCCCTTTGTCCAACGCACCTACTGGTGAGGGTGCAAAATGAATAAAGATTAAAGAATTTTATTGAATAATTTACATAGCTAATTATTTATGGTTTAAACCCTATGTTTGAATAAAAATAGATACAAAGAAATATATTTTCTATACCAATACGAATGGGAAGAAATATAAGTTGAAAATTCGAGGGAATATTCTGCATAAATGTATAATAAATTTGCAAATTTGCATTTCAGTCACAATTTGAGAACTGGAATTATAAAACAAATAGTAAACAAATACAATTATTTAAATAACAGGATTGGTATGACAATTTAACTAACCAAATATCGCTAGTAAACAAACAGCCTTATCATAAATATGTAGTAGTGAAACCACAATTTTTCTTAAAAGTGGGGAAAGCCATATAATTATAAACGATGGTAGTGGTGGGAAGGATCTAAGGGTATACCAACCACTCCACCTATTTCTCCTGAACAGATTGTGATGGGTGGGAGGTAGAGGGGAGGGGGGGGGTTTAAGGTTCCTACTTAGGGACACCCACTGATTCTTTGGTTTTCGGATCAAAGAAACTTTCAATAAAATGGCAAATTGTCTTTTAATTATATTAGCTCTCTTAATAATACTATGGTTTACCAAAAAAATAAGAAAAAGGTCCCAACCTCATTTCTGAGGTCGCTATAAGTTCATTTTGGCCACACCACACTAAAACAAAAAATGCTGGTACAAGACTTAATCTTGATCTTGGATACCAAAGGCAATGAAACGGCATTTATTGCTTTTATAAAGTGTTTAATTCGCTACAAACATGATACTCAATTAGATTTTATCTGAGAAATTATTAACAATCCCGGGAATATTTAAAATTAAAATTTATAGTACCACTACAATAGAATGTGAAATAGCTTTATTCTGTTTTGGTTAGATAAATTAAATCTCCGAGAAATATTTTGAGAGGTGTTCAATAAATATGTTACACCCCAAAAATGAAATTGGCCATTTCATGAATTGGGTAGTATTCTGCATTGTAAAATAAATATTTTCTCAACTGACTGACGTAAAATCATTCAGATATATTGAGTCGATATGAGGACATGACTAAATGTCCAATCACAAAATCTTCCACACGTCAATAAACTTTTTAGTAAGTTAGAATTTGCTTGCACATTAAAAGTTAGGTTTTGTTAAGTTGGGATAATTTATAGTAAAATAAATATATATATATATTAGATACCCACCATTGCAACAAAGGAGTTCTGATATCTTCAACAGTGCAAGTTAACATTAATATACAAAGTTCAATATACTCGTATTTTTGTTGCTAATATTAGACGTTCAAACACAGGCGTGTCATTCTTATAACAAATAGCCAGTTCATGGATGAGCAGCTCCAAGCGCTACCATTTTCATGAAATGGATTAGCTTTTGCCCGGTCCATGAACTGGACAAGAGAAGAAAACAATTAATCTATTTAATTTACATGAAAAGGGTAGCGCTTGGAGTTTCTTAGTCCATGAACTGGCTATTTGTTAGAAGAATGACATGCCTGTGGTAAAGTTCGTTTGAACATCTAATATTAACAAAAAAATATAAGTATAGTGAGCTTTGTATAATAATGTTAACTTGTACCGTTGAAAATATCATTAATCCTCTGTTCCAATGGTGAGTATGCAATAGATATATATTTTTATTACAAACTATTCCAAATGAACAAATCCTAGCCTTCGATGTACCAACAAATTTTAACTTAACCAAAATGTTTGTATATAGACGCGTGAAAGGTTGTTAAGCTAGTTTGGGATAATTTTCAAAACACACATTTTTTGGATACACATTTACGAATCGACAATCGACATCGACAATTTCGAGACATTGTTGTTCAATATTTCCGAACAGTTTCGTGTCAGTCAGTTGAGTAAATCTTTATTTTATAATTTATAATCATTATTGTATTATATAGGACAATAATGTCAATTTCATGATATTGTCAAAAGTTTATGCAATATTTGCCCAGTTCGTGAAAAGGCCAATTCATGAAATGGGCAATTTCACTAAGTGGGTGTAACATAAAACTTATATACTAAATTAAGCCCTATGTTACTGCTACCCGTCAGGTCTATAAATTTTTAGCTACGCTAAGTATTAGAGATGAGTAAGGTTGATAAAGATGAAATGTAGCCCCATTTACGTGAAGGTAAACATTTAGGAAACAAACTCCTTCAGTAGAACTGACAGTAATTTGAATTCCTATCTCTCAGTCATTGGCAACCCAGAGTATCGTGAAAGTGAAGCCTTAGCCGATGTGGTTCTAAAACAACTGATACATAGCTAATCACCTCATTGTAAATATGCGGGTAGCCTGGAATAGGGGAACATTCAAATACTGACAGAAAAATTTTAGTTTGGCGTGGATGAACTATCCCTATAGATGGTCGAAGGCAGGGTGATCCACCGTTTTATATCTTAAGGTACAAATAATGTTTACAAGTTTTCACAAAGGGTCAATAATATATTTAATTATATCTATTTATTAGAGGCGTATGCCTTACAATCAAACTTAATAAATCATTATTTTCAATCTAGTAATTTTTGTTTAATCCCTTACTTTGCCTTTCCTTCAAACTTGATAGATAATTTTACTCATCTACTAATTATAAAAGGTCGCAAACCACTGATCTACGTCGATCTGCACACGTATCGCGTCATTATACACACGTATCGCGTCACTATACACACGCATCACGTCACTCTACGCACGCACCACGGCAGTCTACGACGCACACGTCATCTACGCCCATCAGTCACTACCATACACGTCACTTCCATCATCACGTCACTATCATAACACGCAACCATCACGGCAGTCTACGCACGTATCACGTCACTCTACCACGCATCACATCACCCTACGCACTCATAACGTCACCCTACGCACTCATAACGTCACTCTACGCACGAATAACGTCACTCTACGCACTCATCACGTCACTCTACGCAACCATCACGTCACTCTACGCAACCATCACGGCAGTCTACGCACCTCCGCACTCTACGCACTCATCACGCACTCTACGCACTCATCACGTCACTCTACGCACCATCACGTCACTCTATACACGCACTTGTCATGGCAGGACTTTCAGTTGTTTTAATAATCCCCACCGAAAAGCCCCGAGTAGTGGAGAAACAGAGTAAACAACGAGACTTGAAAGAGAAGGAGGGTAAATCCCTCACTGATGAGGGGATTGTTTGTAACTGCCCCGTTAAACCACGTCTAGAGCCCTCCCCACTCTCACTCCCATCCCCAACGTTCCTATTTTTCCAAAGCCCCTCTTGTAAACTGCTGTGGGTGTCGTTAGCACGTAGTGGGTGCGACACGTTCCAGTCGATAAGGTAGTGGACGGCTTTTACCGGTTAGCATGTAGGTTTGCACACTTTAAGTTTATTGTTGTTACCTTTTAAAAAAAGTAAAAATGTTGGACTACCCATTTCTTTTCATGATATTGCCACTAGAGGTTTGCTTTGAAAATGATGCCAAAAAAAAGTAATAGAAATCATGTACTTTTAACTATAAAGCATTGGAAAGGATTTCCACTAGGTTGGAGTAAGGGACTCACCTCGGGGAATTGATTTAGTTGTACTCAACGTCCTATTACACTATCCTGGATATCCGCATATTTACAGTAAAGGGTAGAGATGAAAGATATAGGATTATAGAGGTATTACCCACATTTACATGGTTAAAAGGTTGAAAATTATTTAGGGAAACCACCACCCGTTACAATTGCTGGGGATTAAAACCGAAAACCCTTTTCGCTACCGAAGAGCCCAGACCAGACGAGTTTGACACCTCTAGCCGCGTGCCCCTCAATACGGTTTGTATTCATAATTTTATAGAAAAAAGAGGTCAATGTTAATCACAAACAATTATGTCGTTTTCTAAACTACCATATTTGCCACGTTCTTCTTCTTCTTCTTCTTATTATTATTATTATTATTAGCACCGCGTCTTACTACCCGTTCGGGTTGTACGCACTTACGCTAATGTGTAATGGTAGGGTGATCGTGAGATGAAATGAAGGACCTACAGTTTAACGTGGAATCCGAACCATGGTGGAGGCCTGGCATTCCCCACATTCACAAGTTGTGATTAATACACTCTGTCAGAGGTGAAGGAAGGGTTTGATAATCAGATAAATGTGTGCCGGGACCGAGGATTGAACCCCGGCCGCCACGTTCTTATTAAAATTCAGGAAATAAAATCTTACAAATCAAGGCTTTACGAAGCTAGTTTGTTGAACGGATAAATAAACATCCTATAACTGTATATGCATATATAATTGTTTGTATATGTATATATTTTCACATAAAAGACGTCAGTATACACAATAAAACCCAGAATATCTCTTCTCCAGGACTACTTTCCAACCCTCGTTAGTGTTCCTCTGACAGCCATCTAGCTAAGAAAGAATATTAAAATAATGTTTTTCAAAAATGTTGATTTTCATCTCCCCCCCCAAAAAAAAAACAGGTGGCATTGAAGGTAGGTATGAATACTATATAATGTGACCTAATTCACACTCAGCCACATCATTGTACTAGTGCTTTAAAACAGTGAGATATGAAATGGCTTTTTAAATTTCAACAAAACATATACACGTTTGTTCATATTGCAAAACTGCCTGTTTAAAGATTTTTCAGAAGGAATTCCAACATTCCCAGCCACTTTAAAGAGTATTATAGAAGAATCAAATTTATTTACTCATAAAATTCACCAGTGTGTAGTGATGTTTTACGACAAGAAAATGTATGCAGTGATAATTCGACACAATATTTCAGGGAGAAGAAAAGAAGGATGGAGGAACGGGAGAATTATATGTGTTTTTAAATCAAGGTGTTTAGTTTTTATAAGCATAGCCCTATAATTTCAATCTGGTAGTTAAAAATACCCCAAATTCAAAAATATTACGCTTTTTATGTTAGCTCTCCTGTGTTTTTCCACTTTTTTTTTTTTCAAGTACAAACAATTCCTTAAGTTTTCTCAGTTTTTCAGGTTCGTGGTAGCCCTAACGTTCTTTTAGAATATATTCTCAACGTTTTGTACCGAGCTGTTATTCTGCCATCCAACCGCCTGAGTCATTGTGTGGAACGGACACACTGGCTGACCGGGTCAGGATATTGGTCGACGGTCGGCTTCGTGCCGTGAATAATGGTACAATATTGACGTGCATCATGGGTAAATATTGACCAACATAGTGGGCTGAATAGGGGTGAAGGGGGGAGGGGATACTTCTATTCTATACGAACCCATCAACTAGCCCCCACGTTAGTTGAAGTGAAACTACAGGGGGGATTATGACCAACATAAGAAGACGCGATGTGCTACATCTGGAGGTCACAATGTTTGTAGAGGCTGTAGATTTATACCTATTTATACTCTTTAAAGTGATTAAATTATAATGATGGCAGGAAAGTGAAAAATTCAAATATAAATTAAAGTTGTTAAAATGGTACAGCTTTGTAAGGTAGTACTGCTTGGATTTACCCACCTATGGCGATTTGCTTGGTTACTTAATATACTCAAGCACCTTCATGTTCGAGGGAGTGGTACCGTAAATCTCTTTTTACTCACATCGAAAAAACCCGTTGATTCTCTTTTGAAACCTCTAAGTCGAGTTCATATAGCAATAGTAATAACACTAATAATATAAATAATAATAAATTATAATAATTAAAACCAACATTTATGGGCAAGTTAACCAAACGTTACGATCGTTATATTTCGAATCCTGGTCAAATTTACTTAATATGGACGGTTTATCACTCTCCTTCCACGCAAATATGTATAAACTTGTTTTGAGTTCTACCTTCCTCATCCCTAAATCATATTGTGATTAAATGAAAACAGCTCTAATGGTTAGGAAGTAAGACACAGTGCAAATAATATAAATAATATTATGTTTTAATGAACTATGTGTAAAAACGCCTTACGATTAAGGGTATTAGAGGGTCAAGATGGTATTTCACAAACAAAATTAGGGGTCAAAACCCGTAAAAGGCTGGAAGCTGCTAATAAAGGTTGTCTTTGGATGGTAAGCGCACAGGCTTGAAGCCAGGTTTTTCCCAAATGATGTCCTAAACTTTTTCAACCTCCAAACAAACGCGGATACATTTACTTTCTATCCTCCTCATAATTAAAGTATTTTTAGATAAAGGTTTTATAGCAAGCTGAAAGAATGAAATAACATTGATAACCTCGCTGTAAAGCGATGTATACATATTAGCATATACAGTTTAATAGGATTACTAATTAAGTACAAAACTGTTTAAGTGCTTAAATAAGTCTACCTTTCATACCACTTCACAAAACGGCATTTCCTACCTACGATCGAGACAGTCAAAGACTTAATAAGATTGCCTAAGCGAACAAACTCAATTAGCAATTCCGACGCCATCAATTTGACTCTTAGAAAAGTGGAGGACGGAATTTAATATTAAGATTTAAAGAAGGGGGGCTATGTCGTAAGTTTAGTTTTTCATATAGTAATTGTCTAAGGGAGTTTGTGTCTGTCTGTTCTCAGAACGTGACAGAATATTACAATCAAAACCTCGAACGGTGCCACTCGCTATAATAGTATTAGACTCGCTCCTGCCCCTCTCCAAGACTAATTCAACGTCTCTATAGCGACTAGCGCCTCTGGTGGTGGCGTGTGGGGATTTGCCACCAGGTTAATTACATCACGAAAAGGGAGGACCTTCTTACTCGCTTCCTTGCATGCGGTAGGGAATATGATTTCGGTTTAATGGAAAGGGGGGAAGAGGGATATGTCTTGAAAGTCTAAGAATCAGAGTGTTTCAACAGAGCTCTTTCGTTTCAATGAAAATTGGATTCGAAAAGACGTTGAACGGACTTTTACTGTATGTACGATAATCTTTTTGTGATACATTGCTAAGTAAATGCTAGGATACTTTTAGGGTCAGTTTATTAGAAAGTTAAACCAAACAATTAATGGAATGGTAAAATACAAATTAAATCAAATCTCACTATTGTAATGACGTCACTTTATTAACTAAATTATTGCTCGATACGTTGGTAACGTGGTATATAGCGTATCGTGTCGCTGTTGCGTAACAATGTGGACGGGAAACTGTTGCATAGTTGAGTAACAACATGGGATACAAAGATACGCAAAGGCCTAATTGGTCATTTGTTTGTTTTCACCTTCATATAAAAAGAATGATACGGCAATATGTTGAATCATATATGTCTGGGCTGCGGTTCTACCACAGGAAGATTTGGCATATGCCAAACGAAAATAGTGTAGCTCTATAACATGTAAATTAAATTAACGTAATTTGTTGCTGATTTCCAATACAAATTGGCTGCAGATAAATATTGTATGGCAGGAGATTTTGTACATTTTTGAAAAGTGTTTGTAGATAGTCCCTGTGATGTTTCTTTTTCTTAATATGTTAAGGCAGCGTAAGACACCGTCGCGTTGTTTCTTTGTGTGTTGAAGCTTTCAGATTAAATGTTGGCTAAATATTACACCTAAATTTTTTATAGTTGAACTCAATATAAATTATGATTTACAACAATAACATTGAATGGATTTGGGTCTAGTTAGTATCGAATTTATGTTTGATTGGTCCAAAGATTATTTCTTTAGTTTTCGAATTTTTTTTAATACATCTCAAATTGAGATAATTAACGCCTGTAATTTCTTCTTGGATTTGAATTTGATATTTTTCCTTGATGACCTATTTATACAGAAAACAAATCAATACTATATTCAATAATACATTATATCGTTAGAGACTAACCGTTTATCACGCAGTTTATGATGTCAGTCCCACACATGTCAAAATTAAAAAAAACTCACTAAGTACTCGACTTGTTGCTTAGAATTTTAAATTAAAATCACTTGGGATGCTTTATTAAACGAGTTGCCACCATATTGAAAGAGATAGGCAGATTGGAAAAACTGTGTACTTTATAGCCTGACTTTGGTTGGAAGAACAGTAGAGAAGATTTTAACATATTTCTTTTCAGCAAACATCGATAGCATTTTACTTTATTATTTGTATTATTCTATAGGTATTGATTATATCTATTACAAGTGACAGCTGTAGATAGCATAAATTGTTGTATAAATGATTTAAAATGGTTTTAGAAACTTTAGTAACCAACTTCTACTGTTCTTCCTACCAAAATCAGAGTATACATATACCATTCTCAAAGAATGTCCCAGCTAAATTTCGAAAGAATTGCTCCACGCATTCCAAAGTTATCGTGAAACAAACATCTCGACAGACATACAAATATACACATGAAATCCCAAATTGTCATGTTAAAACAGGAGTTCACTACACTCGGTCAATAAATACCCCATTAAGTAAATTTGGCTGATACATTTAATAAATACATGATTGATTGACACAGTTCCATAATTTTTAATAGACGTGAGATTTCTGAACGTCTTCAACGCATCTCAGTGCTCCAGTTAGGCCACCTCATTAAGATGAAAAACAAACAGAAAAATGTGTATTTTTAAATATTCTTATTTAACCACCTAAAGTGCGTGCTTAATTCACCTGATGGCTTCCAAATGCTATCTTCACGAGTTGGTTAAAATGTACACTATAAATTTCTGGATAGATGAGGAATGCTGCTTGTAGTTGGCCCGTTTATGGTCTGCTGGGAAATCTAAACCCTACTCCCTTAACGTTCCTTAAACAATAACCTAGAATATAATTGTATACATGTTATTCACACGAAGGAGCTGTGAGCTAGAAGCCCCCTTGTAACCCCAGGCGAGCTGGGCATCACTTCATTTCCATCCGTTAAAAGTTTTAAACCCATTTGGCTGACACAGGCCCAAGGAAATCCTCCGTCAGGGAACCATTGTTAAAATATTTGATCCATAGGTTAAAATTTCACAAACATTATATTAGATATTCTCCTATGTATCAATATGCCATGAGATGTGGTTAGTGGAAATATCCACCCGCAATAATATATCTTTTTAGAATGACAAGTGTTATTAAGTTTCATCATAACTAAAACAATCCTCAATATATTATAAAATATCCAGTTAAAAAAATACATTCTTTTGTTGAGAAAGCTAGGTTTTGAAAAATTAACCTTGACAATTCACGTTCAACGTTGTTTAAAATAAACACTTTTCGGGATTTATTTAAATATAAAACTTATAATGTAGTGTTTAAGTTTGTGGGTATATTTAGATAACTTTCACTTCTTTTTTGACATGAACTATATTTTAAATTATTAAACCACTCTTATATAAAGCAAGATTTTTAGACGACTGTAATGCCTTTCAGCCCTAGGGTAGGTGTACCCCTCAATATATACTGACCTAAACTAATTAATATTATTTTGAAATTGCTCCTGATCATCTATATTCCTGTATAACTTATGAAATTGTTGTGGTTATACATTAGCATTCACCTTAAGAAAGAATGAAAAATCAATTCAACGCCCTCCAATCTGAGATATTTGCCCTGAATTCCCGAGTTGAGGTCAAACACACTAGTACAAATAAACGAAATAAGGGCAGCTAGAAACCTTTTTGCTATCAGTTTAAGCCACATGCCGTTTCCCGATCACTCTGCCACGTCAAATCTCCAAATGCAACACAAGAAAACTAACGGATAATTTGTGTGATTAATATGAGATTAGCAGGAGGTTCATGACCGCACAAATGTTGCAGGTATAGCGTGCATGCTTAGAGAAGGCGCTGTTTATCCACATAAGGGAGAATGCCACAGCTAATCTGAGGCGAAGAGTAGTAAGAGTAAATAGATACAGTTCATTTAGAAAGTTCTCGACGATATTAATTATTATGTTTGAAAAATGTGTAATATATACGGATTTTAATTCTGTATCGACATGTCAATGTTTTTCTATTTGAGAAACCAAGGTTTTATAAATACATAGTAAGTGTATAATACACACGATATTCCTTTGCTGGATTAAATATCCAATAAATTATATTTTTTATGGTTATAGCTGCATCTAAATATATTCTTATGTTGACAAAGGTGGTTGCGTTATCTGCACCTAGCACCTACACCTGTTTATAGCATCTTGGCCTACACTTATAGTTGTCAATGAACCTCCACCCGCTTTGGTGGATGAATGGTCTAAGACGTCACTCCAGCAGTAGACTAGACTGCCGATGATGAGAAAATCGAAATTCGATTCTCGGTCAAGTTTATTGAGGTTGGTTTTCTAAAATAGTTTTCCACTCTCCCTCCACGCAAATGTTGGTACACTTCCTAAAATATAGCGTTCCTCATCTCTAATACCATTGGAATAATTAGTACATAGGTGTATAATCCAAACGGGTAGTAGAACGCGATACTAAAAAAAAATCTCAAACTAGAAATACATTTTCCAACAACCTAGATATATAGCCTACCACAGAAGTATTTCAGTGGAGGTTGGACCACACTTATATAAATAACGTAGTTACAGATCCGGCCCACAATTGAGGCCTATAGGCTCATACAGACTTAACCAGTTATCAATTTTACTATATTTTTCAGGAAGTAAATATTTTATTTTTAGTATTATTAATACTCAGATAATAATTAGTGGCTCTACCAAAGTTGTAAGGGTAACAAGAGTATTTGAGAAAAATTCACCCACATTAGGGTTAAGAAAGGGTGGAAAAAGACCACATAAATAAATAATATAGGCACTATGCCTAAATTAGAACCTCATCCTGTTACCAGCAATTCGGCTTCAAACGACACCTAAGCTTTGGGCATTAGGACCAATACTATCTATCTAAAGTCCCTTCTGCAGAATACAAACTCGTAGTTGCCTGGTCCTTTGAAATTCTATTCGCATCAACACACTGCGTATCCTTAATCACTTGACCTTGTCAACCTATGAGATAGTCAGTGACTTCATCAAATAAAACTCTTCGAAAGAAAATCGTCTACAGCAAGGAGCAACCACCATGCAGTCAGCTGATCAATAAAAGAAACTAAAACAAATTTTTCAAGAAAACGTCTAGGATATACTTGAAATGTATGTTAATTACAATCACAATAGATATATATTTTATAACACTATTTAAACTATCAAACTTATAACTAGCCATGGATCCTTTCACTGTCATTGGTGCTTTTATTTCGATGTGCGTGCACATATTTACCTTCTGTTATTGGTAATCCATATGGACTAGTCCTTAGAAAGTTAAATTTGATCATCTTTTACGAAAGACTTACGGATCAGGTCTCTGTAGACAGAGCAAACTGATACTGTGTTATTGATTTCTTACGGATCACAGACTACGGACTGCAAGCTTACGGCTGTAGCTTTGGCTTTATGTGGACAGAGAATGAATAAAAAAAAATGAAAATTTAAGATTTATTTTTCCAAACATAATCAGACTAACTAGAATAAAACCAATACACAAAGATATTAAATTCCTGATGAATGTTTATTTTTATCTTAATTCATTATTTTATTCAAACAGTTTAAGTTCTTGTTAATAATAATGATGATAATAATAATAATAATAATTTATTTATTTTAATTTAAAACAATCCAACCCTAGTTTTATAAATTTTCTTGTGTTTAATACTAATTATAATATTGGGATACTCAAATATTTTCTGGTAGCGTCACCTATATAATATCTTCTATACATCTAGTTAGCTACTTATGTATCTCTACATATATTTAAATATTCTATCTATTTGTGTATTTACCCATAAGTTTTTATATTTCGCTATCCATCTATATATACCTATCCATCTATCTGGAGTCTCCGACACTTTAAATTCTGACTTACCTCTTATTAGGGCCTATCTATCTAGTTATCTTCCTAAATTATTTTTAAATATCCTTGGCTTCACCCTGATTTGTCTCTGTTACATCCAATTTCGTAACTTTGTCAGCTTTCTCTTGTTTCCCAGGTATCTCTTTGTACGACACCAACAATATGAATTTATATAACAACACTAAAACACTACAAATAAAATAAATAAGAAGCAAGATCAACGCTCAAGAATCTCTCGGTATGAGGTTTCGTATCGTTGTTGATGAAACGGTTCAGATTTCAAAGAAGAGAGATCCTTATCTGACAGTTATAAAAGTTACTAGAGGTACTTCACGTCTTCAATTATCAAGTCGTGTTATTTGCATATACCAATTTTGATAGATATTATCAAAATATATCAAATAAAAATAATAGGGTGGTAACATATTTTCACTTCCAACCGGTAAAATTATGTTTGTATTTTCTAAAAGGCCCCCTCCTAAGAAAATTTGACTATCTAGAAAGTAAATCCACGATGGGTTTCGCTAACGCGTGGTTCAAAGACTCCCAAAATGATTAATGAGCGTATAAGGAGGTGGATAAGTTGATAAAGAAGGGGTTTAAATATGTACCAGGCGCCAAACACAAAGAGTTAAAAGGGTAATTAAGACCCACGAGTAACAAACTATAGAGTTATTTTTTAAAGCGAGAATAAATCATTAATTTGTTATATTATTTCTTGAAACTTTCCCAGTTAGTGGTTTGAACAAGCTCAAATTTTATTTAAAGGCTCTTGAAGTGGGTTTTAGTTTAAATCAACACATTTCACTTGTTTATAAACCTTGTGTTAAAGGTTTTTTTTATGATTCACGTTTCAACTACACTAATCGAGTAGGGATGAGGAGAGCAGTATTTATTGGAAATATATCCTCGCTTGCGTGAAAGTGAAGTGAGAAACAATTTCAAGAAAACCACTCTTTGTACACTCGGCCGGGATTTGAATCCTGACCTCTTCATTATCGGAAAACCAAATAATATTAGTTTAGCATTTAGTTCGCATATCCACCGATGTAGATTATCCGATATATGTCCTTGTATATATTCATCAATTATAAACATCTATCACGTAGGCTATATATATATATTTATCACTTAGGATGTATATTCAATACATATATAATATATTATACACTGCATCTTTTATATTATACATATATAACTTATATATGCATATATATCACTCATATATACATATATCAAATTATATATATATATGTATATTTATATATATTGTAACATTACGTGGTATAATGTTACAACTGGACCCCGCCCCATACTGACGTGATTAGAGATTTGTAACATTACGTGGTATAATGTTACAACTGGACAACAAGCTTACTACCCGCTCCAATAAATTCAACTCAATTAGGATCCCTACAATAGTATTTTTCTCTGTTGTAGTTCTTGTAGGCTAAGAAGACATAATAGAAACAATGCTGGACAATATATTTATTACTCTATCCAATACTAAGTATTAATTTGTTCGTGTACTTACAATACTAATCTGCTCACAATAGAATCCTGCAAGGCTGGCCGGCACCTGGAATTCTAGACTGGCGAGTGGGTCAAGGGAGATCCAGTGGGTCAACAAAGCGACCCGGCACTCCGACTGTACTAGCGTGAAATGAACCAAGAACTATCAACATCAACTAGAAGACAATTATGTATCCGACCCCTGACGGAGACTAGAGGAACCTCCTTCAAAACATCGGGTGATTGGAGATATTCACGGATATTCCGATGGAGCAAGCGGAATCAACAATGGTCTACGTGTCTGTTTGAAGGCATCGTTGACGTCATCATGCGTATGTTTGGTGAATTCCCACCCCCTTCCATAACAACGAAATCCCTATATAATGGCCGTGCAAGCTTGCCATAATGGACTATCCTACGATCAACGATCGACGACAGACCATTGTCATGGACCTGAACAATGACTGGAGAAAACTTGTAAAATGTATCAAAATCGTCGCTTAGACGGGTGGAGTTATGAACTCTAACTTCTTTATAAACTTTAAACTTTTTGCATATAATATTCAGTTTCAAAATCTAACGTATTAATATTTTGATCGTCAAACAATGTCTAAATATTCTATCTTAGATAGGTCGCTGCTCGGGCGCTGTAACTTTTGCTTATATTTTTATTCTCGTAAATATCCTCAGTTATGTGTTGATTAGAAGTTTGACTTGTTAATATTATATTGTTTGGAATTGTAGAGTATTTCCTTTTTTTTTTTTTAAGTAACTTTTCATATTTAAAATTATGGTTGGAATTAACGTAACGTGATGTAACTTTTTATTGGAATTTAAATTAGGATGACTTTAATCTTTTGTAACGTAAGTTCTGTTTGAACTGCTAAAGTTTTGTTAATTGATGGAACTGTTTGTTCCATATTCTCAGTCAGATCTGATAGTCCCGTGGGAGTTTGGCTTATGTCTGGTAGTCAAACCCTCACGTTGTGTAAACTCTGTTGTGTAGTCGTCAAATTTAAATCTTTATATTTATGATATCGTTTTCTGTGAATTACGAAACCTTTGAAACCATATCAAGGTGCCCATTAGGCCCTTATATAATTTTGTATCGCATTTAAAAATATACGCTTTGTTATTGTCTCTTATAGACTGGACTATCAATATTATGATGAATTTCATGTTTCCTTTTGTTAAAACACTTGCGCAACTTTAATGATATAAAGTTGTTGGCTTCTAGCATAATTTCCAACTGTACTCATAATGATATAATGAGACCATTTTTTGTTATCTGCGCTATTGTCATTTAATTGAATAAACTTCTAATTTTTTTGAATCTATTTATTTTTTATAATTTCCATTTTATGTATGTTAAGTACATCCTCTCCATTTTATCCCTTTTTATGGTCGGGGGGTACAGGACTCAGAGAGGGTGTTACAATATATATATAGCTTATAGATGTATACAAATCCCTTATATATGTATAAATCCCATACGTTTATATATCCTATATATTTAAATATCCCGTAAATTACTTCACTTATATATGAATACAATATATTGAAACTGTCATTACCAAGGTACATACACAGTTTAAGCATATTATTATTTCATTCGTTCTCGAATATAAACATTAAACATTCATTTTAGGATTATTGTTTTCCTCGTGCTCCAAATACTTGTATAGATATCGCAACATATTTTTGTGAGATTTCCATGGATGTTTAATGATCCATTTCAATTTATCATATTAAAAGGAACTATTGTGATCGTGAAAAAATCTATCCCAAGATTATGACGAATCTTTACGTTTTATGTGAACAGGAACCAACAAAAAAAGTGGATTTTACAATTCTGTGTGTCTCCATGTCCCTTAGTTGTCATTATGTCCCTGGCCACGGATCAAAAACGGATTGATACAATTTATTAAATTTGATATTTAGATTTGGTAGGAATATACCAACAATTTTTTTTCACCCGAGCTTTTCAACTAAGGATAGTTTAGTGACGAGCATTTTATTCCTTTCGAATTTTTTAAAAATTACTAATGATATTGTTTAAAGTGCATATCTAAGAAATTAATAGACATGACAAATACCACCATATAATTAGTCTTTGGACAAAAATTTTATGGGAATTTTATAAAAATTTGATATATTTCAAAAATAGCTCTAAATTTTTTGTTCAAAATGTACATCTGGAAATTGTGTGTTATTAAAAATAACATTCTAAAATTGTTTTGGGGCTAAAACAAATATATGGGTAATTTATTGATGACTGACGTTTCAAAAACCTTGAAATATTTTACAAATGGCTCTGGTGATTTGGTTTCAAATTTGTTTCTTGGAAGAGTCTGACATAACAATTAACACTGTTTTTTTAGGTAAAAAATTATGTATGGGTAGTTCAACGAAGTCTTATTTTCCAAAAACTTGAAATATTTTACAAATGGTTATATCGATTTGGCTAAAAATGTTTATCTTATGAGTGCATGTCATGACAAATAACACTTTATTATATTTCGGGTAAAAATTCAATAAGTGGTGGTTTGCTGATGAGTTATTTTTGAAAATTGGAATTATTTTGAAAAAGGCTATATCGATTATGCTTAAAATGTAGATCTGAGTATTGTTTGACATGAACATGACAAATAAAGATGTATGCTTGTTTTGTGAGAGAAGATTCAGTTTTGACTAGCTAAACGTTTACTGAAGCCAGTTTTTTTTATTTGAATATTTAAATAAATTAATTGCTATAGTGGTTTGATTAAAATTTGGTATCGGAAATCTATTTTACATTATCAATAATAAAGTTTCTTTATTTATCTGAAATAAATAAAGGAATCTTACAATATATGGAAAATTTGTATTTTCTATAAATTGACCTTGAAAATTGAAAAAAAAAATGAAAATCTGAGAATAGCTTCTCATGATAAAACCCGCCTCTGTGGCGTAGTTGGCTAACGCACTTGTCATCTTAAGCCCGACTGCTAAGGACGGGGAGATCGAGGTTCGAATCTTGGTCGGGTGAACTGGGGTGGTTTTTCCTAAATGGTTTTCCACTCTCCCACCACGCAAATGCGGGTTCACTTCCTTTAATCCAACATTCCCAATTCCTAATCAATTAGTGTAATTAGTACTCAAGAGTATAACCCGAAAGGGTAGTAAGACGCGGTACTAAATAAATAAAAAAATAAATAAATTCATGATAAATAAGAATACTTTTCTATTTTTACATATAACAAATAGTTTAAGGTAGCTTACAAACAATTTATTCTTTTAAATTTAACGTAAAAAATCTATTTGAAAATTTTTGTTTAAAATTAAATATTAAAAGTTATTATTGTGATAAACAAGATGATGTGTTTGTTTTCGACGAAAACATATTTAGAGTGGTTTACTCCAAAATCATCTTTGAAAAATTATCTTCAAAGCCATAAGACACAATACGGGAAAGCTTGAGGGATTATATCGTTACAAATTTATTTTCTCTTGATATCAAACCCCACCACCTATTTAGTGGTTTGCTAAATATATAAATAGTATCAAAAATATTGTGATACAATTACACATTTGTTTGTTACGTTAAAAGTAAAAGTAAAAGGTTTTTATGATTTTCTTTAAGTCCCAGATGTTGACAATGCGTCAAATTTAAGTTTTCAGGTTTGACATAAACAGGAAGGCTCGGATTTGAATCCCGTTTGGTGTAACAAGATGGTTTTTTATTAGTGACTTTTTTCCTCTCTTTACGATAATATGAGGGTACATTTACTCTAAATTCTACCTTTCTCATTCCTGCCTCAGTTTTGTAAATAAATTCATACATCCTGGATGGGTAGTAATACGTGGCGCACTCAAAAGCATTTTTTTGTAAGAGCTACTTGAGAGTAGAAGACAATAAAAATAATAAAAACAGTTGCAATTCAATCAAATAAATGGAAGCTCTCATGGATTTTTTCCACGCAAGTAAACTTTCCGGTTCTTGGCTTAAAAAATCAATTATATTAGATTACTAAATTTTTGCATGGTACACAAAAAATGCGACCTTCCCGTTGTAAATCCCTTATATAGTTTCCCGCTCTTCATTTATGAAAGTAAGATTCTAATCTATACCATTTTCCTCCTTACCCTATTTGTGTAAATGTATGGATAGTTCCAATGGGTAGTAAGACGTGTCTAACCAGATATATGTTGACTACCTGACCACGATCACTCTCCGTTCACCTTGCTATCGTAATAAAACTTCTTCTGAGGATTATGAAGAAGAAAGCCATGGTTGCGACCTATTTAACTTCACACTGTAATATTTATTATATAAATGACAACTCTGAAGCTTCAAAGTCAGTGAAGCCATCCTAAAATATCTTAGAAAGTTCCGTTGTGACCTTACTAAACATAATTGTTTGAGGAATGCTAGATTTATATATATATATATATATATATATATATATATATATATATAGAGAGAGAGAGAGAGAGAGAGATTTTGAGCCCAAATCCCATAGCGTAAAACGTTCTTTAAAACGAGCTAATTTTACATATTTGGGATTTAATTTTACTAACTATAAAACTTAAAATGTACAACTTTTAATTATAAAGAAACATTTTGATAGTGTTAACCTCCACTTGACTTGAGACATATTTTAAAATAACGAATTATTTCTTTTAAAACGCGGGATTTCTGAACGTCATCAGATTGTCTCAACGCTCCTGAATACAACCCCCTTAATGTGTAACATGACACACAAGTATAATTTATACAACTCCCTTAATTTACCCCCTTGTTCTTCACCCGGTGGCCAGAACAACTAGTTGCAACGATCGTAGCTTGGGACGTCTTCCAATTTTTTACCCCAGTCCTTCCTCTTTCCTCTCTAAATGGCACAAAAATCTCCTTCCACTCGACCAGGACATGCGGGGGAGGCGGTAGACTTTTGAAACCCACATAGTTTGTCGATTAAAGGGTAGCTGCCCTTCTGAGCCCTTCACCTGACCTACACGTGGAGAAGAGTTCTATAGTAGGATTCTGGTAGGAAGAACAATATTTGAGAGTTACGATAGCTACTAAAACTATTTTCATATATTAATGCATAAAATTATATTATCTGAAAAAGTAATTTTTCAAAAATTAATAATGTACATAAAAATATCACTATGTAGTAAAAGTTTATAACCGTTATAAAGGTTAACAGAACAAAAAAAAAAGTATTAGTATTTTTCTAAAGTACTTCTTACCAAAATCCTACTATACCTGAAGTAGCCATAGAGATAATAAGCAGCCCTTCCTTACTCTGTCAGTTATATTTAGTTTTATAGTATTTATCAAATACTAGTTTCTGGACATTAATGAATGAAAAGCGAGGCAATATAAATCTAGCGATTTATTTTCTACAAGCGTATAGCCCGAAAGGGTGGTAAGATGCAGTACCAAAATAAATAATAAATATTTTCTACCCAAAATATAACTTTTTTTATAGAGCATAAAATAACTTATTTAATTTATTAAGAGAACATTTCCCTTTGGTATCTATTAATAATTTCTTTACTTTGTGAAGAATTTAGAACGCTTCCAATATTTTAGATCTAAGATAGTGTTAATTATACTGTTTTAACAAACATAAAACTCCGAAGAAACTAATAAAATCGTTTTGGCAGCGCTGATTGCCTTACATAAGTAGTTTTGTTATTATTTTGACAATAGGAAATCCCACATCTCTTAGAATGTGGGTTAAGTTATCAAACCTCATAATGTTTGGTTTGCTGGTGACGGGAATTATGGGGTTCAAACCCCAACCGAGAGTAATAAGGGTATTTTTTCCTAAATGTTTTCCCACTTTTCTTTGATGCATTTATTCTGAATTCTACCTTCCTCATCCATACCAGAAATATAATTAAACACGTATAGCCTGGACAGGTAGAGATACGCGAAGGAAAAAAACTACTACAAATTTATATGACTGCGTTGTATACATTTTTATTTTAAGATAGCTCTTTCCAAACAACGGTATTCACTAGATTCTTTGGCTCTAAAGCCTGTATCACACGGAACTAGTTTACTGGCCTCTAATAAAAACTCCTTTTACCAGCACGAACTACTAGCAGAAAGTAGCCCTGTACCACGAAGCTAGTTAAGCTTGTGGTGAGTACAATATTTTCTGGTTGATTGTTGTGTTAAAATGTCGTATGTGGGTATTAGGCATGATGTTATGAAACGCCTCTGTCCAATTTCTACGTAGAGCTATTTTGTGGATTTCACACAGTGTAATTAACACCCCCTTACTCACTTCTTTACCTCGTAGAAATAGGTCATTAACAAAAATACTACAAGGATAAGAGTGAGTCATTTAACATAGCAATACTAAAGAGAAAATAGAATAAGCAAGAGTTAAATGTAAAGAGTAATTTAATTCATTAAAAAAATAACAAACAGTAATTTTAGTGACCTTAATCTCTTCAATTATCTAGTAGAACGAAGAAAAACATAGTTGAATACATTAATGCTAAATAAGATTAATGCAATTAGACCATGCTAGCATTATATCAAAAGCTATTAATAAACAGTAAATCAATATCGATCCAAGAAAAATATAAAAAGCTTGAAGAGCCTTTCTAAATTGTTATAAAGGCGTCTGATTATCTACAGACATTACGAAAACATTAACCTTTCCAAAGTAAAGTTATATCATAATTTTACATACTTTAACTTTAAATATCTCGACTTTAAATATTAAATTTTACACAAAACGAAAGTACCTTCAAGTACTACAATCCATATTTTAACTACAAACATTACATTAAAATACTCGTATACACGAGAGTTTAACATCTCAAACCTAGTGCAAACTCACGCGGGACTACTTGAATCAGCATCGTTCAACTACAAAACAAAGTTTAACAATGATATTAAGTTAATGAACATCATAAGTTTGTCAAATTTACGTTACACAAAATATTGAATTGTAAATAAATGAATTTAAATGTACACAACAAAAGCTAGAATAATACGGAAAGTCCAGACAATTAAGACACATGATTTTAGTATATTTCAATTAACATTACGTTAATTTAAATCAGCTAACATTAAGAAATTTACTAACATATTTAAGAAACAAACGCTTAGTGGTGACATGAAATTGAAGTTACATTTAGTTAGAAAATCGCATTTAAATAATGCCCACATCTAATAAACAAACATCAGCCTATCTCGGCTATAACAAAATTAAATGAAATAGTTAGAGTTCCATAATTCAAACAAAACATACTAACAGAGTATTTTAACTTTCCTTTACAGTGTCCAGAATTTTAGAAGTCGTCTCCTGACGATATAAAATAATCTCCACAGTCCATCCATCCTGGCGTCGATTTCAAAAGTACAATATTTAATAAATCTAACGGAGGTCCATCCTCGCCCGTGCTGATTTCAAAAGTCTAACATTTAATAAATATAACGGAGGTCCATCCTCGCCGGTGCCGATTTCAATAGTCGAATAATATCTTCCCAACATCCATATTATATAGAGAGCTAACTGCGTAGGAATTTTGATAGAAATAGTCCATTTTAAGCCGGGTGACGTCGCAGCGTTGAGGGCATGCCTTCACTGGCACGTACGCCAACTCGCTTGTAGGTCGCTGATTGGTCATCCCGCTTAGTGTAGAAGCTACTCAGGTTTGTTGATAAAACATAATTTTGACTGATTGACTGCTGACGTCAGAGAACAGGTTTTGCCAGGTGTGCAGGATAAACGCCCATCCGATGCATCTAAGACAGCCAGGTCGGAACATCGAGTGTTTATAGTGAATTATATTGAAAGATGTTGTTTATATATTGCTTGAAGTCACATGGAACTACAATAGTGAAGAATACTATTGTAGATGATTTGAATTAATGTCGACGTTTCTTGGAGTGGGTAGTATGATTAGGATGATAGTCTATACAGCACCGGGTTGGGTGGGGCTTCAATTGTACAATACAACCCTTGTATTGTTACAACAGTAATAGTTTAACGCTAGTTGCCAGTGGCGTGTCAGTCACGTGGCCTTGTGCCGTCAAATAGCGCTAGTAAAACACATACCAGTGAGTACTGCTATCCACTAGTTTAGGGTTCACACGATGTTAGTTCATTGATTTTACTACTAGCCCCGTGTGACCGAGTCTTAAATAAGCTGAGTAGTGAGTATTTTAGTGAACAGAATGGTCACGATATTTATTACACGTTTTATACAGGCTCAAAGGGCGTAAATCCCACGTCTCTTGTGTAAAATTAACACTTTATCTATTGGTTTTAAGCAACACAATTTATTTTGATGGTGTTTTATTTTAAATTGTGTTTTTACATACAAGTTCTACCTACCCACACGTTCTTAGCCATGAATCAGTCCTGCAATATACTTTATTGCTGGGACTAAGGAGGTCAAGGTTCAAATCTCTCCAGGGTACACTGGAGGTGATTTATCACGGTATTTTCCCATCTTCTTTCCAAGCTAATGCGGTTGAGCTCCCTTTAAAATACCTCCCTCATCATTAAGCTAAGCGTTTGTTAGTCAGGAAATTAGAAGTAATGGTTAACCAATAATAATAATAATAATAATAATAATAATAAAAAATATAAAAAATTAAAGCCTTTGAAGCACATTTTATACCAATAGAATGCATTATTCTAAGTCGCATGGCAAATGTGTAAAGGGTTAGGTGTTTTGAGGATCCAAAACCCTCCTGGGTCTAATCCCCATTTTTAGTTTTATTAATAATTATTCGGTTAAGGATTATTTCTCAATACCTAGGCAAAATATCTAATTAGAACATTATAAAATTGATAGAATCAACAGCTGCAATTGTTATTAAAAAAAGTTTGTTAAGCAGTATTTGAACGTTAATAAAGTTAGGCCTACTTGTCATCTCATGTTGGGGAATGTCCATACGAGCCATCTGGGGTAGAACACCTCGGTCCATAAGTTAGTGAATAAGAACATACTTTTTTATTTTACAAAGCTTTTTTAAATTAAAAATATTAATGTTTGCATTATAATGTATTTATAAGATAGAAAGAACACCAATTGTTCTTGTTTTTGTTTTTAACATTTTTGCACCTTCTTCTTCCAACATCGTCCGCTATGTGATTCATGTACTCCATTCTTGGTCTTTCTCTTGAATTTTCCCTTCCACATCTCCTTCATAATAATTATCTTCGTAAAACCATCATGTCCTAGTATATAGCCTATCATATTAACTCTTATTTGTTGTATACCATTCCAAAATTTTATTTATTCATTTGCTTTAATTAGCACTTATTTATTTGATAACATCTTCATTCATGATATTTTCAACATTTTTCTCTAGCACCACTTTCAAATGTTTCTAATATTTTCTAGTACAACTAGTATGAAGTCATGCAATTGGTGTTAAGATCAGGATTATTTCATATTTTCCAGCAAAATGTATGCACTCATGTTTATGAAAAAGATAGATTGACATAAGAGATAATACATGTTTTCGCGAATGAGCGTCTTCAATACAAATTTATTTTAAGCTTCAACTAAAGTGTCCCAAATTTTCTTATATTTATGATAGTTTTTTCAACGCTCCCTTTGTTTTCTGGAATTTTTTTCCAAATACAAAATGAAAAAATTCTTGCATTTTTCGGGTTTTTCTGATTTTCTAGGTACCGTACATGCTAGCCCTACGTGGTGTACAATATTACCAAATTTGAACATAAAGTTTTACATTTTCAATCCTCTTTCTCAACATGTACTAAGGTCCTTTATAAAAATATCTTCCTATACATGTGACTGGGTTGAAGTATAAAGGGACTTGGAAGGTGTAGGAAGGAGTGGGGAGGAATAAGAGGGATTAGGAAGTCAGTATTCAGTTTCTGGGGTGAATGCTCTGCGTGTGCGGTGTGAAATGGTGAAGTGTCCTGCCAGTGACTCGTGTAGGAAGGGTCGCGGTATCGATCCTGGTGTTAAGTAATGAGGCTTCAACTACACAGATATAGTGGTAGTAGTAGTAGTAGTAGTAGTAGTATGGACTGAAGAGCCCTTGGTGGAGCGCTTTCAAATTAAGGGGAGAACGGGAGCTGGGAGTGAAACTGTACCAACCATTAGGGGCACACATTTATTATATTCAAAATGGTTTTGTTTATACGAACATGGCACATTGGTGGGCACGTAGACTATTTGTCAGACACATTTAACCTGATTTTCTAATAATGGAGAATAAAAGGTTCAAATCTCATCCAGGTGTGCTAAGGGTGTTTTTTTTAAACTAGTTTCTTACTATCCCTCTATGCAAATTCAGATTCATTTACTCAAAATAATACCTTACGCATTCCTACCCCATTAGTGAAAATATGAGTATAGGTTCAAAGGGTAGTGTCTTGGAATTTCTTTTCTATGCCATGTGCACGACCGTCTGCCTGGTGGTGTAGTGTAAAAAAATGTTCTTCTGTTTCTTTAGTGAATAAGACAATAATAATTCCAAGATTCCTATGTTAATGATACATTAATTTTAATTTAAGAAACCACTTTGATAAAGGAAAAGCAAGTGCATTTTATATTAATTGACAATTATTTGAGTAATTTACATAGATAAAGATATGTTCTACTTTATTTATATGCACCTCTTTTATTCCTCTACTCTTTATAAAAATAAATACCTTATATCTAATTTACTTACGAAATACTTTAGAAAACTTCTTAGAATTGATATGCTAGCTAAAATAATAATAAATATTTGGAAAAATTTTCCACAAAAACTTTTAAATTTTCTGCCTGCATCTTATCAATTTACTTATAACTTACTTATATTTTACAATTTTTTTTAATTTCTCTTATAGTTAAGGCAACTATTTATTGTTAGTCTATAAATATTGTAAATTGTATTGAAAAAGTATTTTTAGTGTCTGCGGCAGCAACAAAATATAAATTATTTTATCTTTAAAATCGAATAACTCCATTATTTTTTATATTATTCTGATATATATTTTTTAAACTTTAAGCATTATGTAAGTATAACAAATCATTAGTTAATAATTTATGTGGTAAAGGCTTATAGTATATATGAAGAAATTCCATGAAGATATTTAACAAGAAACAAAACACCAAATAAACATGTAGGCTTATATAGTATAAAGAAAATTTAGAAGAGGGAGTGAATAATTTAGCTATCCGACACCTGCCTTTATTGAATATATTAAGGCTCAGATACATTATTGAATAAGGCCTATATCCGTGAATAAAGTAACATCACTGATATTATATAACTGTCAAACATTATGATATATATATATATATATATATATAATATAATATAATATAAATATAATATATTAAAAGTTTGGCAGTTAGAGGTGACAAAAATAGCTATATTCCACTCTATTTAATCAAATTTTGGTGTATAAACTAGGAATAATGGTAGCATATTTAGAGTAATACAAAGTTTTCTTTATAGCTACACTTTTATTTTATCGGCATTGATACTAAAAGGTGACAGCTACAGAACATATTAATTTGTTTTAAATTTGTCTTATACCTTTGTATGTAAATTCATTTTTATTCCATTTTCATCAAAAAGTGAGTTTAAGATGTAAATGTGTGGAAGTTGGAGGAAGAGAATGTATTAGGGGAAGGTTGGTGAATACCGATCAACAAGGTAATACCGATCAGCTGTTTACTCGGTGGATTTAAAATAAACTTGTTCTAATTAGTGTTGATATCTAGCGAGACGTGTTAATACAAACACTATTGCCAGTTGAAGTGGAACCGCGTTGCTGTTTGGACGTTATTCGTATACTTTAAGTCGTGTGGTTTTCAAAACCTTTGTTGTGCTTGAACAATATCAACCGTAAGTTGTTTTTATTTAACTAAAATATATATTACTATCACTATAACTAATAGAATATATTGATGCATAAATTGTCTGCATGATTGTATAAAATATAGTCAACTGGTTGACTTGGCTGCCATATTTGTTTTTGAATTACACATAGGGTAATACCGATCACGCCTTGCGGGTAATATCGATCAGTATACAAAATTGATCGGTATTACCCTTAATTGATTTAAATACGTGTACCTTCAAATAATTATCATGGAATAAATTATAGATGGTATATTTCTATACAACTATTTATTTTAAAACCCTTCTCTTCCTTTGTATTAATGGAATATTGTCCATTTGATCTTGTATAGATGCCGAAATTCAAGGGAAGGACTACAAACAGAGGGAAAACATGGACTTCAGACTCCTTGAATGCAAGAGTCAAAGCAGTTAAAGACGATGGTAGAAAGAGGTTTCGAGGTTATTCAATATTCCATTTGCGACTTTACATGATAGATTGAAAAGTGTTAATCTAAATGAGACTGTCCTAAGGAGACAATCTTTTTTTACTCCAGATCAAGAAAAATAAATTACATAACATGTAACCCTCCTACTATCAAAACTATTTTATGGCTTGTCTCAGTTTGAACTGTGGCGACTTGTTTTCGATTATGCTGAGCGACTTGGTTTGAAACACGAATTTAATAAAATGACTCGACTTGCTGGTAAAGACTGGGTTTCACGTTTCATGAAGCGAAACCCTATTTTGAGTTTAAGATGACCTGAATCTACAAGTGTTAGTCGTATCCTTGCTTTTAATAAGGATGAAGTTAGTCGATTCTATGAAAATTGAGAAACGGTTCAGGAGAAGTACAAATTTCCACCTCATAGAATTTTTAACGTCGATGAAACGGGTATTTCTAGAGTACAGAAACCTGGTCATATATTAGCTGTAAAAGGACCAAAACTAGTGGGGGCTGCTACAAGCTGGGAAATAGGTAAAAATGTCACTGTTGTCTTAGCCATGCGTCCTACAGGCAATTATGTGTCCCCAATGTTTATATTCCCGAGAGTGAATATGTCAGCTGCTTTGAAAATGGAGGTCCACACGGAGCTGCTTACGCATGTTCAAAGTCAGGTTGGATAACAGAAGATATCTTTGTG
The DNA here is from genome assembly GCA_039000515.1 of Timema cristinae. NCBI lineage: Eukaryota > Metazoa > Arthropoda > Insecta > Phasmatodea > Timematidae > Timema > Timema cristinae. Next base: position 73,524,477 of record JBCFYV010000012.1, on the reverse strand, counting down.
AACTGGTTGAAGCATTTTGCTGCACACACAAAACCTTCGAATGATGAACCCATTCTACTGATACTGGATAACCATAATACTCATTCTACACTGGAAAGCTACTCATTTTGTCGCGACCATGGTATTGTAAAGGTGTCCATTCCTCCTCACACCTCACACCACCTGCAGCCACTAGATGTGTCTTTCTTTAGGCCCCTTAAAACAGCATTTAATAGAGAATGTAATCTCAATATGAAAAATCATGCTCATGAGAAATTAACGCCTTATAATTTAGCGTCTCTTTTCAATCAAGCTTATACGTGGGTAGCAACGATGGAAAAGGCAGCATCGGGTTTCAGCAAAACCGGAATATTTCCCTAAAATCCTGAAGTTTTTAATGAAGAAGACTTTTTCCAACAGATCTGTGAATGTTAGAAATTATTTATGACGCTGATAATGAACTACAATCTCCTTTAGCTACAAACTCAGCAGATTCTCCTTAGCCTTCAACCTCCAAGGTCACCTCACATTTACCTTCAAATAGTCCTCGTCTTTCCATTTCTAAAGGTGAGCCACGTTCATCTTTACCCTCAAACATTAATGGTTCATCAATCAAATTCAAATTCAAATTCAAATTTTGGAAAAACTGTTTCAATTGCCGATATTTCTCCTGTTCCAAAGTTAGATAAAAAAAATCAAATCTCCACAAACAATATAAAAAAAACAGCATTCTTTAAATTCTTACCTCTACTCCAAGGAAAGACACTTTAAAAAAAGCCAATGAAAAAAAATATAAAGAAAGAAAAAAATAAGAAAAGGGTTGAAAATAAAATTTTGAAACTAAGGGGAGCAGAACCTATTAAGATAAAAAAAGACTAATCAGAAAAGGAGTCGTAGAAAATTCTTCCGAGGAGGAAAGTTTAGATGAGATTTAATTTGTGATGATTTGAAACTTGATGATATAGGTCCTTTGTTGAAATCCTCTGAAAACGAACTCTGTTGTGTTTGTGTAGAATTCGGTAGAAACAATGAATTATGGTACCGATGTGTATTGTGCTCTAACTGGGCACATGCTGAATGCACTGGCTGGGACAGTGCAGAAGGTTAGATATGTGACCATTGTGTGAACTAAGATCAAAGTAATTGTTATAAATTCATTTTTTAGTAGGCAAGTTAAAACTTAAGGAAATATGTGTTTTTTTTAGTTTTGTAATATGTTTTTATCCAATTTTTTTAAATGTCAACATTAGTTATTAATTAAGATTAGGAAATAGAGTTCTTAGATAACCATGATATAAAATTAACAATATTTAGCTGTTTTGTAAATTTAAAAAATCAATTTTTTTTTTAATTGTTGTATACTACTTTTCTTAGTTGCAAAAATGGTTTAAGATTTTTTTTAGATTAATAAAACCCATTGAAACTCACCTTATGTGTTTGTTTGCTAAACCATAATCATTTAACTTTAACTTCCATTTTTTTAAATAAGAACATTAAAGTCAAATACATGATGAAATCAATGATCAGTATTACCTGATAAGTTTGAATAATACCGATCAAAGTACATTTTTTTGGAAATTAAAATATTTTCACTAATCCATTCATAAAAATCTTTAATTGCACCTGGTTCCAAATACTTTTAGCTCCTAATATCGTTACACTAGAAAACTTTTTTATTGTTTTTTTTCTACTTGTAATAATCTTTTTAAAAAAGTGATCGGTATTCACCGACTCTTCCCTATACCCCCACCTCGACCATAAACCCTAATATTAATATAATAAAAACACGCTTCAGTGGCCACGCGGTCTAACTCACTTCTCCCGCAGTAGACTAGACTGCCGATGACGGGGAGATTGAAGTTCGAATATAGGTCAGGTGCACTGAGGTTATCCCCCAAAATGGTTTTCCACTCTACCGCCACACAAATGTGGATACAATTCCTATGAACATAGCCTTCCTAATCTCTAAAACCATTAGCATAATTAATAGATAAGCGTATCATCTGAGTGGATAGTATGATTAGGTGCTAAATAAAAGGTAAAAATCAATGCTATATCACCTGGAATAATAATATAATTTGTTAAGTCTAAAAAAGTCTTATACAATAGTAAATATTTAGAATTAATTAATTTATCTATAAAATGAAAATTCACGTTCTTGATTTTTTTAATTGAAACCAGCCTCGGTGGCTTGGTGAATGGTTTCCCCTAAATGGTTTTCCACTCTACGTCCCCACAAATGCGGGTTCACTTCCTTTATATTCAACCCTCCCAATTCCTAACCTATTAGCGTAATTAGTTCTTAAGCTTATAACCCAAACTATGAGTAAGACGCGGTGCTAAGTATTAACTTATTACTATTATTTTAATTGAAGAGTTAGAATTTTTATTTAATTTTGCAACAAAATAAAATTTATTTTACTTTCTTAATATTCCTAAATATTTTACAAAATATAAAAGTATTTAGACATAGATAGCTAGTTAAGGCCTTGTTTCATTTATGTTGCGTTAAGTCAAAATAAATTAATATTAAAATTTAATTCAACTCTAAATTAATCTGAAAAGGTTTTAAGCGCACCATCTAATTGAACAGTTATATTCCATATTAAGTATGACTTATGGTAGTGGCAGTTTTGAAGCTTCAAAACTACTAAGTAATTCCAAGTTTTCTTAGAATGTTCTATTGTGACCTTGTTAGGCCTATTTACCTAATTATTCTATGCCATAGAGTCTAGGAACAATAGAATGCATTACCGCACTACAAAAGTACTCCACCTACCCCTATCTTGAGATAGCTCTATTTAATCCACCTCATAACACCCTGCCTCGTTCAGATCCATTCTAATGCTATTCTCACATCTGCGTCTAGGTCTTTCCAATGGTCTCTTCCCATTGGGTTAGCCAGTCAGTATCTTGAACACGGTTTTGGATTTTTTCATTCGTGCTGCGTCTTCTACCCAACGTAATTTACGTGATTTTATTATGTAACTCATCATTATATAACCGCCTCTACTCACCATTATCCCTATCTTTTTCTTGGACCAAATATTTAGACTAACCATCTTGTTTTCAATGATCTTTTTTCATGTATGGTAAGATACCACGTTTCACACCCATAGTGACGCTATTAAATATCTTAATATGTTAAAGAAAGGCTAGATCTATGTCTCTAACTATTTACTTTGATCTAAGAACCGAGACATTTCGCGTGAAAAATTCTTTGAAAATGACCTAATTTTATCATTCGAAAAATTCTTCTAAAATATCCAAACTAGACTTCAACGTTTTAAAATATATGGACAGGTTTGTAACTTTGAATTTTATTTAGTTTATTTAAAAAAAACATTTCTTAGATACAGGGGAGGCTTAAGGGCCGGGTGAACCGGGTGAATGACTGGGTGCGAGCAAAAGTGGGATGCCAAACAGAGCATCAACCTAGCCTAACGTAACCTGGGCATGATATGAAAATAATCCCCAAACCTTAACTCCTCACCCAATGTAACCACTCTTGAAGAGTTCTTTTACATACACCATTTAGGAAAAATATTGCCCTAAAATGGTTTTTATTTTAATTATCTCGTAAGCCGTTCATTATATACAACTACTTGTTTGGGAATAATTAAGAAGAAAACATTTACTATAAAACGTGTTTTTGTTATTATATTTGTAATACTAACCATTTTCATATAATCTCGTGTGAAACGTTTGGAGGATGATTATTTATGGAATTTCTCTTCAAAATATTTTTCTATCAGACCAGGCTACATTAGGTTTGAAATGGTTAGGTTTGGGGATTATTTTCATATTTTACTACCTTCCCCCACTTATACAGGGGGGTGTAAAAAATTAATCCTGTCTGGACGCAAAATTTACCTTAAGCCGCCCCTGCTTAGATAATGTCCGCAGTACATTTAGAAGCTCCGGTAAAACTTGATTTTGCTTTAATCGTCTTTAACTGGTAAAAAAATTAAACATTTATTAGTTGGTTAATTTTTCTTTATTCAACTTTTAACACAAAATTATTTAATTATTTAAATACTTACTCATGTAATATAATTAACTTATTTAGTTTTAATTTACCTTACTTTTTGAACTAATAAAAAAAGTTAAAAATTAAGAACACGTGGGAATTTAATAACTTTTAACACTCCGTTGTATCTCTAACGGGTTTAAAGTTCATTAATCTCAGCAATTTGTTGTAAATATTATCAAACACCAGAATAATTTTTTTTTTTATCATTAAATTTAACTTTGAAAATATGCTCAGATTCGAGGGAATACATATGGGACTAAACGCCATTGATTTATTTTCTGAGATCCCAATTATATGTCAAATAAAACTCCATGATACATTTTATGAATACAATTGTATGTTTTTGTAAGTAATTTGTAAAAACAATATCCGTAGCACTTTTTTGGAATCACAATTGTATATACTAAGTTAGCTTTGTTTTCATAAGTATTTTCAGAACAAAATTTCATGGCAATTTATTGTGACAACATATAAAATTTCCCGGCAATTAACATTTATATTCATTAGTGCCATTAATAAAAAACCTTATGGCACGTTTTTTTATGATATTGCTTTAATATAAACGTACTGTACATGGTTGCTATCAAAGTAATAACACCTAAAATTGCTCATAATTCTTTACAAGTAATTGATTTTTAGTTCTTTATTTACACAGTGCGAAAAAATAGCTATTTTAATGTTTATTAGCTTTTCTTTTTATTTTAGGCATATGTCCATGTAACATCAACCACTATCAACGGTTTATTTAAATATATGAGAAGACTTCCATTAAACTGAATTTAAGTACGCCCACTATTTCCATATCAAAGAACATATCTATAAATAATTGTATAATACACATTTTTTATACTAATATAAAATTGATACCATAGCATATTATCTTCTCTAATGTCATATAAGTAAAGGTATGGGAACAAATTTTTATGTTTATCTTGTGTTTAAAATAAAACCTTACCATTTAATTTTATCATTTTACTTCCATTCAAGGCCATAATATTTTTAAAGTAAACAATGTAATAAAAAAAGGTGAAGACTCCAATATGACGGGCTTTTAACAAACTTCAAATAGGCTGGTTATCTCGACCAGTATATATCCATTTATGGACGTGATATAATATTACCAATTTTTAAAGAAGATACACAGTGTAATAATGTTGGGGTGACCTGGTGGTCTAGGGGTAAGGTGTCAGACTTCTGTGCTGGTGGGCAGGGTTCAATCCTGGGTCCCGGCAAAGATTTATCTGATTCCAAACCCTTCCTTCACCTCTGACAAGACATCTTGTGAATGTGGGGAATGCCAGGCCTCCACCGTGGTTCGGATTCCACGTTAAACTGTAGGTCCTTCATTTCATCTCACAATCACCCTACCATTACACATTAGCGTAAGTGCGTATAACCCGAATGGATAGTAAGACGCGGTGCTAATAATAATAATGTAATAATGTTGTATATTCACGTGAGAGTTGTAACGTTCTTACACAGATAGCAGTCTAAATGTCAAGGGGTCTGTAAAGTTGGTAGCACTGCAATCATGCGTAACATCTTCACGGGGTGGTTGGCAAGTCTGAAGATCCTCTCTAGCTTTTTATAACGTCAACATATACAGAGGAGTGAGTGAAAATATGGTACAGGGAGTGATTCCAACACAATCAGCAGATAATATTAAAGGATAAGCTTGTGGATTTGAATATTTATCAAGATATAGCTGAGTAAACGTTTTTTCTCCTATCGCGTGTTGCTACCCGTTCGAGTAATATCTATATGTACTAATTACGCTGTGTTTGGGATGTTTAATGTTGAATTTAGAGAAAGTTAACCAAATTTTCGTGAAGAGAGTGGAATATTTTAAACAAAAATAGCCTTTAGTACATCCTACCGGGATTCTAACCCCTTTCTCCCCTTCATCGACCGTACAGTATATTACGAGAGTGACATCTTACACTATTCGGCAAATGAAATGGGCCAGTAAAAGTAATCAAGATACACTATTAGAAGTTTTTTTTTAAATATATGACAGGGTATTTACCTTTTTTGGTTGCACTTATTGTAAAGGATGGGGCAGAAAGTGTTGACACATTTAAAAACAATATATCTTTACTATTTTAACTAATAAATAATCCAAATTAAATTTAAAATAACAAGAAAAGATTTAAAAATTTCTACATGACCTTGATTATTCTTTTTTTCTTTTTTCAAACAATTTCCTTAAGATGGCCACCATTATATGCAATACCGTGTTGTTTGCACTTCTCGAATATTGACATGTTTTTGCCCAACGACTCTTGTTGAATTGTTCCACCTTCCACCACAATTCTTTTTTAAGTTCCTGAATTATTCTTGGTCAGTCACATAAAAATCCCCGCAAGATAAAGTCTGGAGTTATTAAGTTTGGTGAACGTGGTGGCCAGGCGATGTCCCATAATCGTGAAACGAGGTGCCCAGGAAGCATTTTGTGCATCACCAGTATTAATCTTCAGGGTGTGTGAGCCGTTGCCCCATCTTTCTGGACTCACATATTGTTGGCATCCTAACCTTACGTTGTAGTTCAGGGCTCAGAAAGGTTGATCATCAATAGAGTTGCTTCACAAAATGTTTCCTGGGCAACTCATTTGACAATTTTGAGACATCGCCGTGACACCATTCTCACCAAACTTACAAGAACCACACTGTTTCTTATGTGATGGAAGTTGAAGTATTTCAACAAGATGCACTATGTAAAGTTATGTCACGATTCGAGAAGCACATAAAACAAGGTATTGCATATAATGGTGACAATCTTAAGGATAATGTTTAAAGAAAATTCAAGGGTATGTAGAAAATGGTCAATATTTTTGTTATTTTAAATTTAATTTAAATAATTTAGTAATTAAAATAGTAAATATATAGTGTTATTAAATGTGTCAACACTCATGTCCACCCCGTATACGAAATTTTCCTCAATATTTTCATACATTTTTATTAATTAAAGGTGACCTGGTGGTCTAGGGGTAAGGTGTCAGACTTCTGTGCTGGCGGCCGGGGTTCAATCCTCGGTACCGGCACGGATTTATCTGATTACCAAACCCTTCCTTCACCTCTGACAAGATATCTTGTGAATGTGGGGAATGCCAGGCCTCCACCGTGGTTCGGATTGCACGTTAAACTGTAGGTCCTTAATTTAATCTCACAATCACCCTACCATTATACATTAGCGTAAGTGCGTATAACCCGAACGGGTAGTAAGACGCGGTGCTAATAATAATAATATTAATTAAAGTACTAAGCTCCAGGAAACTTGGACCTCCATGTAATAATGAACAGAAAACGATGTATATATTACACTTAAAATAATTCACTTTAATTCATTAGATGGTTATTTTTTATACTTGACCTCTTATTACCCATCCAGCTTCCATATATTTCACAATAATGTGGTAGGGAAGAGGAAGGCAGAATTTAAAGTAATGCTAACAGTATTTTTATGGTCTTGATAAACTATTAATAAAAAGTAAATACACCCCAGTACACCCAGTCGGAATTCATACACGGACATTCCCATCACATTAAAACCAGACAAGGTGAGACTGATGTCTTTGTTTGTGTGACCACTGGTGGGAGCTTAGCCATTATACAAACAAAATAATCTATGCTAATTTGTGTATCTTGTGTTGATACAGCCAGCTGGTTCTTAAAGTGCAAGTTAAACACTCATGATTATAAAAAAAAACTGTTTAGTAAATTTAAAGCTAAATAACTTATTATAAAGTATTTTTTGGTAATAAAGTAAATATATTTAAATGTGGGATAGCAATTAATAGTTCTTACAGCAATACAAATTTTCACCGAACATAGAAAAATGATAACGGTTTTACACGCGATTTGGTATGGTGTATATATATGGTAGCTTTTTAAAACTTTCGGGTGGTGTACTTTCTGTGGTAATTTGACTGAGAAATATAATAGAACGTAAATAACCTATTTCGGCTATGGCTGTCAAAATAGTCTACGCTTTTCAAAATCTAAATAAACTGGCGTATACGAAATCAAATTAAGTAGTTTGAAAACCGTTAACTAGGGCACAATAAATTGTCAAATTACACTGGTTAACAGCCATTTTGAATCTGGTGTGTGATACATCAATTGATATGTATTTTTGGTTGTAGACCCCGAATCTTCCTTCGGAAATGCTCTGAAACTTAAGGTTTTTTAGAAAGTTAAGATTTTTACTAATTCTTTTTTTTTTCTAGATTTTTATGGTGTTTGTGTTCTACTCTTTTCTTTTTTTTCCATGAATTATCACCGAATATGCTAGTTGCACTCTGTATTTGGATGCAATATATGATGCAAGAGGTTATAAAAATTGTCACTGGATGGTAGGGCAATTTAGTTGGAGGGAGGGGGGAGAATGGTACTGCCATTGGCCGTTAGAAGTGACTCAGCTAGCTAAGTTAGCCCTGCTGTTTAGTGCGTGTTGAAACGTGGATGGTGTTAGTCACTTTGTAAATTTCTCTTAATTGATACCTTAGTTTGTGTTATTGTGAGTTTTTGCTTTTTCTGTGTGAACTAGTGAAACGTTCTGATATTTTTAGGTTATAGTTAATACAGTGTTCTTAAAGTGTCAATCTGACTTAATTTCTTTAGTAAAATAGTTTGACTATATATTTTCCCTATGTCCATAGACATAGCTTAAATTTTGGAGCTGTGAACTCTATATGTAATAAGGACCTTGCTTTAAGGTTCCTCTTCTTCATAAGCTCATTATTCAATTTTAAGTCCTTATGACTTCACAATATCCGATGACGCCGTGGATGTCATGCTCACTTGTTCGAATTTTTGTATGGCTACAATCAAGTTCTCTACAGCCTTTATTTGGAACAGTGGAGAAAGAGTTGCCAAAGAAGTCCGCTAGGGCAGCAGCACTCTGGTTCACGGCATCGAACCAACGACAGTCAGGCCTTTCTTCAACTTGGAGTTCAAGGGTTTAGACGTCTGTTGAAACTGCCATGCCTTCGCTTCCGCCATGCTGGTAGCATACAGTATGAAGCATGGTGATTGTATCCGGGAACATCCACTTAATGTAAGTAGAACACACATTATATTTTTGCCGAATATATCAGTTTTACTTCTCTTCTTTGGATTCCGTTATTTCAGTTTAGTATTTTGTGCAGATTACGGCTTGTAGATTTCACATCACTTGGATGACATGCTACATCATATTGCTTTGATAATATGCACAACTAGCCTTATAGAATGGATGAAAGGAAACCGCAGAGCCATGAGGTTTGCTGTTCCAATGGTTTGGTGTGAGCCAAAAGATCATATGGACTGTTATTTTTGCCTGACAAATATTGCAGGACATTCCAGTAAAACTAAACATACAATTAAATATCCTAATGTTTCTTCAGTGCATATGCCTGTGCCTCATGGGGAAGGCTTACTTGTTCGTCCTTGTCACTTGCAAACCACTGCATCGGAACCATAAGAGGAAAGTGAGTCAGAAGCTGCACGACGTTTGGAATAGAACATCCCTGAAATTCATGACAGCTCGCCTCACCTCATAGAACAAAAGGAACTGAACGATTTGGTCCGTGATTTGAAATTTTCTAAGCAGCAAGCTGAACTGTGCGAACACTGTTTAATATTTTTGACCCACGTTTTCACAAATTTTTGGTAATATGTATTGTATAAATTATATAGGCCTATAGTAGTTGAATATTTATTAATGATATAGAAACGCGTATATAATATATATATATATATATATATATAGCTGCAATATTTTCTTATTTTATTCACAGCTATACAAACAAATTATATCAGATAATTTTTACATTATCTATAAAAATACGCTTTTATGGAGATTTTACGATACATACGAGTTTTGTACTTAACAGTAGAGTAATTATTTTAAAAATATACTCAATGAAACCACTAAAACATTAATATTGCCAAATGTTTTACTAGTTGTATTTATTACTAGACTGATAACTTAAATATTCGAGAGTAAAAATAATAAAACCCTAACGTTGTGTTACACCCCCTTCTCCTCAACTGGACAAGGGCAGATGAACACGTACAATAAGGTAAAGAGGGCATGAAAACAACAAGAAAATGAGTTAATTGCAGAAGAGCGTTAGGACCACATATTTGTTGATAGGCCTATACTTGGACCTATTCAATCATCTGCCGCCGTGAACCCTTCTCAATCACCATCCACTACTATACCTAAAGACTCAAAAGGAACGGTACGAGAGTCTTTTGTTTGATCAGCCAAAATTACTTTGAACTTGTCGATGTAAATTAAAGATTGCGAGTCTAATAAATAATTATTTATTTGAGAATAGATTAACAATAATTATATATGTATATATGTGACTATATATATATATATATAAGTAACAACAGATAGTTACAAGAGAGTTACATAAAATAAAAAAAGGTTATGCCCATAACAATACTGAGGCGCTGTATCCATAGCAACCTTGTCCTAACGGTTACTTTTACAATGTAGCCATTACATAAACAAAAAAAAAGAGGTAAAGGGGTTATGCCCATAACTATACTGAGGCGCTGTAGCCATAGCAACCTTATCCTAACGATTACATTCACTACGTAGCTTACGGCCCCTTAACAGGCCTCAGCGGCAACCCGCAGTGCGCGCTTCATAGTTACAAAACATTGGCGTATTACTTAAATGCCAATCCAAAAAGAAAGTAATATACTTATATTATTCTTAGCCCAAATTAATCCAGGCATTCGCCTTGTAAAGGTAAGTTAAAAAAAAATATAAAAGGTCCCTCATAGTTTCAATCACGGGACAACAAGCCGGAAGGGCAAAACCCTGGCAATATATTTAACAAATTATATATAGCATTACGTCATATTAATCTACGTACTTAGCCATTCTTACAATATTACAGAAAATGACAGATGAAAGTCGAAAGGAAATTTAGAATGTACTGGCCAAAAAGAGAATTTAGACCTAACCTATAGTCTATTTAAAATATTCTTTAAATATTTTCCAAACAGTAAATTTGAGTAGTACGGCCGAAATTTGAATTTATACCTTTGGGAATAATCCCATCCCGTGATGTGTGTCCAAGACACGGGCAAACCAAGAAGTGCCGCTTAAGGCAAACGACATCAGATTATAAGCAATTTTTCTCTGAGAGGAGGGGAACATAGGGAAGCAAAAGAACATAGTAGAACATTCACATGAAACAGCGGGATTGGTGGTAAAGAACAAATAGGTCATTGGAGAGACGTCGGGAACATCACGTGATCACTGTCTGACCACTTCCCATGGGGCAACGTGAGAAATGCCACGCTCACCACGCCACACCTCCACAGTCTATCAGTTACGCCTTTTCACTCGGGTGAGAACAATGTACACGGGCCGGGATGTTTGTTGATGAGACTTCACACACGGAGACCGAGAAACGGGGCAGTTTTTGGTGAGTCTTGTTATGTCCACTCTTCGTGGTTGTAGACTTGGTGTTATTTAACTCATATTTGCTTCTTGCTTGTAACGTTGATCTCAAGCAACGTTACAAATCTCGCCCCCTGGACAGATGGGTGATGAGTTCTCTTGCTACCTTTTTCTTTTTTACATAACAGTCTCGATACACGGGTAGTTCTCTTCTTTACAGTAGGCCCCGGTGTGTCTCATCCCTCCCGATACATCTTACATGACGTAGGCACCTGGCTGTGGCATGAGCGCTCCCATATTCCTGGGTCTTCAAACAGATCCCATTCCAGCCTCTCCAATGTAGGGGGATGGGAAGGGAGTGGCTCAACAGGAGCGGAAGTCCTCTCAGAGATCACTAAACAAAACAAAAAACAAAAGCAGTAACATGTCCTTGATTATACATATCAAGGGCTTCTATGCCCGACCGCACTATTGACTTATTTTATCCAAAGTCATTAGTTTTCACAGGGACAAGTTCCACAATAGTCTGAGCATCTTTTACGTTATACGTACCACTGGCCTTGCTAAACAAGGTCTCTTTCTTATTGTCAAACAATTGCTCACACAGAGTTCACTTAATTTTGACACATAATTTTATACGGAAGTTCACTGAATGTCTTCATGGCGAAAGTTCATTCAGTAGATGCCACAAATAGAGAATTGATTAAACCCTAACACTAAACCTAACATCTAATTACATGATAACAAAAATACGGCACATGCTTCGAAGCATGCAGATTTAACACAAATAATTACGACAAATTTAAGAAAAGGAGTATTAACATGTAACTAAACCTAACTTAACCTAAACTTAACCTAAACTAGGTAGTGGCTTGATAGTCACAACGGTGGCCACCAAGTCACGACCCAGTGACTTTTTGATCAATTTAGTTATGACGGCAACATTTTAAGATGGCTAACATGGCTCTTCTCAAAAGATTCTCGTCCTCCTGGTCTTTCAGACGCACGCTGACTGGGGTGAGAAACTGATCGATCAGCCATGGACCACTCCATTTTTCACACATTTTCGCTGAGATCTTCTCAATAGCGGAGCTGAGGGGAAACTCTCTGCAGAGGACGGTGTCTCCGACCTTAAAGGGAACAGGGATCCTACCTTTGTTATAGTTTGCTGCTACTCTACGTTGAGCCTTTTTCAAACTTTCTAGCGCGAGGCGACACCTATCTGCGTGGGAACAACGTCATTCTCATCAAGCAAAGGGTGGATGTCCCATACAGCTAACAAGGGGTGATTTAACTCTCTTCCTAAAAAAACAGAAGCTGGGGAGGAACTAATAGAATCGTGATAGGCAGTATTAAACGCTAAATTTAAAAACTCTAACTCCTGATCCCACCTATTCTGAACCTGATGGTGGAACACAGTGAGAGCAATAACTAAATTTCTGTTGAACCTTTCAACTTGGTTCGGGCCAGGATGATATGGGCTCGTAGTGATGTGCCTAATCCCCCATCCAAAACACATATCTCTAAATAGTGCTGACCTAAAGCATGGACCATTGTCGCTAACTATGGCACGAGGGGCTCCTAAAAATGTCCAAATCCTTTTGCACAAAGCATTGACAGTCGTGGACGCCTTCATATCCCGTAGAGGGATTAGAAAAACAAATTTAGAAAATGCATCAATAAGTACCAAAATGCAGGTATTTCCCAGAGTGGAGCGGGTGATCGGGCCAATATAGTCCACAAAGACTTTCTCCCAAGGGTAATGAGCCACATCGGCCGAATGCAGCCCAATACGGGAGTTCTGTGTAGGTTTAGCCTTCTGGCAATCAATGCAACGACTAACCCAGGACTTGACGTCACTATACAGGCCGGGCCAAAAGAACTCATGAGAAATTTTTCGAACTGTCTTCAAAACACCTAGGTGCCCTCCAATAGCAGAATTATGAAAATACTTTAACAACATATGTCTCACCGCAAATGGAACAACTACCTTTCTTCCTTTTCCCCGAACATTGTAAGATACTAACAAACCTCTAAACAATCCAAACGATCCCACCTTCTCTCCCTTCTCGAGCCGCTCTATAATGTCTCTACACCAGGGGTCATCTCGTTGGTGATCTTTAATAGAGATAAATGACTCAGGGATGGTTTTTATAACACAAGCAGTTACATTCATATCGTCAGGAGTTACAGGGGCCTGGTCTTCAGTGACGCGCGATAAGGCGTCAGCAGTGACATTGTTTTTTCCCGAAATGTGATGAGTAGTGAACTTAAAACGAGATAACCGCCAAACCCACCTACCAATTTTCCCAAGTTGCTTGGGATGCCGCCACATCCAAGCAAGAGCCATATTATCAGTGTATAACTCGAACTATCTCTGTTCGAGGTAGTCGGCAAATCGCTCGACTCCAAAAATACAAGCTATACATTCTTTCTCATATGTACTATATTTACGTTCTGAATCCGTGAGCGTCCGGCTGGCAAAAGCAACTGGCCTAACACCTTCAGGGATCTTTGGGACAATACTGCGCCCAGGGCTAAAGAAGATGCGTCCACATGAAGCAAGAAAGGACTTGAAAAATCTGGCATCCTAAGGACCTCTGGGGGAAAAAGTTTTTTCTTGAGGGTTTCAAAGGCCTGAGATTGGGTTTCGCCCCACACGAAGGTAGCTCCCTTTTTTTTGAGTGAATTAAGGGGCGCGGCTATGTCAGAAAACATGGGGATAAAACGAGAGTAATAGGCGCACATGCCGATAAATCTCATGACCCCTTTCAAATTTCTGGGAGGGGGGAATTCTACGATGGGCTTAATCCTATCGGGGTCAATAAGTAAATTACCAGAAGAGATCACATAACCCAAGTAGTTGATCGAGGGTTTAGCCCATACAACTTTGTCTGGGTTCACGGTTAATCCAACCTTACGTAGGCGAGACAACACACTATCAAGATGGACGACATGATCCTCGATACAATCACTATACACACAAATGTCGTCAAGGTAATTAAAAACATATTTATATTTCAGGTCAGAAAAAACATGGTCGAGGACGCGACTAAGCGCTTGACCTCCTATACTACAACCCAGGGGTACTCTGTTAAACTCATATTGCTGCCATGGTGTCACAAAAGCCGTATACCTTTTGGAAGGTTCAGTTAAAGAACACTGCAGAAAACTGGCGTTGAGATCAATAACGCTAAATACCTTAGCTCTGCCCAGATATTGAAACGCAGATTCTACACTCGGCATAGGGTAGGGGTCGAATTGAATTTTCTTATTTATTTTGCGATAATCTACTATTAGTCTGTGTCCTTCCCCTTTTTAGGAATTATAAAAGCTGGGCTAGCGTAGGGGGAAATGGAAGGGCGGATCACCCCTTTAACCTCAAGATCATGAATGAGTTGTCTGAAGATCTCCATTTTGGGGGGGGGGGCATGAATATGGACCAGATCTAACCGGGACGTTGTCCTCTACAACAATGTTATAGGGCAAAATATTACATTCTCCTAGCCTTGTAATAATGACGTCAGGGTACCTCGCAATAACCTCCTGAATGACCAAATCCTGATTATCACAATAAACAAACGATGGACAGGCAGTCTTATCACTAAATGGAATTTTAACTCTGGGGGCAAATTCAAAATACAGTTCTTTCCGAGACATATTTAACACGCTTCCAGTTTGCCACAAAAAATCATTACCTAAAATGACTTCATATGGGATCGACGACACACAAAACATTTGTCTTACCCATGAAAAACCAGACATTTTGATGGATACTGAAACCATACGATTAACAGTCAAAAAACTTCCATTACCTAACAAAAACTTTTTTTCATCCACCAGTTCTTGTTTACAATTAACTAGACTCCTAATCTTTTCAAGCAACTCAAAACTGATAAAAGACGCACAAGAACCAGAGTCCAATAACGCGTACGCGACATACGAACCAATAGTAATCTCAACCACAGGTGAAGGGGGGGGGACATTTCCTTCTATTGAGACGCGCAGCGGCACCTCCACTAACGCTGCGCGTTACAAGTTTCCCAAGGGACACTGGCGCTGAAAGTGCCCAAGTTGACGGCACTTGAAACATCTAACCTTAGACCTATCTGGGAGGAGAGAGGGTTTACTCTTAAAATCTAAATTAGCCCTACTACTAGACTGAGGAGGGTCCTATATTGTTCGGGCATTCTAGAAGAAGAGGCGTTTACACTTCCCACAATGGCCGGTTTCCTACAAACACCTACCGGGTGGGCTTCTAAATATTCTCCCTCGGCCTGTAAAGACCCTTCAATGCTCGAAGCGAGTGTATATAGCTCAGAAATAGTACTCGGTTTGAAAGAGAACACAAAATGCCTACGAGTCAGGGGGACACATTTTCTAGAATTAACTCTACTACTTCTTTTTCTGAGAGCTCAAGATTCAAAATTCCCGCCGCTTCGGAGATCGACAGAATAAACAATCTAAGCGACTCATCAGGATATTGAAATCTGTGCACAAAAATATTACTAAGTCTCTGTCTCTCCCTCTTATTCACCAAGGATTCTAAGGCTCTATCCCTAACCTTTTTCCAAGATAGACCCAACTGGATACCCTGAGAAATGATATGGGCCAAAAACCCTGAAGTTTTGCCAATACACAAGGTTAAAAAATCGGGGTCTCCAACTAAGTTAAGTTTGTTCACCTTATCCACTGCTAACAGAAATTGAAATAACGCAGTGCTAGATTGACCGTCGCAAGTAACTATATTTTTCAAACAATCTCTGGCAATATTTAACTTAAATTTAATGGAGGGGGCAGTGTCCGCTGGGTTATCAACACTATTGGGAGTTGGTTCCCCTACTTCAAGCCTCTTATTTGCGCCTACTTCTTCCTTTCCCTGATCTAAGGGGGCTTGGCTCACGCTAAGGGTGGGTTCACTAGAATAAGGAACGCTGGACTCACTTAAACTTTTTGACAGAAGAGCCCGCAACTGGATAACCGTGGCATTGGGGGGTGCAGTATTCCTCTCCGGTCCAGCTCCGCTATGAGTTCCTCTCCTTTGAGTGTGTACACCTCGGACTTTGAAGAAATCCGGCTCATTCCAGTGGCGGAGTCCATGGCCGATGATGAGTTCATGAAACACAAAATTTACAAAAATAAATATTAGTCCTGAAACGCTCACTTCTGCAAGAGCAGAGTGGCGCAGTTTGTGTTACACCCCCTTCTCCTCAACTGGACAAGGGCAGATGAACACGTACAATAAGGTAAAGAGGGCATGAAAACAACAAGAAAATGAGTTAATTGCAGAAGAGCGTTAGGACCACATATTTGTTGATAGGCCTATACTTGGACCTATTCAATCATCTGCCGCCGTGAACCCTTCTCAATCACCATCCACTACTATACCTAAAGACTCAAAAGGAACGGTACGAGAGTCTTTTGTTTGATCAGCCAAAATTACTTTGAACTTGTCGATGTAAATTAAAGATTGCGAGTCTAATAAATAATTATTTATTTGAGAATAGATTAACAATAATTATATATGTATATATGTGACATATATATATATATATATAAGTAACAACAGATAGTTACAAGAGAGTTACATAAAATAAAAAAAGGTTATGCCCATAACAATACTGAGGCGCTGTATCCATAGCAACCTTGTCCTAACGGTTACTTTTACAATGTAGCCATTACATAAACAAAAAAAAAGAGGTAAAGGGGTTATGCCCATAACTATACTGAGGCGCTGTAGCCATAGCAACCTTATCCTAACGATTACATTCACTACGTAGCTTACGGCCCCTTAACAGGCCTCAGCGGCAACCCGCAGTGCGCGCTTCATAGTTACAAAACATTGGCGTATTACTTAAATGCCAATCCAAAAAGAAAGTAATATACTTATATTATTCTTAGCCCAAATTAATCCAGGCATTCGCCTTGTAAAGGTAAGTTAAAAAAAAATATAAAAGGTCCCTCATAGTTTCAATCACGGGACAACAAGCCGGAAGGGCAAAACCCTGGCAATATATTTAACAAATTATATATAGCATTACGTCATATTAATCTACGTACTTAGCCATTCTTACAATATTACAGAAAATGACAGATGAAAGTCGAAAGGAAATTTAGAATGTACTGGCCAAAAAGAGAATTTAGACCTAACCTATAGTCTATTTAAAATATTCTTTAAATATTTTCCAAACAGTAAATTTTGAGTAGTACGGCCGAAATTTGAATTTATACCTTTGGGAATAATCCCATCCCGTGATGTGTGTCCAAGACACGGGCAAACCAAGAAGTGCCGCTTAAGGCAAACGACATCAGATTATAAGCAATTTTTCTCTGAGAGGAGGGGAACATAGGGGAAGCAAAAGAACATAGTAGAACATTCACATGAAACAGCGGGATTGGTGGTAAAGAACAAATAGGTCATTGGAGAGACGTCGGGAACATCACGTGATCACTGTCTGACCACTTCCCATGGGGCAACGTGAGAAATGCCACGCTCACCACGCCACACCTCCACAGTCTATCAGTTACGCCTTTTCACTCGGGGCGAGAACAATGTACACGGGCCGGGATGTTTGTTGATGAGACTTCACACACGGAGACCGAGAAACGGGGCAGTTTTTGGTGAGTCTTGTTATGTCCACTCTTCGTGGTTGTAGACTTGGTGTTATTTAACTCATATTTGCTTCTTGCTTGTAACGTTGATCTCAAGCAACGTTACAACGTGTTACAATAAATTCATCTACAATAATAGTTGAAAATTCATTAGTTTGTTGATAATTGGCATAGTATTTAATGGATGAAAAAAATATTTTCCTTAAATATATTTATATATGTAATTAATCGTAGTTCTTTTGAAATACATTTCAAGACAAAACATATTAACTTTCAATTAGAGGAAACTTATTTTAGAAAAATTGAATCATTTTTGCTTATTATATTTTATAATTTGTTTAATGCTGTATACGAGCGTTGACCTAACCCTTAAGAAAATACCACGATATCATGTGTCATTTTCAGACCAAGTGATGGAAAAGTTCTTAAAACTTTTAATTAAGCTGCTGGAGAGGAAATAATTCTGAGTGATGCCCTCTAACTCTCCACCATCCCCAAATCCCTTCAACACTACCATCTCTTTCCACTCTTGCACAAACAAAAATACCCACGATACACATTCGAATTTTTTAAGTGTCAATAACATACACTGAAAATATAAAATAAAATAGATTTGTGGATAAAAACATAGTTATTTAATAATAATATACTCAGAAATATTTAATATTCTCTGTTAAAAGATCTTATTTTATATATATTACGTTTTGATGAAAAATTGATTTCTCCTCTAAATAGTAATTTAAAATGAGTTAGAAAAAACAAACACAGTACACTTCGTTGTGGAATATTTTATAAGTGATGGAGCAGATTATTCTATTCCAAACCATGATCGAATCTAGGCCATTTTTACTGAGAGATTTTTTGTCTCTCTATTTATTCATTTTAATACATTGAACACGATTATATTAATGGTATCTTAATGATTAGGTGACTAATTCTATAAAAATTAAAACTATCCAAAATGAAAGTTAAATGCAATTAGCAATAAGCAACATATTTAACATCATGTTAAACCTATTTATGATTTTGTGGTTGTTGTATGGATCTGACTTTGCTTACGGGTACAATATTTTAAGTTACAATGATACAATGATGTAGCTTTAGTGTGACTGGAGTTTGCCATAAATTAATAGAGACAAATCACTTAAGGATATTTTATAGTTTACAAATTTTTCGATTTGAAAAATGATCCCTAAATGAAATATGAAAATGGACAAGTAAACTAGATCTATATTAGATTAATTTTATTATCCATTCTTAAAAGAAAAGTAACGGCCCTTTCCCAGGAATATTTATATCCATTTTATACTAATTTTATAACATCATCGTTGTTCTTTTCTCTTTTGCTCAATAGACTTTGAGGTTGAATAAATTTTAAAATTTTAGATATAAATATTTTTCCGCGTTTATAATTTCTTATATTGAACACATATATCTTAACTCCATAATCTATTTTCAATATTTTACCATCGATATTTTATAAAATAATGAGAAAATTACAAAAACCAGTATTTAGCTTTATTTTATGCAAGCAAAACTATATTCCAAATATATGATACATAAAATTTTCCTAACTATAGGGTAAATAGGGTAAATACCTAGATGTGACAAATTGTTTCAGTTGATCATCTTTTAACGATTAAGAATTTCAGTCATGATATAACGTAAATTTGTAAAATAAAAATAATTGTATGGCCGCATTGAAAACAGTAGCTATAAAATTTATTTATCGGCATTGATACTATAATATGTTAAAGAAAGAGATAAAGAATGAGTATGCATGTATGAATATATTAATGTTGTTTTAGTAATTTTTTAACTATGATATATTTTCTTTTATGTAGCTCCTTCCCTGAATATGTCTTAGACTTTATTCACAAATTTAAATATAATGCTCGACTACTTCTTTATGTTATAACTGTTCCATTTTCCTAAATAAGAAAGGCAGCAAGAAATCAGACATTTTAACTGTTCCTTTTATAGATAATAGGATCATCCTACCCATAAAAAGTAAATACATTATATATTAAAATGTTTACTATCCTTTCGCTTTTGATGCTTAATTTAAAATGCATTAAAATGTATCTCGCGGTAAAGAGTCAATTTAGATGGAAAAATTCGTAGGTATTCAGTTAAAATATACATCACCAAGAAAGGTTTTTAGAATAACTGTTGAATTATACGGCACTACTGGAATAATGCTTATAGTGTTATAAGATATTATGTAAATTAATGTTTTTTACGTTTCATAAAATGCCTTGGACATAAAATATTGTTTACTTTCACAGAGATAGGCATAATCTTGAAAAAAAAACAATAAAGTGGTATTAAAAGCGTATAACCTAAACGGGTATTAAGACGCGGTGCTAAGAAATGTATATAATATTAAATCTACAATATAGGTAAATTTTTACACTCAAATAACCGTGGGACATAACTACTGTGTGGAATTTGGTTTTTGGATGCACCCAGTACTTACCTAGTTTGTGAGGTTATAACCCTTGAAATTTTTAATCTACAGATAAATAGAAATATATTAAGACCTTGCCTAAAATTGTAGTTTTAAAAATCCCACGAGATGACACTTGTCCTCCAGTATTTATTGCTTTCAAACTAAAAATTGATTTTACCATTATGTCTGTACATTTGTCCATCGGTACCTGGGGATACGCCCGAAATGGCTTGATGGATTTAGTTCAAACTTGACATTTAGATGTTATATAGTCATATATAAAGAATGAATTATTATTTTAATTTTAAAATGAAGATTAGTTTACAGCTGACTTATAAAAATAAAACGAAATTGGTAAAATATGATTAACAATTTTGTTCAAAATAGGTATTTGGATAGTTATTTCCACTATAAATATAACTAATTTTACTTTTGATGTTAACATACATTTTATTATTTCATTGTTTTTATTAATACTATTAATTATTTTTATAATCTTCTTCGCGTGATATATAGGCATACAAAACGGAAAGATTTGAAATTTAAAATGAATAGCCTTTGTGCATGAACATGTACACCTTGAAGTTGAAACTTTAATATTTTAATTTGATTTTTTAAATTAATTAAAAACTGTTTGGGAATAAATAAAATGAATACATTGCGTGGTTGCTTCAGGCAACGGTGGGTACTTCTGCCAGTATATTATATGATAAAGTCATAACATTTATTTGTAAAACTATTGTGATTTGATTTTTTAGAAAATATCTTTAAACATAAAAAAATAGCTCTTTATTTTCACGACAACTGTAATAGAGTGGTTAAATCGTAGTGTAGTCTTTACATCTTGTACTTCTCAACGGGAGCGAAGAAAATAAACTCTCATCTCTTAGTGCTAGACCTCCATCTAACCTCTCTCTTTTCCGCGTTCAGATATCAGCCTGAAAATTTAGTGGTAGGATTTAGTGGGCCGTGGAACAAGTTTTAGGAAGAAAGAGAGAAAATATCAAGACGGCCGTGATGAAAACACGCAGTCCAAGCCAACTTACTGGATAGTTCCATTCATCCAAGGAGATCAAATTTTAAGGGCGTTCAAGTGAGCTCGAAATTAATATTAATATAGTTTTTATGGGAAAAAGAGAAAGGGAGGGAAGTGACTAACAAATCTCTCAAATAAACCTTGTTGAAGAACTTCCTTAACATTTTTATTGTAATGAAACCAACACTAATATAATCATAGACGTTTAACAAAGAAACCATTAAGACTTCAATTTAATGTAGCAGTTATTATGTTTGCATAGCAATGAAAGTACTAGCTAAGGTCCCATAACAATATTGTAACAAATATTTCTTAATTTATAAAGCCCAATTTTTTTGTAAACTTGATATGGTATGTAGCCTTCGTTTATCTTGTAACGTAGCAAGTTTAGCTTCCACTATGAACTACACTCCAGGAAGTTGAGGATCATAGTGTAATTAATTCATCAAGGAAGGACCACTTCCTTCCAGGGTAAATTGAGTACACGTATTCTAGGCTAATATCTTAATAGTGCTCAGGCAAATTATGAATAATGTTAGTCTTTTTTGAAAAGGGGCGGGGGGGGGGGGGAGGAGGACAAACGGTCCTATTCGTTTTCTCACAAAAACTATACAAATGTTAATACGTTAATACAATTCTACAGAAAATAATCGTAGCTACTAAGATTTCGTTTAGCCTCGGTAAGATCACCGACTACTTATAGCATTACATTAAATTCTTCGAATGCAATAAAAAGTTTATAAAGATAAGATTAATGATGATTTTAAAATACAATAATTTTAAAAGTGTTATAAATTTCTTATAAAACTCGTCTAAAATATTATTTAATGGTTCATGATTAAATGAGGAGTTTTCACTTTTGATGATGATGATGATGATGAGAGCTTTCTCACGATTTTAAAATGTTTATATCCAATAGTCTTTCATTCATTTTCCAAAATCTAATTCATCACCACTTTATTTTATATCCCACTCTTATATACTATTTTCCCATTATTTGATAATAAATTAAAATAAGTTGTTTAACTAATATCAATCATAAGATAAGTGAAACAAACAATACATATTGTAACAGAAACATAATGGGGGAAAAGGGCATTGATGAAATAATATACATTGTTTTAGAAATATATTGAAATGAGAAAGTAAAAAAACACACTGTCGCGCTACGATATTTTCAACACGTACCTGCGAGCTGCAATTTAAATATCTTATAATTTAAACACATTTTATTAAGTTATTTAATATAACTTTTATTTAGAAATTACAGAAATATTTTTTGTTTAGTTGTCGTAAAAAGTAAATGATTGAAAGTTGATTTACTTCACATATATATATATATATATATATATATATATCATAATGAATTTGCCATATTGGCACGCACACGTCTTAGCCCGAATCGACAGTTAACAACTCTGTCTAGTAAAAGCAAAAACAAACACTAATTATCAGACTTCAAACTCAATTGTACCCAGGAGCTCTGAGCTCTTACGGACAAAGTAAAACTATTTCTATAAAAAGAACATAAAAACAATATAATTTACAAATTAAGCATATTACTCTCTTTCTTGCACCTACAGTGCGGGTTTTTTTCTTTAATTATTGCGAGGGCTGTAAACAAGCAAACTGAATGTTACTCACCGTAACCTGCTTACACGTGTACGGAAATAAAATTGACACAACCTCATTTAAATGCACAATAAATTAATTAAATAGAACGGATCATTACAACACACACACACACACACACACACACATATATATATATATATATAGAGCTTGCTTTATCAGCACATACGGTTATTGTTTATTTTAATTGTTCTGTTATCACTAGATAGGTGTTAGAAAAATTAATATTTGTTTTGAATGATTTGAGAGCCCACCCCCATTTTTCAAGTCCACAATTTATTTAAATAGCTCTCTAATCATCCTATGTGTATTAATTAAGTAAATTTTTGTCTCCCAATTTGGCAGACTTTTATATTCATATATATTTATAGATTGGAAGCTATTGGTATTATAAAAGATATTTCAAATACAAGATTTGTATTTTACTAGTCTTACAAATTCGATGCTAAACTATTTCTCATCTTTAAGAGTATCGAAGACATACGAGTATGAAAATTGGAGATATCAACTTACGCAAAGTACCCTATAATTCATTTTCCTGGAAATGAAAGAATGTTAGACCTAAGATGTGCATTTATAGGAATTTTAAGTAAAATCGTAAGGACCTATTTTGTTATAATCTACTACTTGTTGTTTCAACCGTGTGTAAACTACCCTTAATTTTAGGATTGGATCAATGGTTTGAAAAAAAAAAGTCTCTGTGGAACCGTATGAAAACCTTATATACCAAGTTTCAGCCCAATGGGTAAAATTGTTTCGGCTTTAGGCCAATGAAAAACGAAACGGCATGATGAAAAACACTTTTTTGGGCTCAAGAAGTAATGAAGCGTTGACAACCATGAAACTATCGAATTATATTTTGTCAGCGATTATCAAAATACTTACTCTTTTAGTTGTCACGAGAATGATTGTATCAACGAGATAAAATGAAAGTATAGAGTGAGAGTCTACGCGAGGATGATTGATATAATAACAAAGTAACGGTGAAATATGAAGGAATGGTTACGAATAAAAAAAATTGTTTGTGAATATGAAAGTGTAGTTAAATAATGATGAATAAAGTAGTTGGAAATATGAATGACTAATATTAAGGAATATTAATAATGCAGGTGGTGAGTATGAAATACTAATTAAGGAGTAAATAAGAAGATAGTGGAATAAATGAGTTAATAATAAATTCCATTTCATAATGAAGAATACAAATTATATTTGTTTATGGTAAGATGGTAAAAGTACATAAAATCTAAAGGGCGATAATACCAAAAGGACAAAAATTGAAAAAAAAAAATCCAAAAATGACAAATGTCAAAAAGTGTAAAAAAGACACAATTGAGCAAAAATGGTAAACAAAGCATAAAGGCCCAAAAGTAGATAATACAAATAAAAAGGGTTTAAAGGTTAAAAGGAATAAAAAATGTTTAATATGTCGCAAAATGGGTGAAAAGGGTATAAAATAGTATAAAGGTTAACGGGGTTAAAAGCGTAAGCGGGGTTGAAATGGTAAAGAAGGTAAAATAGTAATCAGGGTTAGTAAGGGAAAACATAGCATTACTTCTTGGTAAAGAATGTTAAAAAGTTAAAAAGGTGTAAAAATTGCAAAAAGGGTAAAATGGGTAAAAATGTTAAACGGGGTAATATGTTAGAACGGAGAAAATGTGGGGAACAAATGCTAGAATACTTTTGATTTAATTTAATTACAACCCATTAACAACCAATAATTTATGCTATGACACTCTTATTTCTTTTTATAATCACCGACAAACAGAATCTAAAAGTATCGTAAACATAGAATTTATATTTCAACTCCCAAAATAAATGTCAGCTTTTGAACATGTTCATATTAGATCTTTATTTTGACATTGTGTATTAGTTAGTTTCACATCTTAATCCAACAAATGAATAATATTTTAACGTAGTCTAAGATTTGGTTAGGCTACTATTCCCTTAGTTTTAGTATATAAAATTAACCTAACAAAGATACCTTATAAATTCCCCGTGCGAAGAACGGGTGAACCAGCTAGTTTAAATAAATATAAACTAGTGAGAAAATAAGTGATTTAATAGTAAGGTAATAAAACAATTAATTGGTGTAGGGATTACTAAATAGGGTATATATATATATGAAAAAATAAACAATAAATATAAGCAAAAAATATAGCTATAAAAACTATTATACTCATCTATCTCAATTAAAGTAGTTTTCTGGTTGTAGCTTACATTTTAATAAAATGATCTAGGATTAATAAAAATTAACTACGCATTATAATACAATATATACAGCGTAGTAGTGGTTGTAACTGACAGCTACGAAAAGTTACCAGATCTACACTCATGTATCCGTTCGCCAAACTTTAATATTTTCAAGATCATATGTTGAGAGGCTGTCACTTTTGGCAGTTAAAGTTTTCATAGCAAAACATTGTTTTAATTTTCTTTTAAGCATTTTTAGTTTTTACGTTATTTACATTTTGTACATTATTAGACAGCATGCACAATGACATGGGTTTCAGAAAATTAAGTTCCTATTGTTTTAAATATTTGACTTAAATTAATCTTTTGTTTGCAAAATTTCCAACATTTAAATTCAAGTAACTCGCTTAGGTGGTCGAATGTTCTAAACGCATTAATCTAGCAATATACTGGACTGCCAATAACTGGTTGATCGGGTTCGAATCCCAGTTTGGTGTACTGAAGGTGGTTTTTAATCAATATTTTTACACTTTACCTCCATGCAAGTTCTAATACATTTTCTCTAAATTTAACCTTCCTCATCTTTGACAGATAACGTAATTATTAAATATGCGTACAGTTCGAAAGGATAGTGAGACACGATGACATATATATAGTTCAGGTGTATATATATAAATATATATATATATATATATATGTGTGTGAAAGACACATATATATATGTGTGTGTGTGAAAGACACATATATATGTGTGTGTGTGAAAGACACATATATATGTGTGTGTGTGAAAGACACATCTAAGTACAGTTTATATATATACTGTACTTAGATGTGTCTTTCATATAACCCTTCATTATTATTATCTCATACTCTTTGTTGAGGAGTTTGGAACCATCAACAATCAGAGAAAGTCCGCCAACTTTCGAATTGTGACTCCACTTCAGTTTCACCAACAATCTCCCCAACCTACAGTTTTTTTTTCTTCCACACAAAATTTACCTCGTGAGCACCCTGAGCCAGTCAGCAACTTCACGAAGACAACCTGGGGGTGCGTAGGGATGGGTAGGGGTGACTAGGAGGGTGGTTAGAAGAGAGAAAAGGAAGAAAGGTGGGGGAGGGGTGTTCGGAAACGAGAAGAAACTTCTTTCTCTTGATGGGATTTTTTTTTAAATGTTCTTTTTGTATTGTGATTTTATTTTTTATTCTAGTTTATAAACAAAACTTCAATACAACAAAGTTTACTTAGAGATAAAAAATAATCCAAGTAAACTAAATATAAGATATTATAATTCATTTTACATATTTGTCCTCTCTTTTACCAAAAGGTTTGATATGTTTATTATAATGGATCATAAAGCTACTCAGCCAACAAACTTGTATGTGCACATAATATGTAGATTTTTAAATGTTTTGTTTTACATCAATCATAAGTTTTTTACACTTTAAAATATCCTATATATAATATTTATGACGATTAAAGAATTATATTTTATATAACCTTCAGGGTTTACAATTATGATTAATTATTATTAGCACCGCCTCTTACTACCCGTCCGGGATATACGCACATTATCTAATGTGTAATGGTAGGGTGATTGTGAGATGAAATGGAGGACCTACAGTTTAACGTGGAATCCGAACCATGGTGGAGTCCTGTTATTCCCCACATTCACAAGTTGTGATTAATACACTTCTTGTCAGAGGTGAAGGAAGGGTTTGATAATCAGATAAATATGTGCCGGACCCCCAACACAGTACGACACCTTACCCCTAGACCACCAGGTCACCAATTATGATTAATTAATGAAAACTACTTTTTATCTAATCAGGTGGTTCAGAAAGTATCAGGATTTTTTAAATGGAGAAGAGGAGGGGGTCAATAATGATTGGTTTTATGAATAGGTATAATTAACGGGCTTACAATATAATAAACTAATATGTGATAGGCCTATAGTTATGGTTACACATATTATTCAGATGTTTCCTCAAGTAATAAAAAATAGTTTAAATATTTGTATTATATTGGGACGATAAAACAGGTAAGCACAAAAAAAATATTGCAGCACTCGACCATTCATGAGGCATTGATACCAACAGATTATCCCAGCTCCAAGATATATATTAAATTTCAGGGAAGAAATAATTAAGTAGTAGTCTTACAAATATAGCTTCTCGCTGGGATCTACTCTAAGAAACATTTTTGTTATCGTCTCATTATAGAGATATTGTTTTATCTAGGGTAAATTTATTTCTCAATGGAAGGGGTCTGAACCCCAACACACCCCCTTCTTACTCCCTCATTCGTACATCCCTGGAAAGTATAATGTAACTATTGATTACACTAAAACGTTTTTTAATATAAAGAAAACACTATTGATAAAGTGGGTTTCAAGAGCAGTGTTTTGTTGTGATAAATAAAAAATTAGCTTTATTGGTAACAAAGTTAAAAACAAATTATTAATATTAATTTAATTTGCAGAAAAATTTAAATATATGTTACAGTATGCATCATATGTTTCTAAATACGTAAATATCAGCAGTAGGCTGCGTTAATGAAGTTATATAAAAAATGTTATAACAACAATTTGTGAAAAATATGCCTAAGACTATATTGTAAAAAGGTTACACATTACTCCTATGTAAATAATGTGTTTGATCCAAAAAATATTATTTATGCTTCCTTTGTTGTATTGCGTAACCCACGTAATACCCAGATACAAATAATATATGTTTGTATTTACCTACCAATCATGAAAAAAAGAAATCTAACTCAAATAAGTGAACTTTTTATGTAAATGATAATTTAAGGATTTTCTTCTATTGATGATTTATATAACCCATTAATTAACACGACTGTAAAAGGAATGTATATATATATACATTCATATTACAGTTTTTAATATATATATATATATATACGACATAGAAACAAATGGTTTAATAATAACTAACATCACTTTTACAATTTTTATATAAAATTACAAATTTACTTTGTATAAATATCCTGCAAACATATTCGAATTCAGGATCATATAATTTATCACCTACATCAACTAATATCTTTTCTCGGTAATTTCAGCCACCCATGGTAAGCCTACACTTACATTTTTGAACGATTATAAACAAAACAAACAAAATTTCCATACACGGAAATGAAATATACTTGCCAACTTTATTTCTCATCTAGGTCTACTTTTACTCCTAAAATTATATCATTCAAGCGTGAAATCGTGAAAAGAGAAAAACTCAAATTGACACAGACAAAATGAGTTTTAGAAAATCAAGAGTTGCAATAGTGACACTTACATCACAATAATATAAGAGATGTCAGTGAGTCACTTTCTAAATTTGTCACTTAACCACATATTTTAACTATTTTTTTAATTTACAACTCTTTTTATAATATAATAAAGACCATAATAGATTTGTAAAATTCAATCATATATTATAAATAGAATGAAGTTTTTATTATTGCTGTTATATAATATTAAAGGGTTTTTTTATTTTAGTATTTAGTGGGTATGTGTGTGAAATTTGTTTAACTGATCCCAAAATAATATCAAGTAAGTTCTTCATAAATTTCCAATAACTGAGAATTTTCTGAAACATCTTTACTGTTTTAATCTAATGAAAAAACACAAAACGAAGTTTAAATGATATTAAAACAATCGATATAGCCTTACTATTAGAAGTGTCTAGAGAGAGGTTAGGTTGTTTGATTGCAGTTTTAGGATGAAATTAATAAAAATGACGCAGGCGTTCGTGTAGGAGAATAAGATACATATTTCCATATTATTTAATGCAAATGAAAATACAAAATATCCAATATTTCTTATTTATTTTTTATGTAAATTCAAAATTTATAAGAAGATATACTTCCTCAAATAGTGTTCCTCATAAGACCCTAAACTTACATCAAATATATATCTTACGCCAACACTAACGACCTTACCATAATCAGCCAGTGCTAGTGTCCTTTATAAGAACACAAAATAGAATAAATAAATCTTTAAACTAGATGCACTAACTACAAGTAAGTTGTTTTGTAATCAAAGGAAGATGGCCTGTGTATAAATCTTTGAAGAAGAAAAATTTGCAGGCCTGTTTAAGCCAAGTAGGTCTCAAAAGAAAAATAAATTAGCTGAAAAAGCAAACACGCTTCAAAAGAAAATTTTAAAGCGCAAAACTGGTTTTATAATTAATTCTTTTATTTAACATCTCAAATATTTGAAAATATCTTTATTAAACGTTTATCTTATCTGGCCTAATTAGTAGGAAACTACAATATTTTTTTATAAATATGCACAGTTAATTCTATTAAATACACTGATTAAAAAACTCTTGTTAAGTAGGGTCATTTTACTATAGCTTTTAATGACTCAATGGACTTTGTTAGTAACTTTTTACTTTTCCTTTACACCTTGGAGAAAAAGTATTGTGATCGTCAAAAAAATCGAACTCTTGATTTTAAGAGATGTCGACATTTCATGACACCCTGACACCAACAAAGTGGTTTTCGCAATAACAATGTCTCTCTGTCGATCTGTCTGTACCTCAGGTTAGAGCCGAAACTATTTTACCGATTGATTTAAAATCTGGTTTCTGGGGTTTTCCTAAGATCCGCCTGAGGGGTTTGTGGAATTATACATCCAACCCTAAAATTAAGGGTAGTTTAATGAGGCAATAAGAGAAAAAAATCTATTTTCTCAAATCTCACTCTAACGATTTTAATAAATTTTATATATATACACTGTTTACCATTATAAACAATGTGGAATTACTAATTTTCTTATTGAAGTGATTTTAAGGGTACTTTACATTAAGAAAATTTCCAATTTTAATCATTTCTCCGCAAACATTTGTGATGCTAAATAACTTATCGATGTAAAGTAGGTCTACTATTAAAGATAAACAACTTTTATTTGAAATATATTGTCATATATCTATTAATTTCTAAGCTTTAAGCCAATTATGTTATTTTAATTCAGTTTTTTGAAGATGAATTTGAATCTTATGCTCTTTGATGGACAAAGATGATTCTCTTTTCTCAATTTTTCTGTAAAAGTAACAGTATTCCTAGTTCCTAATACCATTGAGTATCTAAGTAAGAGTGTATTTTATTTCATTTAGGATCTTTGGTGTAATGTTTATAACAATGTATGGACCTATTATTTCGCTTCACAAATCCTGCGAGTTTT